>CM056951.1:20292749-20623646 GCA_029856935.1 Cyclocarya paliurus
TTTTCTTTAATTCTTCAAATTATATATCATGTATATATTTTGTAGGTGCCACTTTATGTAATAGCTCAAGTGCTGGGATCAACACTGGCAATCGGAAGCCTTAGGCTAATATTCAGTGGGGAAGAGAACCAGTTTCCAGGAACAATACCGGCCGGGTCGAACATGCAATCTCTTGTGCTTGAGTTCATAATCACATTCTACCTCATGTTCATCATATCCGGTGTTGCCACTGACAACAGAGCTGTAAGTAATTCCTCAACTCTCAATTTTCCCATGTAAAATTAAAGTTACCAAACAATTTCAGATGAATTCTTAGGTTTCTACATTCATTTGATTAAGTATATATTATTGGGTGTCTGCAGATCGGAGAGCTTGCTGGCCTTGCTGTTGGCTTTACTGTCCTACTCAACGTGTTGTTTGCAGGGTATATAACTTTGATCCCATCTCATTAATTAGCATTGATGTATATATCATATATATATATATATATATATATATATATATATATATATTTGTTATGCTAATCATGATAAGAAAATGGTATATGTATTGTACGTGTTTGACAGGCCGATTTCGGGAGCATCGATGAACCCAGCAAGAAGCTTGGGGCCTGCAATAGTGCATAGGCAATTCAAGGGGATATGGGTATATATGGTGGGGCCGATTCTTGGGGCCATTTCGGGTGCATGGGTCTACAATTTAATCCGGTTCACCGATAAGCCCCTGCGCGAGATCACCAAGAGTGGCTCTTTCCTTCGAGGGTCAAGACTTAACAGCTGATCTATCTGATTATCTTTAAGAATGAGAGAGAGAGAGAGAGAGAGAGAGAAACAAGTTCTGATCACAAAGGAACCCATGTGCTTTTTGTATGTTAGCAAAATATACTCAAAATTTGAGAAATGGGAGCTTGTTTCCTTCGTTAGTCTATTTCAAATTTGAGAGTCTCAACTCATGAAGTAATAATACTTAAATGTTATTCGTGTAAATTTTTCAGACAGTATTAATAATGGTTATTGCTCAGATGTATTATATATATATGTATATTTATGTATGTATGGGATAATGATCATATGAAGCAGGCATATGGAGGGAGAGATCTAGGAGAGATGACAGGAGCAAAGGATGCATGCATTAGCTGCCATTAATTAATTCTTCAAATGGATAAAGGTATTTGAATGAGGCGGCGGGTGGTGCCTTTAGAAACCCATTTTGTTTGATTCACATGACTCATGTTCTTAGTTAAGAAAAATGTTACTCTCACCGAATCAACAGCCTTACGTCAAACTCGTGAAACAAGATAATCCTTATCCTTAAATATTAGTTGAAACTTGAAAAGCTTGTCAAGTTGTCGACAGCGCATTCTTTCTTAATTTCTTTTTTTCCTTTTTTTTTTTTGCCCCTTCCAGATTTTAATATGTTGCTTAAATATATATTACGTTTGACTCCAAGAAAGAAAGGAAATAGTCAACCTTGTTTTTCTCTAATCTTTTCTTTTTATTGGGATTAACAGAAAATAACCCAAATATATACCACAAAATACATTAATCAACAGCCGAATATTAGTTAAGGTACCAAAAAAACTACTTCGTGGTAATGAGTTGTCAAGGAGCCTCCTCCCTCCATATAGTATGTTAATGGGTTATGCTAAGATTTTGACACAATAATCCCAAACTATTACACCAATTCTCGAAAATAATTTAATAGTCTCCTCTCGTTTCTCTCTCTATGTAGAGGAAAGAGGTGGAAGAACAAGGAAGTAACGCAGTAAGGCCTAACGGAAGGAACATCAGTATTTCTTTGGTTTCGATTCCGTACCCTACAGGGAGGTCCTTATGGAGGATCTACAGAAGCTATGGGGAAACCTTAGTTTGAATGCAGAGGAGTAAACGACAATACCTTTGGAGGGTAATACAACCCTCGAGGTGCAACGGAAAGGAGAAAGGAGCCTCGTCGCTAAGATCTGGACTAAAAGAGTTATAGGACAAGCTTTTGTTGAAGCAACAATGGCAAAGGTCTGGAGACTAAGCAAACCAGCCCAGTTCAGAGAGGTAGGAAGGAATGTCTTTACTATATCCTTTGCCACCCATGCGGATAAAAATTGTGTGCTAGAAGGGAGATTATGGCTGTTTGATAACAACCCTTTTGTGATAAACTAGTTTGATGGTTTTACACAACCGCATTTGATGAGCTTCGATAAGGCCTCTATATGGTTACAGTTTCACAATCTGCCATTGGTGGGGATGACTCGGGAGTTTGGAGAAAGACTGGGGTAGTCACTGGAAAAAGTAGAACATGTAGCAGTTGAGGAAGATGATACGGGATGGGGTAATTTCTTGCGAGTAAAGGTTCACCTTGACCTTCGGAAACCACTTGCAAGAGGAAGAACCATTACTCTAAATGATACAACATTCTGGACCCCGATCACATATGAAAAGCTCCCACGGTTCTGCTTTACATGTGGCCGAATCTTGCACGAAGAGGAAGCCTGCCTGGTGAATAGCCAAAGGAAGGATGAACCTCCACAATTCAGGCCCTGGATGTAAGCTACTATGGATAGTCGAAGATATCGAAATCCGATGAGACAAAGCTCAAGAGAGAGGAACAACAGAAGAGTGTGGTGGTAGAAGATGGTGGTGATTGGCAGAAGGTGGCTCTCCGAGGAAGGGGACAAAGGATGATGGGAGGTATGGAGAGATGGGAAGCAAGCATGGAGGGAATAATAAAAAAGTAGATAATGGGGGTGACAAAAACCAAAAGGAGCAAACACTCGGGGAAGGGGAGATGCGTCTGAATAAAGATGGTGAGGCAGCCACAGGGGTCTCTTCTAGTGCTGTTATTTTAAATGAGGAAATGTCTCAAACAACATTTGGTAGTGGGGAGCTCATGCACGTGCAGATAAAACCAACTGATAATGGTGGTCCTAGTCTACAAAACAACACCACGATCCAGCAAAAACTAGCAACAAGATAGACAAAACAGTGAACAAGATCATGGAAGAAACAAAACCTACCAGGTATTCCTTTTGCACCCCACAACACAATAGCTACGAGTAAGAAAAGAACATTAAATGATATGGATAATGAAAAGGGTGCTGTTCACAAAAAACAGAAATTAAGAAATAGAGGACATGTGGTACTCGGTGATAACATTATTGAGAAACAAAACTCATAAGAGATATCGGTGGAGGCTGATGTTCAGCCCTGCCGGACGTCATGAAAATCATAAGCTGGAATGCCCGAGAGCTTGGGAACCCATGTGGAGTTAGAGCACTTCATGACATGGTCATGAAGGAAGGTCCTGAAATCCTTTTCCTACAAGAAACTAAATTGACAGGAAAAGGGATTGATAGATTGAAATACAGACTAGGCTACAATGGTTGTCTGGCAGTGGATAGGGTGGGAAATAGTGGTGGTTTATCCTTGATGTGGAAAAGTGAAGTGGAGTTGTCCATTTGCAGTTACTCAATAAACCACATTGATGCTTTGGTGGTGGAGAAAGGAAGAATTAGAAAAGAATGGCAGTTAACTGGAGTGTATGGACAACCTATAGTAGCTAGAAGAAGTGAAACCTGGAATCTACTCAGGTCACTCAAAAGAACTGGGAACCATGCTTGGTTAGTCTTTGCATTGTCGAAACCTTTTCATCAGTTGTTGGACATCTAAGACCAAGTTTCCCAGCAAGGAATCTGATGGTTGTAGTTCTTGAACTTCTTTCACCACTAGGAGAGCATCACTCTCAATGATCAAATTGTGTATTCCAAGTGGTAGGCATAATGGTAGGCATAATTGTAAGCCTCTAAGAATAGCAAGCAACTCTACATCAAAAGATTCTTGAACTGTTACCTCTTTCTTCGTTGCTATCATGATAACCTTTCCTACACTATCTCTAAGTATCAAGCCAATACCCGCATGCCCTTATTCATGAAAGATGGCTCCATCTATGTTAAGCTTGAAGGCACCTTATGGTGGGGGCTGCCATTTAAGGCGAGGATCCGAACCACTTCTAGGTCTGTATTTTACTTCGTTGAAACTTTTATTTAGGCTCAAAGCCTGATTGAAAGTCTCTTCTGTAGAAAGTTTCCTATCTTGGAAGAGCCATTGATTCCTTCTATACCAGCTACCCAATGCTAATAGGAAAATTCTTTCCAAAGCTCATTCCTTCTTGCTGTCTTGCACCTGCTTTGCTATGTCTTCAAAAGTTTGAGTTCTGGCATTCACTTGTAACTCTGGGCAGTACTTCTTCCAACCTGTTAGCAGCTGAGGGCATTTGACAAGAGCATGTACCGTATCTTCACCTTGGTTAGGACAGAAGTGGCATGTGTCATTTTGTAAAATCTTTTTCTTCTTCAGATTTGATTGAGTTGGTAGATAATCCCTACATGCTCTCCAACCAAAAATTTTTATTTTATTTGGTACTTTCATGTTCCATAAACCCTGCCAGAGGTGCCTTTGTCTACTAGCTTTTGAGGTCTGTCCATATGTTTGCTCTTCCATACTCTTGAAGAGCTTGTAAGCACTTCTGACACTAAACTTGCCACTTCTTTCCCTGTCTCAAATAATTTTATCTCGATGATCTGAAGGGCTTATCATCAGTTTGAGAACTGCATCAGCTGCTATAGGAGGTAACATACTTTTCACTTTCTGGACATCCCACCATCAAATTTTCCAATACTGCATCACACACACTTGCTAGATATGCAAGAAATGTTGAGGATTTACTTGTTTGGTGGGAGTTCATTCCCCCATGTATTCATAACATCATTTGGACTGAAAAGTCTACGTATTTTTCTAGTTCATATCGAAATTGAATTTTGATTTCCCTATCAAAAAAAAAGAAAAAGATTTTGATATGATAAGCTTAACGAGTGGTGTTCGGGTCAATTCATACAGTATAATATACATGTCTTGACATGACACGAATACAACTCTTTAACACTACTTGACACCCCTACCTCCTTGATGGAGGCAAAAGAAGGGTATAAGAGACTTTGTCCTGTCTTTCACTTTGTTTCGCACTAGAACTCCATATCTGCTATATATCAAAGTTTTCAGCGTTCAAATGCCAGAAAATTTATGGCATGTCAAAAGAAATTAATATAGAACCTCTTGTTTTAAAATGCATTTTGGAGGATCTGGAATATGGACATTTTTTTTTCAAAAGAGCGGATAGCCACATGTCCAATAATGGCCTCGTCCCAAATTTATTAAAGAAACCATAACTTGTGGCAGAGGAATACCGTGAAATAAGAAAAACAAATGGGGGATTACATCAAAGACTCCCAAACACAAACTGATTGAGCTGCATTATTGCATATTTTATTCATTTAAAATCAATATATTTTTAATTATTTTATTATTTTATCATTGATTTTAGATGAAAAATTGGTTAAGAGGCAAAAATCCAAGTTGCAATTTAAATTGATTAAAAGCATAGTTTATGCTTATTTTTATAACTTGTGATTTAATTTGATTTTATTTAAATTGGTTTTTGTTTAATTTTTATTATTTATTATTTTTTTTTGTAATTATTATTCATTCTGTCTGTTTTATTTTATTTTATTTTATTTTATTTTATTTTATTTTATTTTATGTTTATTTTTTTTTCTGTGCAGGCTAAACGACATGTTGTTTGGTCTGCAATCCAAACGACATGTCGTTTTTCACTAGCTTTGAATCAGCCGTCCAAACCAAACGACCTGTCGTTTGACATAAACGACACATCGTTGCGACTCTTCTTCAACCTCTCGCCGTGCGTAGAATCGAACCAGCAGCACCTCCACCCGTTTCCTAGCAACCGACGCACTCGGAGCCCAGTCTCCTCCACTGCACGGCGTCTCCATCATGAAGTACACCATGAGTCATCGTCCGAAGCTACCATGCACAGCCCGGCAGCACCATTCCACGTGAAAACCGAAAGCATACATACTCTGTTTTATGAAGAGAAAAATAGAGGAAGTTGATGCCACAAGCCACGTCTTCCAACTCCATCTCTCAGGTTAAAGTGAAAGAAGAACCTCAAACGAAAATACAGCAAGAAAACACATGCATGTGGGAGTATCACTTTCGGCTATCAGTGGAAGTGGGCGATGTTTTCTTTCGGTTTGAAGGAGCTAGATACCACACGCATTTGACTAGTGGAACCAGCTGCTCTCTACTCACACGGTCGAGCTAGCTGGAGTTCGGTGCAAGCTGGAAAGAAAGAAAAAAAGAAAGAAGATACAGACCATTAGCTGGGCGTTCGGTGCATGCTGGGCGTTCGGTTAGACGAGAAAGAAAAGAAAAGAAAAAGAAGGACACCGAATCATAGCAGAAAAATGCAAGAGGGACGGCTGGAAGACGCACGGTGAAAGAAAAAGAAAGAAAGAAAAGAAAAGTGAGGGATAACTGCTCTAATAATGTAGTCGGTGGAATGAGTTGTTTAAGCCAAACCTGGGCTAGACTAAATAAAATAAAATCCCAGCGGATTACACGGCAATCATGCCTTGTGATTTCTGAAGCCTATAAAAAGGCTGGAGATGAACGAGGAAAGCATCGGGAGTTCGGAGAGCAGCTCTCTATTTATTTTCGGAAGCTCATTTCATTTATATACAGTGTTTTATTATTCAGCTCATTTATTTACAATGTTTTATTGTTAAGCTCATTTATATACAGTGTTTTATTTAAGTTTATTTCATTTGAGAGTTAATCTATTTTCTATAAGCTTGCTTTGTAATATTTGGTGTTGTGTTTTATTTTAATTTTCTTATGGAGAATTTATCATTGAATTCCATGATTCTTGTGATGAACATGGTTGGCTAATTTTTCATACTAAGGTTAAGAGGTGAAGTCTAATGATTTAAATATTGTTTTAGATCAATAAAAGAGTTATATTGTGAGTTTGATTAATTGATTGGTGTTGCTATTAAAACTTTGATTATCTATATATTTCTCTTGATTTATTGTGATTTTCGAATACAATGAATGCTTGAAAAATCCTTGTGATAATCAATTGGACTTATGAATATTTCTACCATAAGTTATTCAAACTCAATATTTGGTGATTATTTTTCTTGGGCTTATTTGTTAAATCTTCCAGTTAGACGGGATCATTATTCCAGTCTAACCGTGCTAATTTAATTGGAAACAATTTTATAAATTATTAGATGGATCCTTGAAACCTTAGTTGTTCTCCATATTAATTCCTTTTATTGTTTAAGTTATATTTTGTTACTTTAAAATCCTCATCCCAGTGATCTCCTTTCTTTTTGATTGTTCATTCTTTTTAATAATCTGTTTTTATCTTATTCTCTTTATCACATTAATCAATCTCTGTGAATTCGATCCTGTAAAGTACTACGACACCTGTATACTTGCAGGTAAAACTGCTATGAATTTTTATTCATTATTTTGAGTGAAAGTTTAGACGCAACACAAACCACCAAAAAACCAAAATAGAAACAACTCTAAACAAGCCTAAAACCACTAAAGAATCCTAGAAAATGGACCTCTAAACATGCCTAGCAAAAACAAGAAAACTAAATCTGAATGTAAGCTAGACCCAATTTGTCCAGCCTAGCCATGGCTCTAATATGATGTGGAAGACTCTAGATATCCATGTTAAACATATACACACCCAGCGTGCCCTCCTTAGCTAAGGAGTCCACCATTGAGTTCCCTTATCTGAAGTAATGACGACACTCAATTTCCATCTCTTCAAGATGGTCGACAATAAAGTCCCAGAAATCCCACAAATACCAAAGGGAACAATTCCTGGAATTAACCTATGACACAACCACCTGTGAGTCACAATCAACATCAACCTCCCTCCAATCAGCAATTCTGCAAAGACGAAGGCCTTCAAGCAAGGCACGAAGTTCAGCCTCTGTATTGGTATAGGATCCAAAAGTTTTAGAGAAAGCAAAAATAATTTTACCATCCCTGTCAGGAAGCACTCCACCACCACCTCCACTCCCCTGATTTTCAAAACTACTCCCATCCACATTCAATTTGACACGGCCATGGGCCGGTTTGGACCACCAAATCACTCTTTCACTTTTATGCTTAGGAAAGACAAGGGAAATTTCAAGATGCACTAGAAGCCTAGAATCCTCAATGCTCAACTTATCAACTTTAGAGATACTATCCATCACTACATGCACCCAAAATTTAATCGAATGCCAAACATTCACAGACTCACTCCTATTTTCCATCCAGGCCTTACATCTACGTTGCCACAATCTCCACACAACAATGGACGGAAGTAAGCCGGTGAGGATCCCTACTTGGGACTGATGTGTAACACGTCGAAACCAAGCTAAAATACATTCCCTCCAACTCTGAATAGCCACAAACGGAATACCCATCTCAACGGACACTTTCCTCCAAAGGGCACTAGCAAAATCTCCATTTCCCAAGACATGATTAAGATCTTCACATTGCAGATTCTTGCAATAATTACAACAAGAGACTACCGGAATACCAATCATGCGGATTTGATCATCCACACTTAGACAATTAAAGTAAGCTTTCCACACACAAATAGATATCTTACCAGGCAACCATTTATTCCAAATCTATGATGCACCATCCATTTTTGGACTTGGACACAAATAATCTCCCAAGCCGACTTGGTAGGAAAATCCCTGTATTTATCAGGGGTCCAAATCAACACATCCTCTTTATTATTCACCCTACCCACCGAAGCCATAACCTCACTGGCCAGTTGCGGACCGACGAGATCATTGAGTTTATCCACGTCCCAACAATTCTACACCACTATATCTTTCACCCGGAGAAAAGACTCTGAGATGTCATTCACCCTCATACATAAAGGTCCGACCTCCATAAACTTGTCATATCAAAGAGAGACCTTTCCATCCCTTACTTTCCATTGAGAATTCTATAACAACAGTGGGATGCCTTTAAGAACATTTATCCAAAACTGAGAGCCAAGCCGCCCCTCCTACGTCAAGGAAATATGATTATTTTTCACATACTTAGCACGAAAAAAATTAGCCCAGAGTGAGTCTTGCATCAAAAGTTGCCAGCCAAACTTTAGAAATATAGCATGTTGAACCTCGCCAAGGTCGCTTACACCCACACCTCTCCCTTCACATGGTACACACATTTTTTTTCCAAACCCTCCAATTACTTTTCTTTTTTCCCTCCTCTTCACCCCAAAAGAAATTGGCAAACATGCTAGTCAATTTCCTCTTCACTGTTTTAGGCATGTGAACCACCGAAAGCAAATGAATAGGCATGCTAGTGAGAACGTGCCTCAAGATGATCAAGTGACCACCTTGCGATAACAATCTATTTTTCCAACCCGCCAATGTTTTCGCAATTTTCTCCATAAGAGGATCAAAATAGGCAACTTTGATCCTGCCATCAACTAGAAGAGCTCCCAGGTAGGTGAAGGGGAATTGACCCTGAGAGAAACCAGTATCAACCAAGATTTCTCTAGTACGACTAGGCGGTAACCACTTAGACCAGAAAACAGCAAACTTATCATAATTAATCTTTGTCCTGACCAAGCCTCAAATGTAGAGAAGATCTCCATCAAGGATTTAACCGTGCTTTTAGAAGCATTAGTAAAGACCACAATATCATCTGCATATAAGAGGTAAGACAACAAAGGGGCACTAGAAAGCAGAGAAAACAGTTTAATTCTCCCCTCCCTCACCTTCTTGGAAATAAGCCGAGATAAGACTTCCTGGACCAGGATAAAGAGATAGGGAGATAAAGGGTCACATTGACGAAGACCCCCCCCCCCCAAATTTAAAGAAACCTTTATACGTACCATTCATCATGACAGAAAACCAAGGGGTGGATACATAATTCCAAACAAGCTTGCAGAAGTGATCAGGAATACCAAAGGAGTGAATGACAAGCATCAGAAACCTCCAATCCACTTTATCATATGCCTTGCTCATATAAACTTTCATGAGCAAATTATCGCCTCTCGCCTTCTTATGCAGCAGTTTAATAATTTCTTGAGTTAACGAAATATTCTGAAAAATACTACGCCCATTTACAAAGGCACCCTGATCAGGAGAAATAAGCTTGCGAAGGGCGGTAGATAAACGATTAACCAGTAATTTAGCAAAGACTTTGTAAATCACATTACATAGGTGTATTGGCTGAAACTTATTAAAACTCGATGGATTAGGCACCTTCGAGATCAACACAATAAAAAAAGAAGTGTAGAATTGAGGCAAACTTACACCTTGGAAGAAATCCTTCCCTACAGCCATGACATCCTGCTTAATGAAATCCCAACAAGCAATGTAAAAGGCAGACCCTAGCCCGTTAGGACCAGGGCTAGAATTCGAAGAAATGGAAGCAAACACATCTCTGACCTCAACTTTCGAAGGCTCTTCCATAAAAGCATCCCTATCACTATCCACAAAACACGGCTGAATGAGAGAAGTTAAATCTGGAATTTCGCTATTCCCAGAATGACCAAGAAAATCCTCAAAATGATGATTGCCCCCTCATGAACTGCCCCTTCAGAAATACGCATGGACTTGACGCTCGAGTTCCTACGTCTTTGAGCAATAAAAGCATGAAAAAACTTAGAATTACGATATCCCTCTTTAATCCACTTTTTCTTAACTTGCTGAGTAAGCCATGCATGTTTATTCTGGATCCAAGAATCCAACTCAATCTTGGACTTCATCAATTCAGAATCTAACTGGTTAGAAAAGCCATTTTGAAGGCTTTCCTCAAGATGCTCAATCTGTTCTTCAAGTTCTTGGATACAAATATCCACCCTGCCAAATGTATTTTTATTCCAAGCATGGAAAATGACTTTCATCTTCTTAATCTTCCCAGCTAGAATAATCAGATTATTAGCACTCGGTGACTCCACACACCAAGCCTCTCGAGCCACCCTTAGAAAATTCTCATGCAATAACCAAATATTCTGAAAACGAAAGGGAGCCGAACCATACATTTGGAAGGAAGGTGTCAATTGGAGAAGAAGGGGCGAGTGATCTGACGTACTTCGATTGAGAAGCCTGGCCTCAGCACCTCCACACTTGACTGTAAAAGCATTATTGACCAGAATACGATCAAACTTAGCCCAACTACGAGCTAGACCCTGTTGCCCATTACATGTACCAGAAGGTTCCATTCTATCAGACCACAATTGTCAATGCAATTATTAAATTCACTCATGGCCAAACGGGATCTCGGATTCCCACCCCTTCATTCAAAATCCACATGAATAATGTTAAAATCTCCCATAACAACCCATGGAATACCCGTGCAAGTTATACTGGTCAAATGATCCCATAACCCACGATGCTCAATCATCGAACATTTGGCATAAATGAAAGAAACCATGACAGCCTCCCCATTACGAGAGAACAAACCTATGAAGGATTGGTTAATCACAGCTACCAAGTCCATATCTATCTCCTCTTTCCAACAAAGCCAGATTTTGCCTCCCACTTCCATATTGGAAGCGAACTTGTGAATCCCAATACAAAGCACCCACTTTTGAATTTTCTCAACTGTCTGAAAAGGCTCAGATATCGTCAAAATCGAAATATTCATCTTGTTGATCAAACTACGTACCCTTCTCTTGGAAGTGCCTAACCCACAAACATTCCAAACTGCAATATTATCAAACATTAACAAAGTTTGGGGGGATGGGCCTTAGCCCTCTTAGATCTCCTCGGCTCAATAGTTCTTTCTTCATTGGATACTCCCTCCCCTATCTGCGAGTCACCCGGGTCCAAATTTTAATCTTTATTAGCATCAACCACCTGTAATAATTCCTCCTCTGATAAAGCTCAAATCTGTTTTGACAAAGGATCCCGTCAACCCTACCTTGCATCTCTTCCTCTTCCTGTTCATGTGTAATATCTTCAACGAGCACCTAATCTTCAACATTGTTATGAACCTGGCAAGCATCTATGAGTCGTTGGACTGTCAACCTGGCAAGCACCTCATCTTCATACAGAACACGGCTGTCGGTATCTTGACTGTCACCAACTGGAATCACTGGAGGTAATGAAACCCCCTCCTCACTTTCACAAGTTCTCTCCCCATCTGTGCAATCTATGATACCCCGTATTTTAGTGTATTTTCATTAAAAGATTATTTTAATTAATTTAAAGATTGGTTCTCTTATTTTAAAATTAAGGGGGTTTTGATATATTATTTTATAATATTTTTAAGTTGTGAAAATTATTTTTCATGTGTTTCTTTAATATTAATTACAGTTTTACATTTAAATTAATCTTTAATTTAAATTAGTTTGTTTATAGGTTTTAAAATTATTATTGTTCTAATTAAGTCTTTCACTGCGTTTGAATTATTTTATTTAGTTTATTATTTTAAAATCATTTTCGTTGGATCATTTTTGGAACCCTAGATGTGAGGATTGTACCTCATTTCTTTTTCCCTTTTCTTTTTTTTCTTCTTTCTTTTTCCTCTTTTTCTTCTTTCCTCTCCCTCCTCCCGTGCGTGCAACCTTCCCTTTCTCTCATTCGGCTGAACGCTTCTCTCCCAGTTGGCACCGCCGTGGCCGACACTGCCCAGCCCAAACGCCTCCCCAGTCGCCGGCGACCTCACCCCATCATTTTCAAACTGTCTTGTGCCACCGTGAGCCTCCACGCACAGCTTGAAGCCGTGCGGCCTTGTGTGCTCTAGCACCACCGTCCGGCCACCACCTCTTCACCACTTCTTCCTCGACCTCCCAGTTACCTATTGGACCCAACCCCAACTCCGATCCGTCATCGGTGAAGCCCCATTGTTCACATTTCCAATTTCACCCTTTTTAGCCTTAAACAGCCGCCACCCACGACCAAAGGTCACCACCACTAACTTCACCGACCTCCCTAGGCCCTATCCTAGCAATTTCGAGTTTTGGTTTGAGCCCGTTCAAAAGTGGGTTTTTGAGACCCACGGCCACAGTGTATTTTACACTGTTCTGTTGCTGTTTTGTGGCTTCCAGCTTATCCTTGATCCTCCAAAAATTACTTTATAGCGCTGTAAGTACTTTTTTAAATATTTTTTGAGATTTTAATATATTTTTACTCTAACTGATTTATTATTATTGTGATTGGTTGGTTGTGTCGGACTGAGTCCGAGGAGTTATGGGGGTCGGATGGATTGAAGGTTGGAGTTGTTGTGTCTCTGGTCTTTATTGGAATTTGTTGGTTGTTGAAAATTGTTGTTGTGTCTGGTACATTGCATGTGCACGCATGTTCATGTTTGTAAATTGAAAACTGAGTTTTCAGATAATTGCATTCATGTTCATGTGTTTATTGAAAACTGGATTTTCATGTGAAAAAAAGGAAAAGAGACTGTAGTGATGGTGGTAAGTAGGGATGGTGGTAAGTAGGGATGGTGGTATAGTCCTGCCTACGATTCACGCCTACGATTCACGCCTACGATGGTGGTAAGCAGAGATGATGGTGTTATCCCGCATGTGATTCCCGCCTACGGTGCACGCTATAGAGATGGTGGTAAGTATAGATGGTGGTAGAGTCCGGCTTGTGATTCCCGCCTATAGTGCTCTAATGGGTATTTATTGTGTGGAAAGGAATTGTAGAGATGGTGGTATAGTCCCGCCTACGGTGCACGCGATAGGGATGGTGGTGTTGTCCCGCTTGTGATTCCCGCCTATGGTACACGCGGTAGGGATGGTGGTAAGCAGGGATGGTGGTAGAGTCCCGCCTATGATTCCTGCCTACAGTGTTCAATAAATATTTTTGTGTAAATCATTTTCTAAGAAAAATGAAAGATTATATTTTTGGGCCAAAATGAGATTTTGGCGTGTGTTGAAAAATATTCATTTTCGAAAAAAATGATATTTTGGATCTAGTGCATATTTTATCATATGCATGCATGGTTGGTTGTATTAATAAGTTTTTATTTCGAGATTGTTTAGATTATTACTTACCTGCGGTACTATTTAATGGTATCACAGATTTTGGATATTGTTGATGCAGATGCTGAGCCTGAGGATTTGGCTCAGCCGGAGGAGTGCTCTGGGATCACTCGTATTTGTATTTTTTTCAGCCTTGTATTACTTTTATGGGACATTGGTTTTTGTTTTAAAATGCTTTGTATTTGGATATTTGTATTAATCAAATTCTGGTACTTAGTTGACTATTTATTTTATCCGCTGCATTTATATTGTGCACTTGTTGTATGTTGTATACACTTGAGCACTTATCGTTGGGATGCGTGACCCATGTTGTCATCATCCTGACGTCACGATTCTCGCGTTGCCGTACGTGGGAGTCGGGGCATCACACTATCCATTCGGGTCGGCTGGCTCACAACTTATTTCTCTTTTTCTGCTGTATTGCCCCTCGCCTTGCTAGACTCAACCTTATCCTGAGATTCATCAATCTTATTAACTTCCTCATGCGTAGTCTCACCCACCAGATTCTTCCGTCCCACTTCCTTCCAGACCTTTGTATCATCCTTATTTCCACCCACTTTCCCCTGCCTACTCACGTCATTACCACGATTAGCATGCTGCTCGCTTCTACAGACAACCTCGGTATGGCCTTGTCTAAAGCACTTGTTACAGTAAAATCCTGAGGTCTCATATACAATTGGCTGCCATATCTAATTTGAGTTCCCAATCATCACAGGAAAGCCTGCAATCGAATCATCCCTGAGGTCCGCTTAAACACACAACCTTGCCCCTGTGGCCCGAGTCTGTAACTTGTCGCATTATTTGTGCTCAAGAATTTACCAAACCTTGTAGCAAAACTTTGAAGGCAATCCAACCGATACAGGTACAATGGGAGACCTGACAAAAAGATCCATTGGGCAACAATGGAAGGTTCTTTTTTAACATCAAACCCCATCGTCCAACTAAAAAGCCTGAATTGAACTCCTGCCACCACCCACCCTTCACGTGCCCATACATGGAGATAGTCTTTCTCATTTGCTAAGTGCAAGAGGACGTTAAAATCATCCATAAAATTGATCATAGGCACCTCACTAAACCCCTATGATTTAATAATATGTTTCCCCAACACATCAATGGATTGTCTCGTGTTCAGGAATTTGAGAACCAAAGCTTATTTTAAATCTTTGGTAGCCCTTGCCATCTCAGTGTCCGAAAAAACAAAACCAAGTTCACCATACCTCAAGACTCCGAATTAGTAGTCTCTCTGATCCTTCTTTCACCATGGCGCTGAACCAGTAAATCCCATTACACCTCCAACCTCTATTCCTTCTTCCTTTTCACATCTAGTGGCCATCAAACTTAACTCTGAAAACTACTTACTTTGGAAAGTCCAAATTTCAGCTTATTTGAGAGGGCAGGACCTCTTCTCTTATGTTGATGGAACGCAAGTTCCTCCACCACAAATGCTTCCTACTGAAGCTGATTTTGTCATCAAAACCAACCTAGCTTATCTTTTTTGGCAACAAACCGATCAACTTATTTTGAGCATTCTTTTCTCCTCACTAATCGAATCTGTCATTGGCCATGTTATTTCAACAGGTACCTTATGGGAGTTAGGGATTGCACTTGAGTTTATGTTTAGCTCACACTCTTAAGCAAAGGAGTTTAAAATTCGATTTCAACTTACCAACCTGTCCCATGGAGAGCAATCCATATCAGACTACTTTAGCAAGGTGAGGATGCTAGCTGACACTCTGACTGCCACGGGAAACCCCCTCCTCAACAAAGAATTTGTAACCTACCTCCTAAATGGCCTGGGTTCTACTTATGAATCCTTCATAACTTTTGTTACCACTAGAGCCGAACCAGTGACCTCTCATGAGCTCTACCACTTGCTGCTTATTCATGAAAGTCGACGGACCCATACATCATACAGCAATAACTTTGAGCCATCTGCCAACTTTAGCATAGGCAATCAACGAGATCAGTAAGGAAGGGGCCCTTATCGTGGAGGATGACATAGTCATGGTAGAAGAAGGTTCCCTTATAACAAAGGATGATCATTTCACAACTCACATTCCAATTTTAGTCCACAAAACAGCAACCCAAACAGATCTACTTGCCAAGTTTGTAATAAACCTGGCCACATTGCTCTTCAAGTTTGTAACAAATTTGACTCCCCATCCTTTGTGAATGTCAAGTTGTTTAGAAGCATTGTAGGTAGCTTACAATATCTATCCTTAACTAGGTTAGATGTTTCCATTGGACAGCAATTAAAAGAATCCTTTGCTACCTCAAATCCACCATTAATCATGGATTGCTCTTCACTAAGAAATCTGGTTTCACATTCCATGCCTACTTTGATGCAGACTAGACAAGATGTCCAAATGATAGGCACTCTACAAGTGGTTTTTGTATCTTTCTGAGCAATCATCTTATCTCTTGGAGCTCACAAAAGCAACATTGTTGCTCGTTCTAGCACTAAGGCTGAATACAAGGCCTTAACCAACACCACTGCTGAGCTTATATGGCTGCAAACCTTGATAAGGGAACTTAGTTTCACACTTTCACAGCCACCTATTTTGTGGTGTGATAATTTAGGTGCAACATATTTAACTTCAAATTTTGTAAATCACTCACACACCAAGCATATGGATGTTGACTTTCATTTTGTGAGGGATAGAGTTGTTGCCAAGACTCTTCAAGTTTCCTTCTACAGCAGCAAAGACCAATTAGCCGATGTCTTTACTAAATCATTAGTGGCCAAATGATTTTCCATTTTCAAATTGAATCTTACTGTGCTTGACACCTCATTAGACTCGAGGGGACGTATCAACCTCAACCATACTGTTGCACACTCAAAAAATAACAAGTTGCAATAAACCACATTAGCAACACCAGAAGCTTCAGGAATTCTTCTTTACGTTCTATTGTCATAAACTTTTATTCCTTTTCTTTGTTTTTCAGTCATTACATGCTATACCAAGTGCCTATATAAGTTGTCTAAGGCATTATGTAATGTTTGGATTATTATGAAAATGAATATACAAAGAACTTCTTTTATTCTCTTCTGCAGCTTTTTAAGAGACTATTAAGAAAAAGGATCGAGGAATATAAACCAAAGCTACTAATTGTATATATAAGACTAAGAGCATACTGGACAAGTTATTTATATTGTCCCAAAGAAACTTTAACCCCAAAATATGATGCACTTTGCTGTCACTGGTATGATTAAAATTGAACCGCAAACACAGCTACAGCTTGCTATCTAAAACAACCAGAAAAAGCTACTTTTTCTTACCAAAGAAAAAGTTTCAAGCACAGGTTTCAATGGCATACTCATAAAATTGTAGGATCTGTAATAATATTGATGAATACGTTAAAGGAAGTTGAGTTAGAATCTGGGATCTAGAAGATGGCTAAAAATATATCCTCACACTATAAACTATTAGATCTGGTTTCCTTATCCAAAAAATCGTTAGATCCGGTTGGAAACATTCTCCATTCATAATAAACTAAAGAAAACTTTTGTCAAATACTCATCCTGTGCTCCGCTCCACCCCTAATCATTTTATTTTAAGAAATTATCCCCTATTCTGAAAGTTGAGAAAGAGGTCCCTTGAGTTCTTTTGTCTATCAATGTCAATAAAAATACATATGGCAGTCAATGAGATTACCACGTGAAGTTTTAATTTTAATAGAAAATAATGTTTTCTCATAATGAAAATAATTTTTTGAATTTTTTACAAATATTAAAATTGTTACGAAAAATTAAGAAAGAATTAATATTGGCATCAGTCACTATTTCAACTCACACAACACACACTATTGTAAATTTGACCAAAATACCCTCATAATAAATACTACTTTACTTTCCTTTCCTTTCACATTTCAAACTCTTCTCAATATTGAGGAGAGAGACAGAGACACGGTGAGGGATGAGAGAGAGTCGAGGAGAGAGAGAGATCTACGATGAGAGAGAGAGAGAGACGCGATGTGAGAGAGAGCTTGATGCGATGAGAGAGAGAGACGGTGAGGAGGAGAGAGAGAGCTCGGACTGTGAGAGAGAGAGAGATCGAGAGGAGAGAGAGAGATCGAGAGGAGAGAGAGCGTCGAGGAGAGAGAGAGCGTCAAGGAGAGAGAGAGACCGAGAGGTTGAGAGAGACGATGAGGAGGAGAGAGAGAGCTGATGAGAGAGAGAGAGAGACCGAGATGAGTGAGAGAGAGCGATGAGAGAGAGAGACTGAGACGAGCAGATGAGAGAGAGAGAGATGAGAGATGAACGGGTGAGAGCCGAGAGGGATGAAGAAAAAAAAAAAACATGGGACTACCACGTAGGGTGTGCGATTTTCGCACACCCTACAGTGGCGGATGTCTATCACTTCTCATTAAGAAAAGGGCCACCTCGTGGTAGCTACCAAATCCAGCCACACTTGTGGTGATGTAGCTTTGGCCCCAGGGTATAGCCCTCTTCTTTATGTTTATTTTTGTATCAATTGATAGGCAGAAAACTAAAGGAGGACCCCTTTCTCACTACCTCATAGCACTACATACATACATACATACATACATACATATAACATTGGGGATGAATCTAAAGTTCCCATGGCACAATGATTGTTTGACCAAAATTTCCTAGAGTGAATACAACAATATGTGCTTCTTTTTCTTCATTACATCATATTTTACAACAACAATGTTCATTTGGAAAGCCAACTAAAGAACAAATATTTACATGGTTGTTAATTTTAATCCTTTCTTCAAAATAAAAATACATCATCCATAATCACACATGTCATGGTTGCTAAAAAAAATGGTGGAAAATCAGAGTTAGGGTCTCGTACCAAATGTAATTGAATGTTTTTTTTAATTTTTTTTTTTATGACAAGGAACCCTAGAGGCATACAAAGGCAACAATGTCTTTTACACGGTTAAACCCCAAACCTTAGTAACGTCCTCATCACCCGGTTTCAATCGAATATGTTAGTAGACACTCAGCTCAATATCAGAAATAAGGCCCTTTTCCACCATAATCATCAAGTCTGCAGGAGCCACTTCTCAACCTTGTGCAGAGGGGCCGTTTGGAGCAGCACTACTTCCTGCAGAGCTATCCCTTGGCCTTGCTTTTGGAATAAGAATAGGTCTACAACAGACTAGAGTAAACAGCAACTGCATCAGAAATGACATCATGGCCATCCATATGAATAAAGTCTTCTTCCAATACCATATAATTCTTCTGAACAGGGGAAGTTCTGACTCAAGGATTAGAGATGCATCGTATATTTCGGGGATGCCAGCACCAGGATGGTACTCTGCTCGTTGTTCAATTATAATCTTTAAGCAGGCAGTAGGCAGCTCTCCTTCAGTAAAACCTCTAAACTTCAGATTTAGGGTTTGTGATTCTGATACATAACCAGTGATGAGAGGCGCAATCTTAAGAAAAGTCAGTAGAAGACGGATAGGCTCGCTTTTAAATAGTAACATGCATGGATGGCTTAAACTGGCAAGGGTTTTACCACTAGCAGAGAGGAAACCAACCCTGATCTTCAAAAAAACATTAAAAAAAGTCAAGCAAACATTTATCATATATAAATATCAGACACCAAAATTAAACCAAACAATACAGAGGCGTCTTTTCCAGAAAAAAAGGAAAAATTCTGAAACTATACAATGAAGAAGAAAAAACTCAAGAGAGAATAACATCCTTCCCTCAAACTTTCAAAGACTTTAATGCTTTGTTGTAATAGCAACATCCCATTTAAACATGATTAAACAGTCCACACATAGATATATGTCTGTTGCAATAGATTAAATGTTCTATATGTTTTCTATTTGTTATTTCCTTTATAACAAAAGGGGTCGTAAGAGTATTGAGTTAAAAAATGGGGCTCAATCTGATCTAAAACTTCTTAACTATTATAAGCACTTCGTGTCTTCTTAGTTTCAGACTACTTTCCACCAATTCAAGAATATAATAACATATTAAACTCAGGCACTTGCCCCCAGTTACCAATATCACTAGAACTGTACCCTATGATGCCAACAGACTTGACACAAGCTCCTTTTTACATCCCATACTGTTTGTTTCCGTGATAACAATCTTCAAAAAAAAAAAAAAAACAATCCGACAAAGTACTTGGGCTGTCTAATTCTATCAATAAAATTTGTTTACTGATAAAAAAAAAACATCTGACAAAGAAACTGAAGAAATAAAGTGACACAAACCAACTACCATGGAGAATTACACAACTAAAAGGTAAATGAAACACGGGTAAATCTCTATTCATCTAAACATGTCATTGCAATAGACATATTCGAGCATCAATGGTTAAGCTCTACCGCTGCTATCCCAACATCTAACAAAATTGGACTTAATAAAGACTGATTGATAAAACATTACTGAAAAGCCTTTTTTTTTATAAGTAATCAAGAAGTTTTATTCATAATAATAGGCAAAGCCCCAGTACACAGAAGTATACATGAGAAATACCTATCTATAATTTACAACCTGAAAAGCCTTTTTATCTCTCTAACATTCCTAAAGCTACAAAAAAGAGATTAATTTGACTCTCCATGAGTGAACAAGTACCTGAAACATCCCGAGATTTCGGTTGTACTCGGACTCCGGCAACGTTAACGAAACCGTAACCTGCAACCTGTGATTAGGAGGTATAAACCTGAACCCTCCAATCTGTTCCTTACAATCCTCGCCACAACCAACGCCATCACACGAAACGATGGGCACATAGGCGACCGGGCTGGGCTTAGTGTAATCGAAATTCAACATCTCCTTCATCTGAATCGGCTCCTGCACCAAGAACCTCATCACAACTCCGCTAACCACGAGCGAGGAGACCAATAGGCTGCACAAAACGATGCAAACGTAAACCGACCACAGAAACCCCCACCCCCACCGCAATGCCACCTTCCAAACCCACTTGTGCTCCCTCGACCAGTCGTTTAGCAAAGGACTCACGCTTTCGCTTACGGTTTGCCCTAATTTTGAGAGCTCCTGGACCAAATAGTCTCTACCGCGACGCACTGTTTGAAAGGGGTTGGTGACGAGCATGTAAGAGTGGTAGAGAAGAAATAGAGGAAGTGTTGTTAAGGTAACGAAAAGATTGATTTGGAAGCTAATTGCTTTGATTAGTAGTCCGGCAACGTATATGAGAAAGTGGGATGAGGGATCGTTGGCTTCGGCGGCCGAGACTTCAGCCCGTTTATCGGTTTCAGTGGTTACGGTCGAATTTGATGATCCCTGGGCTTGAGAAACAGAGCTAAATTGACTGGGATCAGGCTCGGGCTTTTGGCTTTCCTTCAGGTTCCGATGAATCCGAAACCTCGGCTTCGTATCGATGGCGGAGTGGATCTCAGAGTCGAGGGTGAAATCGGAGTCCAAGATTGAGTGGTTGGAACCCACGGGGCGAGAGAGCGAACGGCGGCGGAGGGTAGAGGTGGAGAAAGCGGCCGGAGAGGGAGAAGAGAGAGTGGAGGATGAAGTGGAGGGCTCGGGTTGGGCGGTGAGGGAGGAGGGGCAGTCGTAGAAGGGGAAGTCATCGGGGGCGTCGAGGAAAACGTCGTCAGGGGCGTCGTTTGGATTGAGTGATTCCATTTTTCTTAAGGTGGATTGCTGAGTGTTCGGTGTTCACCGAAGAGAAAATGCGAGGACGAAGCAAAATGTTGTTATTATTATTATCATTTTTTTCAAAAGATATATATATTTTGAAAAGATTGCGTTTAGGCAGTCAGTTAATTTCAGATATTATAGAATATTAAATAATAATAAAAATAGATAAAAATAATAATTAAATAATAAAATATTTTTAAAATACTCCACTGCCTAAACTAATCCTAAACCTACTCTAATTTTTCTTAAATTAAATTATATCAGTTAAAATATAAATAAAACTATTCTTTTAAAAATGCTAATTAGCCAATCCCATTTGACAGTTATATTCGGCAATTAAAAAAATATTTTTAACATTTCTTGACATATTTATTTTATATAAAAATTTAAAAAAATTATAATAATAAAACGAGATAATATAAAATAAAATAAAATAAAATATTTTTACATTCCAAACAGGCTTTAAATATTATATTTTTTAGGTAGATTGTTACTTTTAAAAAAAATTATCCTAAACTTGCACGCTACAACTTATACAAGGATTGATTCATTCTGAAAAGTGCTTACCTTTTTCGGGTTTTTATTTTTATTTTTAAATTTAATGGATTTTGTTAACGTGTAGGATTCTCGTTTTTTGATGGGATCAACTGTCTACATTTAATGCACCTAAGCTAGAAAAAAATTGTCACATATATTTTTATATCTTTTTAATTTTATGAAATAACCATGATAAATTTTATATAAAACTTATATAATTGTTTGTTTTCTTCACATAATAGAGGATATTCATTTGCTTATTTGTCCCAATTCGTCAAAATTAGCAGCTAAAAGAGTGATGTTAGGTTGCCCTCCAAACGTGTACCTAGTGCATTTTATTTATTTTTTAAATGTTAAGAAAATACACAAAAATTTATTAAAGTTAAGTTTTTTATTATTATTTTAAAAAGATTTTAATTTTTTTATTAATATACATAGCCACTGTATCTCAGCTGAGTATTATTTATTATTTCACTATTCTTTTGTTTCTTAGCTGAGTATTATTTATTATTTCACTGTTCTTTTGTTTCTTTTTGGCGTCTTTCTTTTCTTTCCAAATTCATATTGCTCTTAGGAGTAATGATACACGCACAGTTTTTTTTTTTTTTTTTGTTATAAATTTTTATAAAATTATATTTTAAGTTGAGGGCATTTATATAAAATGATATTATTTTTATAAATTATTTATAATTTATAAAAATATCACTCATTTAAGTCATAATTCTATAAAAGGTTGTGAAAATAATTGTATCTGATCATTTTCCTCCTCTAATTCCTCCCACATTCATCCATTTCTGCTTCGATGGTCCCGACAAAGCAACTGATATTGGGTGTGGCAATTTTTCGTTGATATCCAAATGATCAAGAGAAATGATATTTGCAGTTACAGGATGCATAAGCGCTACACACTCATTTTGAAAAAAAAAAAAAGTGTGTAAATATGAGTTCTATATAAAAAATTTAATTTTGTGATAATTGATGGAGCTACTCTTTATCAAAATAAGTGTGTAAAATTTGTATAATCTATAACTATACCTAACATTACTCAATAACCAAATTGAAATCGATCTAGAATCAATATGGTCACCACGAGGTACTGTTGGAGCTTTATGTGGGGGTACGTACGGGCTCCCGAGTTTCAGCATGGGCGGATCAAGAGGAAGCCCTTTGTGTTGAAGGAAAGGAGATCGAGCTACAACTCATGGGTTTGGTGGATCTTCTTCTAATAATTGGGCTGGTATTCGTGTCGGCTTAATTAATTAGGCTTCGTGGATGCATGGAGTCAAGCAAAAAGATCAAAGAACCATGACTCATGGTCCCAATTAAAAATATTTTCTATGATTCATGTTTACGGTCATGTGTTCCTATATATATAATATGATCATTTTGTTTGAAACAGCTAGCTACTAAACTCCTTAATTAGTTGGCAGCTTGGAGCTTGCTGCAATGACATGATCGACGACAAAGTAGCCGGTCCATGATTCCAGTGTATCGCCAGAAATAGCCCTAAGCAATGGAATAAGCCCCATGGGTACTCCTTGTTGCATTGGCCTCGTTTGCAGTCTTCTAGACATGAATGCCGCGCACAGCGTTGCAATAACTTAAAGAGCATGCATATGTGCCAAAACTTGAATTATATACCCAGCTCATTTTTGGATAAGAAAAAGCTCTCTTACATTCAGTTATCCAGCGTACGCATATACATGATCATCAAAGTATACAAACTAGCTGGAAAACAGAAAACATGAAGATTGGAATTAGACTAAAGCCGGTGTCGAAAGTTTGGAACTCCAGCACTATCAAGTGCATAAATAGCCAGTAAATGCTTTGGAAGTTGAGAAGGGCAAGAGAATGATGCATCATTCCCTAGTGCACCATAATTTGCAAGTCCATCAGCCAAAGAGTTCGCCTCTCGATATACATGGCTGACCTTACAAAACTTGCAGTGATTACGAAGTTTCAAGATATCTTCCAACAGCTCGCGATATTGCTGAGGCGGCTCTGTCTCTTTATTAAGCCAGTTCACTACTAACAGTGAATCCGTCTCTACGACCACTTTGTGTATATTGTTTTTACAACAAAGCATTAACCCATACTTTAAGGCCGATAGTTCTGCATAGACACTGGTTCCAAACTCCAAGCAACGTGAAAAGGCAAAAATGAAGGCGCAATGGCATCTAAGAACCCCTCCACAACCAGCTACACGAAGATTACCTTTTGATGCACCGTCCACATTTAACTTAGCTTTACCAAACAGGGGAGCAATCCATCGAACTAAAAGAGGTCTCCTGTTTGGCTCCAGAGTGTCACAATTCAGATCATGCAGATTGTTCATGAGTGCCGCTGCTTCTGCTCCAGTGCCATAATAAGAAAGAAACGGTGTGATTATATATTATTCTCTTCCTTCTATCAAGGAGAGAAGCTTCACAAACCTCACATGCATCCAAGCAAAAAAATTGGAAGTTAGGAATTCTGGGTTCGCGGGGGTGGTATTATTAAAACCATGCAGTCATGAATACAAATCAAGAACAAATTTCATTTCTTTTTCAGGTTTTTTCCTTAAATAATATATATATCCCAAAAATGGAATTCAAACCTTTTCATAGGAGATCTTAATAGTTACCAAAAAAGACAAAAAGTGTGAGTGATTATAATAACCTGATGCATGCATCCGTAGATTTACACTTCGCTGGCAATTGGACACTGTCATCATGTCATTTGAAAACCACTGCAAAATGAACGAAGAGAGAGAGAGAGAGAGAGAGAGAGAGAGAGTACAATTAATAATCCAATTAATAATCCCAGAAAGATCAAAAGCAGCAAACGATATGAAGAACTCTGATGGTCATGAACTCACCTTACCAAAAAAGTTAAGATTTGCAGCTAAAACCTGCGAACTTATGGGTACGATTTTCAAGCCAAGAAGCGTTAAGTCCATACCCAGCGTTGAACCTGAAAAGAAAGATAATATATATAACTATATAATATACATACACGATGAACCATGCGCGCGCGCGCGCGCACACACACACACATATATATATATATATATATATATACACGGATGGCAGAAAGATATATAAAAGAAAAGATCATCTCTAAATTAATTACCAGTCTCATCGATGTCCACCTTCTCATAGACGAATCTAGTGAAAGTGGAACCCTCGACTTCCGAGTTGGTATCTGGCCGGTCGGGAATTATCTCCATCATCAGAACTAGGCCGGAAAAGTTGCTGTTGTGGAAGTACATAACATCTGCGAAGTACTCCGAGTAGGTGGTCTCGACCTCGTGAAAGCTGTCCGCCCTAGAATCTCCCATGCCAGCCTTGCAGAAAGAGCCCCAAACATTTATTTGTAGTAGATTGTAGAAGTCCTGCACAAATCACGTCAAAAAGTTTCAGTTAACGCACGGAGAAATGAGGAGGCCGGCCAGCGGCCATGGGAGTGAAAGAGAGAACTACTCGATCTCACCTTTTATATATGATATGATTAACGAAAGCTGGCCATGGAATAATTAATTGAAGGATATATATTAGTTTCCAATCCAATCTCTTGTCCAGTAAGTTTTGAAAGCTTCAAGGACAAGCTGCTAATAGTTTTATAAATATATATATATAAATATATATATTTATATATATATAAAGAGAAAAATCTAGCTAGAAATTTCATACGATCGAATTATCTGTGAGACATTTTCTTCGTCCTTTGTGAGACATTTTGTGAGAAATTTCAAACATTGTCATTTCCATCTTTTTAGATTCTATTATTAAAAAATTAATTATTTTATATAAATTTTATTTTTACTAATCATTTTTTAAAAAAATATATAATATTTATACATTCTATGACTATAAATAACATTTATTGACCGTATGTAATAGTTGATCATAAATCTCTTTTATTTATTTATTTATTTATGTTTCTCTAAATTAATTTCACCCTAAAATTGTGATTAGGATATAATATATTATCTCAAAATTTCCTTTTCCCACCATTTGATCTCATGCATGACGCACTATTATTGTCTTAAATGCACAGTACTCTACATAAATTTCTTCATTAATTGTACATGAACTACATGATGATCTTAATTAATTAGTTAGTACATTATCATTTCAAAGTATGTAAGTTTCGAGTATTCATTTAGAAGAAAAAATGGAATTCATTATTAAAAATATAATTTTTTCATCTGAATCTCTAATTTAACCAATTTTTTTTTTTTAAAATGTACAAGACTTACATATCTTAAAACTGCAAATATGAGATTAATTTGAAAAATCATATTATATTTTGATGATCTAATTAGAGCTCAGTGTACATAGCTAGGAGCGCACTGACATTATAAATATTGGGTTAATTAGATTATCTTTTAATTTGAGGCAAATTTTTATTCAAAATTGACTTGTACAAAAAGAAAAGAATACACACTTGCTCAGAAATAGTTAGAGTAACGATTCGATTAGATGAAATAAGATAAAAATTAAAAATTGAATAAAATTTTATTATAATATTATTTTTTATTTTTATTTTTATTTTAAGATTAAAAAAATTAAATTATTTATTATATTTTTATAAAAATTTAAAAAAATTATAATAATTATATAAGATAAGTTGAGATATATAACTAAATCAGCTTATTAGACCGTACAATTTTTAATTAGTAACGGCAGCATTTTTAATTGTTCAATTTTTTATGGACCGTACAGGTGTCATGGTCTCGATCAGTTCCATGGTCAAAGATGGCAGGTTTCAATTCGGTTCCACGTCTTCCAAATACTGCCA
The DNA here is from genome assembly GCA_029856935.1 of Cyclocarya paliurus. NCBI lineage: Eukaryota > Viridiplantae > Streptophyta > Magnoliopsida > Fagales > Juglandaceae > Cyclocarya > Cyclocarya paliurus. Next base: position 20,319,556 of record CM056951.1, read on the forward strand.
AATAATACGTGATGAGCAATGATAGCAATATCACTGGCCATTTACAATTTTTCGACAACTTTTTAATAAAATAATATATTTTTAAATTAAAAAATTGTATAAAGATATCATTTCTTATACGTGATTAGGCTCCAAAGTCAATTGGGTACGCCATATTAATATATATTATATGTTAATTTACTCCAAAATGATGCAAAAATATATATATAAAAAATACTCTAATATCTATCTCGCACACAGTAAAGTAATAGACCGTGGTATCTGTGGGTATTAATTTTTGAAAGTCTGCTAGCTAGCTGGATATAAACATATAAACACATGATATTTTTTAAGTAAAATTCTATTTATTATATCCTATATTATATATTAACATGTGATTTATTTTTTATTTAAATATACATATATTAATGTTTAAATATATCATATATCTATTTAAATAAAATAAAAAAAAATGATAAATCACGTATTAATGTATGATATACGAATAATAAAAAATATTTCTCATTAATTCTTTAATTTGTAACATAAAATTACGAAGGAAGTTTCCTGGATAGATAGCTAGTTGAGAAATGCTAAACAACCTCCTCAACCTCTACACACCATATTTTTTTAAATTTTAATATTTTTAATATTTTTTTAAATTTTTTTTTGATTTTATTTTTTTTAAACTAATTTAATTTTTTTATTTATTATTTATATATTAAATATTTAATAAAAAATAAAAATAAAAAAAATATGATGTGAGGAGATTGTGTGAATAGTAAGAGGATGAATAGATTTTTTCTAACTAGCTAGGCTCAGTCAATAAATTAGTTGATCTATATACGTAAGTGGTAGTGGCCGTCAATTTACTAATTTATTATTATTTGTCAAGAATTATAGTTTAAAATAATAAATAATTAACACAGCATACGACATACGTGATTGATAAAACAAATTAAACTACTCGATTTGAAAACACACGATCGATGTATAGTTTTTTAATTAATTTAGTGATTAGTATTGACATTATATTAATAATTGCACCGTAGAAAATTATAAATCTCTAATAATTTATCCGCGCCACGTCCCTAGCTAACTCGTCAATGTGTCCAAGTCATTGGCAGCAGTGACATTAATTTTCCTGTTTTTCATAATTAAAACCATTTGGAGACAGACATCTTTCATACCCTACGTGCTTAATTACATCTTTAGTTAATTAACGACTTTTACGATTATCTAGAGAGTAACATTCCAAGAGACAACATGGCCCAATACACTACTACGTACTCCTAATTTGTTTGACGTGCCTGGACAGTACTAAATGCTCGAAGACATTTTGCCCTTCTTTTCCTTACAAGGACCATCTTAATGTAAAAAATCGCACATCAGGCAATCCTAGCTTATACCAGTTTAATTGTAGTCGAATTTAGTCCAATAGTTAATTAGTATAATCTTTTCGATGAAGCTGTAATTGGTAGTCCAAGCTCTTTGAATAGTGAGAGTAGCCACATAGTTTCAGAGGCTGCATTAGTAAGAGATCGGTATTTAGTTTCGGTTGACGACCTTGCTCTAGCTCTTTATTTTTTTTTTAACTCCAAGATATGGGATTTGATCCAAGGATGCTTATATATGTTGAGGTGGATGTATGATCATCAAAATTTCCTCCCCAATCAGCATATGAAAAAGTAGTGAGGTCAAAAGTGAGCCTTTTTTTTTTTTTTGTAATGAAAGATTGTTTGTTTCAAGTAGTGGAGAAGCCTTTTTGTAGCCGCCCAGTGAGTCACCGTGGGTTTACGCAGAAATTGTGAAAATTTGTTGATAGAGAAACAAATGTTTGGGCGTGTGAGAGATAGGTATTAGAGACCTCCAATGACACTTTGAAATTCAGTGCCATCAAAGAAGGTTCTACCATCAATCAACTTCAAAGCCGTGCTTGTGGACAACGGAGTACACACTTCTTTGGCACCCATCATGTTGGTTTTTGAGAGGAGATCCCAAATACATTTATGTTGGGATAGAAGGAGACCTGACTTGGTAGGAATTACTTCCATGCCCAAGAAAAAATGAAGCTGGCTCATATCCTTTAAAGAGAATTGAACTCCAAGTTGTTCAATTACATGACATAAAAAAATCTATGTTGCTGCCAGTGAGTACCAAATCATCCACATATACCAATAAATAACACAGAACATAATTTTTTTGGTATATAAATATGGAGGAGTCAAATTTTGAATTTTGGAAACCAAGACTCATGATAGCCAATTTGAGTGCCGAGTACCAAGCATGAGGAGCTTGTTTTAGACCATATATGACCTTGTTTAACCTGCAAACATGGTTAGGTTTAGATGTATCTTTGAAGCCTGGGGGTTGGACCATATATACAGTTTCTGTCAACTTTCTATGCAAAAATGCATTGTTGACATTAAGGTTATGTTTGGGGGCAAAGATGAGAAATCTCATATCATCTCTATCTCATCTCATCATTACATTTTTTTCAAATCTTCATATAAAATATAATAAACAATTTCACTTTTTCAAATTCTAATTTAACTTTTTCAAATTCCAAAACAATAATAATATTAAAGAATAATATTTTAAACTTTTATCTTAATACTATTCACAAAAGTTTTAAAAATTCTCATCTTATCTCATCTACCAAGCATAACCTAAGTTGTCTCAAAGGCCATCCCTGCATCACAGTAATTGTTAGGACAGTTCGAATAGTAGTGGCTTCACTACAGGACTAAAGGTTTCTTTGTAGTTCAACCTCGGACGTTGATTGTAACCTTTAGCGATAAGCCTTGCTTTAAAGCGATTTACTGACCCATCAGCTTTCATTTTTACACAGAAGACCCATTTGCATCCCACAAATTTACAATTAGTTGGAGAATGGACCAATTTCCATGTGTCATGGTGCATAAGAGCCGTGAGTTCTTCTAACATGTCCATTCTCTAGTGTGATTCACGAAGAGCTTGTCCCACACAATTGGGTTCAATGGTATTGGGAATGGGATGTTTTGTTGTGGAGTTAAGCTGTTTGGGTTTATGGATATTGTTCATTGACCGAGTGGTCATGGAATGAGTTTGGCTAATTGGTTGTGCAGGTGGGTCGCATGGAACTGAGATGTGATCGGTGTGCAAATCAGTATCATTAGGAACAGAAATCCCATGTGAATGTGATGTAGACTTATTAGAATCATGCGATGGCAAGAAATTAGGGTTGGAATTGACAAAATGCAAATTTTGGGAATTAGAATATGAAGGAAGAGAGGCATTACCTAGAGGTGATGCGAAAGGGTTAACCTTTGTCGGAGTCACTGGTGGAAGTTGCGGAACGCTGAGGACGATAAGGACACGAGATTCGTAGAGGGGTCGTTCTGTGTTTCATCGAACAGAAGATGCCTGGAATGATACATCTTGTTGGTTATTGGATCAAAGCATTTGTATGCATTGCGGGCAGAAGAGTAGCCCACAAAGAGGCAGGGGATGGCTTTGGGTTGGAGTTTGTTGGTATTATAAGGCCGAGTGAGAGGGAAGCATAAACAACCAAATCTTTTTAACTTGAGATAATTTGGTGATTGTTTAAACAATGCTTCAAATAGAGATTTGTGTTGTAGAAGAGGTGTGGGTTGGTGGTTTATAAGGTAAGCCGCAGTGGAAAAAGCATTGGGCCAATATTTTAAGGATAATGAGGCATCATGTGATAAAGTGAGACCCATTTCCACCAGATGATGGTGACGATGCTCGGAAACATAATTTTTTTGTGGTGTATGAGGGGCGGTGGTATAATGATTGAATCCATGAATAGAAAAATATTTTTTTAAAGCTACAAATTCACCACCATTATCCGAGTAAATGTTTTTTATTTTTGATTGAAACCAGGTTTCCACAATGTGTTTAAATTGAGGAAATATTGTGCTAACACTAGATTTAGTTTCCATAGGATAAAATCAAATATATTTTGTGAAATGGTAAACCAAAATCAAGTAATAGTGTGATCCATCAATTCCAATTGAGTTGGAAGGGCCCCAAACGTCAGTGTAAATTAAGTTAAGAGGTGCATGACTTTGAAGACTATTTTGCCGAAATGGTTGTTTGTGAGCTTTATTGATGAAACAAGAAGTACAGAGATGGGAAACATGATTTTCTTTTATTATTGGAAGAGAGAAAGAGTTGACAAGTTGATGAACCATTTTCTGAGATGGATGTCCAAGACGTTTGTGCCACCCATCAACGAAGGTCCTTTCATGCACATTTGCAACCATTTTTGGAGAAAATTTCACTATGGACTCCAGTGGGGTGTAAACACCATTTTCACTCACACCTTTGAGTAGAACCACCCCTGTAATCAGACCCATAACAAGAAAAAAATAAGGATAAAACTCAACAAAAACATGATTTTGTTTGGTGAAATGATGGACAGAGATAAGATTTTTTTTAATATTGGGAATACAAAGAGTATCATTTAAATGAAAAGTGTGTGTGGGTGAGTGAAGAACCAATGAACCGATGTGGGAGACACGCAAACCTGAACCATCACCGATTACAACCTCGTCAGTGCCACCATATTTGGAATGACCTGATAAATTGGCTAAATCACCAGTGATGTTGTGGGATGCCACCGTGTCAATGAGCCATTTTGTGTCTTGGGCTGGAGTGGAGACACAATTTGCTGCTGCTACAGAAAATTGGACCCTGGGACAGTATTTAGTAGTGTGACCCAACTGTTCATAGAGTTGGCATTTGGGTGTGCAATGGCACTGGCCATTGGGCTTGGGCTTTCTGTTGTCTCGTGGGCCATTTTTATTGTGAGACTGGGCCGAGGAATTATTCGGTTGTCCTCCATTGTTACGGTTTAAGCCATTTGGCTTTGAAGAACCCTTAGAGTTCGAGCCTCCAGAGAAAGAAGCTGCACCTGTTCTTCGATTGGAGTAGTTTGCGGAGGCAACCAGCTGCTAAGAGGTGGCTTCAAGGCGACGCAGGTAGGCATCCTGACCTACAAGGAGATCATGCAACTCCTCGAAGGTGAGTGGGCATTCCGGTGAGCGAATGGGGGTTGCGATCTCGCGAAAATCAATGCCTAGGCCATTGAGGATATAGAGTGTTAGATCATTTGCGGAAATGGGATGATCAATAAGGGAGATTTCATCTGCAAGAGGTTTGATAGTGTGCAGGTACTCTTGAATTGTCTGATTTACCTTCTTTATCAGAGTCAAATCCTTTTTGAGTTGCATTACCCTAGTTTGGGATTTGCTGGCATGCATTGTGTGTAATTTGTGCCATGCTTCTTGAGAGGTTTTGGAAATAGAAATGAATGGTGTAATGGTGGTGGTTGTGGAGGCCAAAATGGTGGAGAGGATAAGTTTATCTTGTCTTATCCAGTGGGTTCATTGGGGAGTGGGAATGGAGGAATCATTGGAGGAGGGACAGGGTTTGTCTCAAGTAACATAATCAAGAAGATTATACCTGACAAGTAAGGCTTTGAATTGAGCATGCCATTAAGGAAAAGTCGATGGTATGAGTTTTTCGTTGATCTGTGAGGTGATATTGAGAGCAATAAAAGGAATTTTTGTGGGAGATGGTGGGTTTGAGGTCGGGTTATGGGTATGTTCAGAGGTGGGGATCGAATTCTCATTGGAGGACAGCTCTCCTAAGACCATGATAAGTTTCAAAAGTATTGACACAGAAATTCTTTATTGCTATCAAGAAAAATTTTCCACACTATTTCTATTGAACTGTATCAAATATATAAAGATATTTGAAAACTATTCTAGGAAGGAAGCTAAAATTAAGCCTAACATTTACAAGGCATTTACACAAGATTTTCCTAGCTATTACAGACTATATATTTGCTGTTACAAACACAATTTCAGCCTAGAAATCCGGTTGACAAATCTTGAGCTTGATTTGAGGAATCTTCCTTGATACAATGGATATTGGAGGTTTATCTTTTGATGGAGAGATCGTCATTGGAGTTCATCCCCTCCCATTGAAGAAGCCAAAGTCGAGATTAAAAAACAAGTCGAAGTCCCCTTTGGAGTCTTCTGACTATTTCATTTTATCTAACCCTTTTTTTTGCTTGCCTTTAAGAAGTGGTGAGGATTGGCCACCTTTCTCTTGCATGTTTGACATCTTCATTTCCTTTCCCTCCTATATTTTCCTAGCTTTTCTTCTTACATCCTCCCTCTCATTGTCCCCTCCATGTCCCCCTTTGCTGTCTCTCTCTCTCTCACTTGTCTCCTCATGGTGGCCTTTTGGTGCGCAGAGCCTATTCAAAAGGACTTGGAATATTTTATCTCCTTCAGTTACTTGCGATTCTTAAGGTCGATATGCTTCAAAATATGGCCTTGAGAATCTCTAAAATAAAATATACAATAAAGGTAGTGCGCAGTAATCTATAATGAAATAAGTTTGCTTAGTGGGGTCCTGGTTCTCCATTCTACTTGTGTTAAGCGGAAAATATTTCCCAACGTGGGATTAGGGAGGTGCGGGAGATAGGCTCAACCGTGTTAGGTGGCGAGTGCGGAGCTCGGCTATGGCAGGAGGTGTACTTGACCACGTAAATGGTGAGCCCAGAGTTCGGTTAAGGCGGGAGGTGTACTTGACAACATAAATGGTGAGCGTGGGGCTCGACTGTGATAGAAGGTGTACTTGACAGTGTATGTGGTGAGCGCGAAACTTGGCTTCGACAGGAGATGTGCTTGACTGCGTAAGGTGCACATAAGGGTGGTTAAGCAATCAAGTGACTTGCTTGCTTATTCGAGCACTTGAGAGGCCGGGCGGTCCCTGACCAATCTCGCTTGTTTACTCATTATGAAAATGGTGGTAAGCCGAGCCGTCGAAAGACTGGACCCACCTCTTTGACGTGATGGAGGTCGAGCAGTTCGTATGACTAGACTTGCTCATCATTGTCGAAAAGCATATATTCATCTGATGTTTTTGTTTTCGATGGTTGATTACGCCCAAAGAATAATGCGGCTGTCGCAATATAGTTGGGGTGTTGGTTCCACCAGGAGATGGTAGAAACACTAAAAAAAAACTACAAGTTTAAGAGAGAATATCAAAGTAACAATGTAAGATGAATGCTTTTTGACAAGAAAGAAGTTGAAGACCCAAAACTTAATATAAAAAAGGTCTGACCAAAGTTAATGTCAGCGAAGCATCGAAAATCCCTCACTTGAACTTGATAATTCCATTCATATTTGATTCATTGGATACTCAATTAGAGTTCATAGCACTAGACTCTCCAATCGAAAAATATAACATTACAAACAATTTTTATTTTTAAGTGTAATTCTAGAAAATCATTCTCTTCTTTTGAAACCATAGATTGATATCCTATTAGACTCATATTCAAAGACAACAATATATAGAATAGCAACATTGTAACAGAGAATCACACCAATAAGATTGAGAATCAGATTTGGACATAATCAAGCACCTTAACAATTCTATAGATAGTATGACTGAATCTATGAAAAGAATCGGTTTAAAAAATTATCCAAATACAAGAAAAGGTCTATTGATAAGAGATGACAAACAAGAAGCATAAAAGCTCATTACATGGATCCAATATAATTGAAATTATTACTATTCAAGCAAGTTCATCCCTAGCTTCACCAAGGAATCAGCCCTTCATTTTCTGAAATATGGCTCTCTCCCCAACTCTCTCTTCATTCTTTTCTTCACCAGCCACTCTCACTCCTAAGGAAAGAAAATCATGTCCAAAGCTAGCATAGGTGATAATCTAGATTTTCAGGCACATATTGAGAACCCCTTTTTGCTTAGTAAACATTCGAATTAGAAAAATACTATTTCTGGAACAAATGTATCCAATCGAGTTAGCTTTCCAATGCATCTTGAGTCTCCTCAATTGGATATTTGACGAGAGAGATATGACAATAATACTGACGACTGTGCAAAGAAGCGTCTAGATCAGGATTCTTGTCAAACCCATCTCTCAACTCATTTTTTTTTTCCTAATCAAGCATTATATTATAAAAACCAGAATACAAAGTTTTCAAAGTGGATCTTTTCCACTATCAAGAAATAGAAAACATCTAGTTAGAATATCTAAAGGTATGCATCCAAAAACTAGATTGATTGCTGCCTATTGTGTCACTGAGTGCACATATCGATTTTAAGATCAATAAATTTTGGCTATTTTCCATTCCTGGTAATGATGGAAGATTTGTTGAATGTCGTCTATGATGGGGGAGATTTGCCAATGCAGGGTTGAGTCTATGCTTTTAGTGGCTATGATGACAGATTGGGCATCGCTTTCAATTATTGCCAGGATTTGCTAATGTTGGGATGCCATTTTGGAAGCTAGGAGTACTACTGAAGCTTCGGCTATCAAGGGATTTATGGTGTGAATTGTTTCTGCTCTGATCTCTAGGATTTCTCTGTTATGGTCTCTTCTTATTGTTGTTGCTGCTGAGAATGAATCTCTAATTGCGGTGTCGAAGGAGAAGCTTTTAAAATTTTGTAGTGGACGTTTCCAGACATCATCTTGTTTCTTTCCTTCCTATGCATGCTTGTATTCTTGGTAGATCTAGTTCAATCTGATTTTTGTCGTCTCTAAAGATAGAGAGGACTGGTTGTGGATTATGTTGTTTCTTTACCTCCAAATGAAATCCATGATAATCACCGTGAATAATTGGAAATTGTGCTTCTCTATCTCCCCTAGTCCCAATTCGTTTCCTAGGTGCAGAATCATCTTTATACAATTTGATATGGACTGTATTGGTTGATATGGACTGTATTAATAGAGAATCTCCCATTGTGGTTTAGGGACCATATTAACTTGTCTTGTCTCTAGAAGATTGTCGACAAAGGTATCTTTAGGATTTCTGAGATGCTTTCTTGATTGAAAAAATTCTGCATTTTTTATATATCCCAAGACCGTGGGTTGCATGTGATTATGTTTGAGACCTTTAAAGAAGGGTGGATATGAATCATTTCATGTATTGATTATGGTTTGAAATTTTTCATAGATAGGATCCAAAGTTCTGACCAGACATTAATTGAAATTCTATTATTAATTTGGTAGCATCGTCTTTGTTTGGGAAGGTCTCTTGTCTAGAGAATTCCTTTCCATAAGCTGGAGAAGAGTGCGAGGAGCAAAGGTCAGTCAAGTTTTGGCTGTGGAGGAGGAGTCCATGGGTGATGAGTCTAGGGTCGAGTGGAGGAGGAGTCCATGAGCGATGGGTGTACTGGCCAAGTAGTTGTTGAGCAAGGAGTTGCTTGGTGACGAGTGTATTGGTCGACGAGTGGTATGGTGAGGAGTTTTTTGGAGACGAGTGTACTTGTCGACGAGTGGTTGGGCTGGGAATTGCTTGGTGACGAGTGTACTAGCCAACAAGTGGTTTGGCGATGAGTGTACTAGCAGACGAGTGGTTGGGTTAGGAGTTGCTTGGCAACTAGCGTATTGGTCGAGGAGTGGTTGGGCAAGGAGTTGCTAGGCGACGAGTGTACTGGATGATGAGTTATTAAGGAAGGAGTTGCATTGCGAATAGTGGGCGAGGAGTTTTTATGGCCGAGGAGAGGAGGTCTTCCAGTGGGCAAGGACTTGTGGGTGACAAGATGTCATTCGCGGCAGCCGGGGACCACCATGGTGCCTTCAAAAGGTGTCGGCAATGCTTGTGGTGGCCGTCGGCAAGCGTAGGCGGCTCACGACAAAAGCTGGCTGAGGAGTTTAGTGCATGTGTCTTGCATTGGGTGCTTGGCCGAGGGGTCATAGGGGTCGACCACCCTTTAGATGACAGAGGATGAAGATGGTCCAAATGGTGACTGCCAGTGGGATCAAGAGACTCACGATGGTCTGCCATGAGCTTGTTGTGTGCAAGGGGGGTTACATGACCGAAGGCCATTGCTGCCCGCCATGCATTGGGGCATGCTAGTGGCACCCAAGAGGGGACAGATTGCATTGGTGGTCCCCATGGTGGCGCTGGTATCCCTACCTTGCCGTGGTGGGACAAGGCCAAGAGATCTCGGCCACGCGCAATCTCACACATGTAGTCATGTGACGAGGTCCCCACATTGAGGGAGTGGTTGAGGACCACGCCGAAAGGTTCACGACTTCAGTAGCCCATGGTGTGGCCGCCGGCGGGTCCTCATGGCTTGCGGTGTGGTTCTACGAACGTATCGTGAGCTTCTATGCGTGGCCAAGGGCCACCACGAGCTTGTCTTGGCAGTCGGTCCAAGTTGTGGCCATTGGCATTCCTTCCAGCACCGTGGTTAGTGGGCTAGAGGAGCCCGGGGTTCATGACACCCCTTCATTGTGCATGGCACTGTTCATGCCATGAATGGTACTTGCATTCCATGCATTATGCACTTGTGTGCATTATGCACTTAGGCAGTGTTTATTTGTGTTGGTCGGCTTGTGCATTATGCATTGCATCCGCGCTCCCCTATTCTTTCTTTTTGCACAGTGACCATTGAGGGCACTTATTTACAGTCTCTCATAATCTCTCGTCCTCACTGTACAATAGATATCAGAAGTTTATTTTATGATGGATCATCGCTCGAGTTCATCCCTACCCCTTGAAGAAGCCAAAGTCGAGATTAAAAAAGAATTCGAAGTCCCTTGTGGAGTCGTATCTCCGTTTTCTTTTATCTGATCCTTTTTTTCATGTGCCCCTAGTGAGTGGTGAGGATTAGTCGCATTTATCTAGTGTTTCTCACATCGTCCTTTCCTTTCCACTTTTTTCCTTCCCCTCCTATCTTTTCAAGGCTTTTCTATTGACATCCTCCCTCTCATTGTCCCCTCCTTGTCCCCTTTTGCTCTCTCTCTCTCTGTCTCTCTCTTCCTTCCCTTCCTATCTTTTCTTGGCTTTTCTTCTCACATGCTCCTTTTCATTGTCCCCTCCTAGTTCCCTTTTACTCTCTCTCTCTCTCTCTCTCTCACTCTCTCTCTCTCTCGTCTCCTAATGGTGGCCTTTTGGTGGGTTGGGCGTATTCATATGGGCTTGGAATATTTTATCCCCTTTAGTTGCTAGTGATTCTTAAGGTTTATCTGCTTCAAAATAAGGTCTTGAGAATCTCTAAGATAAAATATAAAATGGAGGCGGCGCACAATAATCTATAATGAAATAAGTTTGCCTTGTGGGTTCTCAGTTCTTCGTTCTTCTTACTTTAAGTAGTAAAGGTTCCCACCACAACTCGGAGTTCGGCTGTGGTGGGAGGTGTACTTGACCTCGTCAATGGCGAGCATGGAGCTTGGCTAAGGCGGAAGATGTACTTGACCATGTAAATGGCAAGCATGGAGCTTGGCTGTGGAGGGAGGTGTACTCGACTGCATAAGTGGCGAGCATGAAGCTCGGTTGTAGTGAGAGGTATATTCGACCATGTAAGTGGCAAGAGTGAAGCTCGACTTCGGTCATAGATGTGCTTGACCGCGTAACTGGCGAGTGTGAAACTCGATTTTAGTGGGAGATGTGCTCGATTGCGTAAGGTGTGCACCAGGCGGTTGGGCAACCAAGCATCTTGCCCACCTACTCAAGTGCTTGGGAGATCGGGCGGTCCTGGTCCCTAACCTTTTTCGTCTATTAACTCATAATTAAAATGGTGGTAGGCTGGGCAGCCGAAAGACTGGACTTGTCTCTTTGGCGTGATGGAGGTCGAGCAATTCGTAAGACTAGACTCGCCCATTGTTGCTTTTATTTTCGATGGTGTTGGTGCGATTTTCCTTTTCCATCATGAACAACTCTTAATGTTTTGATTTTATTATTAATGTTAGTGTTTGTATGTGGTAACCCATGCTAAGTGGTCAGGAAGTTTGTCGACTCATTCCCATGGCATCCAGTGCAAGGCAGTTGGGGAGCTCGGAGGCTCGTTAACTCATAAGGCTTGTTCTTGAAGGAATCTTGCTGGTAGTGGTTATGGCACGAGTGCATACCCCCAGCATTCACAAGTGGAGATGTCGTCCCCTAGTCTTCTCGTCTTTCCTCTTAAACTGAGGGAATGGATGAGGCAAGCCAGTGGGGACATGGTACTTGGTTCCTCTAGTCTTCTCTACGACCTTGTAGACTAAGGGACGGGATGAGGCAAGAGCATGGAGACATGGTCCTTGGCTCCCGTGGTCTTCTCATCACCTTCATAGATTGAGGGAAGGGATGAGGCAAGTCTGTGGAGACACAATACTTGGCTCCTCTGATCTTCTCGTTACCCTCATGGACTCAGGGAAGGGTTTAGGCAAGTTCATGAAGACATGGTACTTGGCTTCTCTAGTCTACTTGTCGACCTCATAGACTAAGAGAAGGGATGAGGCAAGCTCATGAAGACACGGTGCTTGGCTCCCCTGTTCTTCTCGTCGCCATCGTAGACTGAGGGAAGGGTTGATGCAAGTCCTTGGAGACACAATACTTGACTCCCTTGGTCTTCTCATCATTGGGGGTGCGAGATTTAGTGCAGATAGATGGGGCGCTTAACCAAGTTATAGAAGCCAAACCGGTTAATGTAAACAATTTCTAGCCACAAGCATGAGATTTGTGTACTTGAATCATCATGTTGGATCATAGAAAAAGTTTAAAGTGCTTTTAGGTTGCTCGCGTATAGCAATGTTTTAGTGGTGGCCGAGATCCAGGATGCCCACGTGCAAATTAATTCTGAGAAATTAGTTCTGATGGAGACAAATTTGGATATCCAAGTGGTGTTTGAGTGGGGCTGGACGGTCGGTGTTTCGCCTTACAAGAATCAATTTTTTTAGTAAAATTTGAATTCACATAAATTCAAAGATAGACAAACTAGTTAGCCATGTACAAATTTTGCTCTGCTAAAATTTTCTTCTGATTGTTACTTCTTTTCTTCCTTGACCTCCTTTTTTTTGGCAATCCATGACAGTGGGGGGACCATGCAACGTTGCATAGGCCATGCAATGTGCCTTGGAGCTAGGCTGCGTTGGGTTAGGCAAGTCGGTCTGATGGTGGCCGTGCACGATGTTGGTCAAGTGGAGAAGAGTCCGTGGGCAAGGAGCAAAGGTCGGTCGACCGTGGAGGAGGAGTCCGTGGGTGAGGAGTCTATGGGTGCTGAGTGTACTGGTTGACAAGTTTTTGAGCGAAGAGTTGCTTGGTGACGAGTGGTTGGGCTAGGAGTTGCTTGGCAACAAGTGAATTGGCCAATGAGTGGTTGGTCGAGGAGTGTTTATGGTCGAGGAGGGGAGGTCCTCTAGTGGGTGAGGGCTTGTGGGTGACAAGATGTGATTTGTGGTGGTTGGAGACCACCATGGTGCCTTCAGAAGGTGTCGGCGGTCCTCATGGTGGCCACAGGCGAATGTTAGCGGTTCACAACAAAAGTTGGCCGATGAGTCTAGTGTACGTTCCGTGCAATGGGTGCTTGGCCAATAGGCCACCGGGATCTGCCATGATGGTAAGGGACCACCCTTTAGACGACAGAGGATGTTGGCAGTCTAAGTGGTGACTGTTGGTGGAATCAAGAGGCTCACGATGGTCTGTCGTGAGCTCATTGTGTGCACGGGTACACGGTCGAAGGCCACTGTTGCCCGCCGTTCATTGGGGCGTACTGGTGGCACTCAAGTTGGGACAAACTACACTGGTTGTCCACATGGTGGCCGCCGGCACCCCTGCCTTGCCATGGTGGCACTAGGCTGAGGAGAGCTCAACCATGTATAGTCCCACACATGCAGTTGTCATGCCATGAGGTCCCCGCCTCGGGGGGTGGTCGAGGACCACACTGGAAGTTTCAGACAGCTATGGCGGCCTGTGGGGTGGCCCTCGATGGGTCCTCATGGCTTGCGGTGTGCTTCTGAGAATGCATTGTGAGCCTAGGTGCATGGCTGAGGGCCAGCACGAAGTCGTGGTGGCAGTCAGTCAGTGACCACGTAGCCGATAGAGTATGATGGCGGCCCTGGTTCCACGTTCTGCTTGCATTAAGAAGTAAAGATTTACCAGTGCAAGATTATGGGAGGTGCGGGAGATAGGCTTGACTTATTAGGTGGCGAGCGCAGAGCTTGACTATGGTGGGAGGTGTACTTGACTGCATAAATGGTGAGCACAAAGCTTGGCTGAGGCGAGAGGTATAATCAACCACGTAAATGATGAGTGCGGAGCTCGGCTGAGGTGGGAGGTGTACTCGACCATGTAAAAGGTGAGCACAGAGCTTGGCTGAGGCAGGAGATGTACTTGACCGTGTAAATGGCAAGCGAAGAGCTCGACAGTGGCTGGAGGTGTACTTGACTGCGTAAGTGGTGAGTGCGAAGCTCGGTTTCGACAGTAGATGTGCTTGACCGCATAAGTGGTGAGTGCGAAGCTTGCCTTTAGCCGGAGATGTGCTCGACTACGTATGGTACACATGAGGATGGTTGAGAAATCAAGTGACTTGCCCGCTCGAGCGCTTGGGAGGCATGGCAGTTCATGATCTTTCCTCCATGTTAACTCGTTATGAAAATGGTTGTAAGCCGGGCAACCGAAAGATTGGACCCGCCTCTTTGGCGTGATGGATCTAGAGTAAGACTGTACTTGCCTGTTGTTGTCGAAAAGTGTATATTCATCTAATGTTTTTGTTTTCAACGGTGTTAGTGAGATTCTCCTTTTCCATCATGAACTACTGTTAACGTTTCCATTTTATTGTCAGTGTTGGAGTTTGTATATGGTAAGCCATGCCAAATGGTCAGGGAGCCAATCGACTCATTCCCATGGCATCCTATGCAAGGCAATTGAGGAACTCGGAGGCTCGTTAGCTCCGAAGGCTCTTTCCCGAAAGACAGCGGTTATGGCATGAGTGCATACACCCGATGTTTGCTAGTGGAGATGTCTTCCCCTGCTCTTCTCATCCACCCTTGGCACCCGTGGTTTTCTCATCGACCTCATAGACTGAGTAAATAGATAAGGCAAGCTCATGGAGACATGGTACTTGGCTCTTCTGGTCTTCTTGTGAGCCCTCATAGACTGAGGGAAGGGATTAAGCAAGCCCATGGAGACACGGTACTTGGCTCCTCATGTCGTCTTGTTGACTTTGTAGACTGAGGGAATGGATGAGGCAAGCCCATGAAGACTCAGTGCTTGGCTCTCCTAGTCTTCTCATCACCTTCGTTGACTGAGGGAAGGGATGAGGCAAGTTCGTGGAGACATGCTGCTTGGGTCCCCTGGTCTTCTCGTTGACCTGGTAGACTGAGGGAATGGATAAAGCAAGCATGTGGAGACATGATACTTAGCTCCCTTGGTCTTCTCATTAACCTCGTAGATTAAGGGAAAGGATAAGGCAAGCCTATGAAGACATGGTGCTTGGCTCCCCTAGTTTTCTCGTCGCCGTCTTAGACTGAGGGAAGGGTTGAGCTAAGTCCATGGAGACACGGTACTTGGACCCCCTAATTTTCTCGTCGCCTTCAAAGATTGAGGGAAGGGATGAGGCAAGTCCATGGAGACACGGTACTTGGATTCCCTGATCTTCTTGTTGCCCTCATAGCTTGAGAGAATGGTTGATACAAGTCCATGGAGACACGGTACTTGACTCCCCATGTCTTCTCATCGACCTTGTAAACTGAGGAAAGGGATAAGGCAAGCCCGTGGAGACTTAGTGCTTGGCTCTCCTGGTTTTCTTGTCATTGGAGGTGCAGGAGTTGGTGTGGACAGTTGGGGCGCTTAACCGAGCTACAAAAAACAAATCGGTTAGCGTAAATAATTTCCAGCCACTAGTGTGAGATTTGTGTACCTGAATTTCCCCGTTGGATCGCAGAGAAAGTTTAAGGCGCGTTGGCGTTGTCTGCGAGCCGCCATGTTTCAGCTATGATCGAGATATGAGATGCTCATGTTCAAATTAATTTTGAGAAATAGTTCTGATGGAGGCAAACTTGGATATCCGAGTGGTGCCCGAGTGGGGTTGGGCTGCTGGTGTTTCGCGCTATAAGAATCAATTTTTTATAGTAAAAATCGAATTCACATAAATTTAAAGATAGACAAACCGGTGCATTTTAGCCGTTTTGTACAAATTTTGCTCCACTGAAATTGTTTGCTAATTGCTACTTCTCTTCTTCATTGACCTCCTTTTTTTTTGTTGGCAATCCATGACAGTGGGCTGACCAAACATGGTCCTCGTCGTGGTGGAGGATTCAGGGTGTTACCGGTTGCACGTTGCATGAAGTGCTGGCCGAGGAAGATAATCAAGCTTGACGCGTTTGTCTGAGTAGTGAGTGCCCGAGCAAGATGGGTGCAGCACATTGCATCCTCCATGTAATGTGCCTTGGAGGTAGGCTGTGTTGGGTAAGGCAACTTAATTTGATGGTGGCCGTGCTCGGTGTTGGTCTAGTGGAGAAGAGTCCGTGGGCGAGAAGCAAAGGTCGGCCAAGTTTTGGCGGTGGAGGAGGAGTCTGTGGGCGAGGAGTCTAGGGTCGAGTGGATGAGGATTCTGTGGGTGACAAGTGTACTGGTTGATGAGTTGTTGAGGGAGAAGGTTCTTGGCTATGAGTGTAGTGGCTGACGAGTGGTTCGGCAAGGAGTTGCTTGGCGACAAGTGTACTAGCTGACGAGTTGTTGAGTGACGAGTTGCTTGGCGACGAGTGTATTGGTCGATGAGTGGTTAGCCGACGAGTGTTTATGGCCGAGGATGGGAGGTCTTCCAGTAGGCGAGAGCTTGTAGGCGACAAGATGTCATCTATGGTTGTTGGGGACCACCTTAGTGCCTTCAGAAGGTCTCAAATGCCCTCGTGTTGGCCGCAGGCGAGCGCTACTGGCTCATGGCAAAAGCTAGTCGGGGAGTACGTTTCATGCATTGGCTACTTGGCCGAGGGGCCATCGGGGTTAGTTGTGGTGGTCGAATACCACCCCTTAGACGATAAAGGATGCTGATGGTCCAAGTTGTGACCACCGATGGGATCAAGTGGCTCACGACGGTCTGCTGTGAGCTTGCTGCATGCACGAGGTACATGACTGAAACCACTATTGCCCGCCATGCGTCGGGGCATGTCGGTGGCAATAAGGTTGGGACAGACTGCACCGGCAGTCCACATGGTGGCCGCAAGCACCCTACCTTTCCATGGTGGGACTAAGCCAAGGAGATCTTGGCCACATGTAGTCCCACGCATGCAGTCATGAAACGAGGTCCCCACTGCAGGGTGTGCCGGAAGGTTTAGACAACTTCGACGCCCCGCGGGTCCTCATGGCTCCCGGTGTGATTCTGTGAACGCATCGTGAGCCTTAGTGCGTGGCCAAGGGGCACCATGAGCTTGTCTTGGCAGTTTGTCGGCTATCGGAGTCGATAGAGTACGTCGACGGTCCATGGCACTATTCATGCCATGCACAGTACTTGCATCCCATGCACTATGCACTTATGCATTGTGCATTGCATCCTCGCTCCCCTATTCTTCTTTCTTGTGCAGTGACCATTGAGGGCACTGAGCATGTTCAATTCAAGCGACGAGGAACTTGCGATTCCCACCTAGGTGAGAAAAAGTTCACCCGCACAATTTTTTGTAATAGTGTTGTTCATAAAAATAAACAAAAGGCTGAGAATACTATCCATGAAACTTTTATTTGCTCATTTGGAAATTATTTAGTGCATCGAAAAATCATCATTCTCTCGCTTCTGATGTAGAACAGAAATTAGATCCCACAGATGGTACCAACTGTTAATGTAAAAAATACACAAAGAGCTGAAATGGAAAAAGAGTCATTCTCGGCCCAACATGAAGATCTGGATCTCAATTGTCTTGGCTATACGTATGTTCATAGCAGTGAATGAAAAATAAATATTAAAAATATAAAAGAGAAGGAGACACACATATTTACATAATTTTTCATAAAACCTACATCCACGAGATTTTAAAGAGAAAATATCTACTATAATAAATTTATTTACAGTCTCTCGTCATTAGTGTACAATAGATATCGAAGGTTTAAGCTTGGGATATTTTATTTTGTTCAGACCAATTCAAAGCAAGCAGTTAAAAGATTCACACGACCGAAAACAAAGCAAGACAACATTACATTATTAAAAAAAAGAAAAGAAAAATAAAACAAAAGAAAAATAAAAAAGACAGCGTTAATCTAGTCAACCATGTTGCTGGCCTGTTTATTTATTAGGAAATGCTTGTCTGCCGTCCCATTTGTACCGCTCAAATGTATCGTTTGGATAAATTTTTTTTTTTACTTAGTGATTACAGAAGTGATTTTAAATGTAAAGATGTATTTTTTTTTATTTTTTAAATATATTTAAATATATAAAAAAATGTGAAAAGTAAAATGAAAAAAAAAAATTTTTACACAAGATTTGACAATTAACCCAACGGTCACTTTGAGGCGGCAGACTAGCCGCATCCTTATTTATTTACTTTTGCGGATCAAAACAAACTATAGATCATCCATCCTAGTCAGCATGTGGTACGACAAGAATGACAGTTATGAATATACATTCACCGTCAATATGTTCAAGATCACAATCATTGACTTTTTGCATGATATTCATGACTCGTTTCCACCTTAATTTAATTTATAATATGTGAACAGAGAGCAAAGAAATACTATATATATATATATATGCAGAAGATCAGTACGTACAGGAGGTAAAGGGCACTGGACGCTGACTGTGCAATGATTACCTTTTGCTTAGCAAACATGCTGATCTTCCCCATCAAACATATTGCTGATGAAGTTGTCTTTCTTTCGGTTGTTGTCGGCCTCATGATGATTAGCTGCTTGCCGGACACAAACATAGTTGCTTCTGCTACTGTGCCTCAAGATGAAGGTAGGTTTGATGTAACTTCTGGTTTGCTTTTCATCTAATTTTCTGGAAGCAATTGGCCTGAGGATATAGTATATATCTCATGAGTTCCATGATGAATATCATGTACTATTTACTGTTTTCCTGATCGAATAATAATCTCTAAAAATAAGTAATTATAACTGGCTTTTAATCCCTTTGGCTGTTCAATATGATGGGTTTACTGAAGAACCAAGCTGGTGATGATGATCACAAGAATTAATTAAACAGGATATATATTATATATATATGGTACTCGTGGTCCTTATTATAAATCTGTAGGTCCTGCATAATTAATGATGGCCACAGGTGTATATAATTTTGTGTCGGACAATATAGATATAAGTCGTACTTCCACACCAAATAATTATAACTATATATATATATATATATATATATATATGATTGAATTGAATACTCAAATTTGATTTAAGTTTTTGGAGGAAATTAATATCTTAGATTTGTGTTGAATTGGTAATTAATTAGTCTGGAACTTGAGCAACTAGATGTAAAGACGACTTTCCTTCAAGGTGATTTGGAGGAACATATTTATATGGAACAATCAGAATGATTTAAGTAATATGAGACGGAGCATCTTGTCTGTAGATTGAAGAAGTCGCTTTTTGGGCTAAAGCAATCTCCACGACAATGATATAAAAGGTTTTACTCCTATATGATTCAGATTGGCTACACACATTGTGAATATGATTGTTGCTTCTATGTCAAGGCCCTTGTAACTTTCTACATTCCCATGTTTGATGATGGAGATGGAGTACTTAGGATCAACATAACTCTATAACTATGCTACCAACTGGTTCCAAACCAGGGAAACAACATCTGAATCAATGACCCCAATAGTTTGGAAGATATTTTGAGATCAAAAGGTTTTAGCTCCGGTGCATCCTATATGTTCTCTAGTTTTTTCGAAGTATCACAATGGTGTAACACTGTCGACTTACTAAGAAAAGAGAGCAAAATCACTTTGATCTCATGTTTTGGAAAAATAAGTGGCTCATGAGGAATGAAAGGAAACGTATTCTATTTGATCTCAAAGCCCTAGTATATATTGTAACGCCTTAATAGAAGGCCTAAACTATATGTTCTATATTCTAAAAGAACTAATTAATGATACAATTAGAGTCCCATTTAAATCTTATAAAGAGTAATAATTTTTCCTTCCTAAACAGTGTGGGATCCATATACCACCTACCCTCCCTTATTATATGGGGTATTACATATATAGTACTTCTTTCAATCTTGGATGGGGGATAGTTTCTAGGATGGACATATTGCTAATCCATGTTCCACACGGCCAAGAATGCATCATATTTTAGGTTTGGATAATGAATTAAGATGAGTTGAATTGAGATAAAAGTTAAATAAAATATTGTTAGAATATTATTTTTTTAATATTATTATTATTTTGAGATTTGAAAAAATTGAATTATTTATTATATTTTATGTGAAAATTTGTGAAAATTATAATAATTAGATGAGATGAAATAAGATGGATTAAGAGTGTTTTTGACACCAAACCTAACTTAATCTCATTATGACTGGATTCTTTATTAAGATTCTTATATGTGAGAAATACGATTCTAAAGTTGAAAGTGTTTTATAAATCGGCCTTCCTTTTCTGGAATGTAATGAGCCATCTTCTTGCCCGAACTTGGCTTTCATCAGACTTGGCACAGTTCTTGTCAAAGTGAACAGGCCGATTGCCTCGTTTCAGGGTTATTTCAAATAGTATAGGCAAGAGCGAGCATATAGGCTTTACACCAGTAAGAAAGGAGATTGGTTGGGGGAGGGATAAGTGAGGAGATCACCTCATGTGCTTATTGGAGATTAGAACTACTGTATATGCGATACAGGGTGTGTTTGGATGTTGAGATGAGTTGAGTTGAGATGATAAAATATTATTAGAATATTATTTTTAAATATTAAAGTTGTTTTGAGATTTGAAAAAGTTGAATTATTTATTATATTTTGTATTGAGACTTGAAAAGGTTGTAATGATGAATTGAAATGAGTTGAGATGAGTTGGGATGAGTTTGTCAACCAAACAAACCCTCGAGTGGCTTGCTAACAAGAAGTAGAATCCCCTCATTCCATGTCTTTCATCATCCCCTCTGAAACAACCATGAAATGGCTCGTAGGAAGGCGAGAAATGCTTATGCAGTAAAGGGCAAGGTAACAAATTAGTAAGAGGGAGGAAAGACCTACCAAAGACCACCATTAATGCTACTCACATTACAAAATCCCTTCTATTAATTACGGTTACAAAAATGATCTTTCGCGTGGGTCTTAGATCTATCCATTTTTTCAAAGAGAATTAAGCAGAATTTCCACAACCTACAACATGCATTCATGTGATTTTACTTAGATTGTGATATGTTTGTATTATTGCAGTTGATGCTCTCCAGCAAATTGCAGTGACAATGGGGGCTACTGATTGGAAGTTTAATGCCAATACTTGCCAAGTCGAAACGGTTATGTTGGATCCGCCGCCGAGCCTTTCCGAGAAGAACGTTAGTTGCAATTGCCAGTTTGAGAACAATACATGCCACATCGTACACATGTATGTTTATTATAATTGTGTCATGCACTTGTGAGGTACCCTAGCTCTAGCTCAGACATTAGGAAATATTGTAACATTGGACAATGGAAACATTTTGGGCGAAAGATTATACCCTAGACATTTGAAACAAGTTCTGTCAGATAGTCCTCCGATAGAAATATGTAAAGTATTAATTTTGGCAGTCATAATGGATGAAAAGTAGGTAGTATGACAAAATCTTGACGAAGGGACGACGATGGGGTCTTAAAAGATGTTGTAAAATATTCATTTTTTTCCTTCTATAATTTGATATATAGATTAATACAAGTTCTAAATAATTTAAAGGTATACAATTTATTTTTCTTTTTTCTTTTTTTAAATTCCTTGAATCCAAATTTTATCTACAAGCTCCTGGCGGCACTACGTCTCTATCCTAAGGGTGTGTTTGGATATTGAGATGAGTTGGATTGAGTTGAGTTGAGATGATAAAATATTATTAGAATATTATTTTTAAATATTAAAATTATTTTGAGATTTGAAAAAGTTAAATTATTTATTATATTTTATATTAAAATTTAAAAAAATTATAATGATGAGTTAAGATAAATTGGAAATAGTTTGACATCCAAACGAAGCCTTTGGTTCCTTAACCAAACTCATCTCATCTCACTCATCATTACAACTTTTTCAAATCCCAACATAAAATATAATAAACAATTCAACTTTTTCAAATTTCAAAACAATAAAAATATTTAAAAATAATATTTTAACAATATTTTATTATCTAAACTCAACTCAACTCAACTCATTTCAACAACCAAACGTACCCTAAGACTTCTTGTTTGCTTTCTTATCTGCATTTTGGTTTATTGTTTGCAGAGAACTTAAGAGGTTCAGTCTTCCAGGTGTACTTTCTCCTGAGCTGGTTCAGCTTCGTTACCTCCAACACGTGTGAGCTATATTTAGAAGATGGATTTCAAAATTTTCTCTTTCTTTTCCAGGAATTCTCAAAAATAAAATACAAACTAAACCCATATTTGCATTTGGCAGGGATTTGGCTTACAATTATCTAAGTGGGTCAATTCCAATCCAATGGGTTTCAACGCAAATGAACTTTGTGTAAGCAATAAAATTTACCTCTTGTTTTCATCAATTTAGTTGTCGAGAATACTCGAATTCTTTGATGAATAAGCTCGACAACCGTTAATGCAGCTCCCTTCTCGGAAACCGGTTGTCAGGGTCGATACCAAAGGAATTGGGTAACTTTAGCAGTCTCAAATACTTGTAAGCTTTTTATTTTTACTTTGGGTATCCCAGGTTTTTTCTAGCAAAATGATGTTGAGCACAGGTTGTGGTATCGCTTACGGCATAAGATATGTGCAATGGCTTATTTATTTCCCCATTATTGTGGAATTTAAGAGCTTATAATTGTTGTGCTTTTATCTGCTTTGAACACATTATATACGAAACACAACACTGTTTGAGTTTGCGTAGTGGGAAATTGTTTACAAACGAAATGACAATTTTTTTTTTAATCAGGAATCTTGAAGCAAATCAATTTTCTGGAACAGTCCCCTCAGAACTTGGGAAGCTAGTTAATTTGGAAACTTTGCGAGTCCTTGTTATCATTTTGTTATTTTTATTTATTTATTACTTAGTCGTATATACTGGTTGTTTTATTCTGAATGTTGATTTGTCAATTTGTCTCTAATATTTGTCCTTGCAGGATGTTATCCTCGAATAATTTGAGTGGAAATTTACCAAAGGAACTTGGCGGGCTGAAAAACTTGACAGATTTGTAAGCTTTTCTTACATCAAGCATATGATCTCTTGTTAATATATTGTAGGGTCAATGACGCTTTAATGCTCATTGCAGTCGCATAAACGATAACAACTTAAACGGAACGATACCAGATTTTATTCAGAACTGGAAAAATCTTGAGAGACTGTAAGTTCCTAAGCTTTCAGAATTTCGAATGCATTTCTTGGATTCGAGACAAGTAGTGTAACTGGGGCTTGTTAATTTCTCGTGATTGTTTTCTTCCCCTTCAATGCAGAGAAATGATTGCTAGTGGACTTGAAGGACCCATTCCATCATCTATTTCTGTTTTGGAAAAGTTAAAAGATTTGTGAGTGAAGATATCTTGATCACTCTGTTAAATGATACACGTATTCGTATTTCTTTGTTAGTTATACTGATTGTACTTGGAGCATTGTTCCTGACCTTAGCTTTATATACAGGAGGATTACCGATATAAGTGGGACAATTCAGGCTTTTCCAGAGCTGACAAACATGACAGGCCTTACGAGAATGTATGTCGAATGATTTTTGTAATTATCATGAATGCTTATATTTAACTACTATCTGATTATCATATATGAATTGGTCCCTTTTTTTTCTTTTAGAGTTATGAGGAACTGTAATATCTCTGGTGAAATTCCTGACTACATCTGGAGAATGAATTCTCTGCGGATTCTGTAAGAACACAACAGTGTTTATCTTTTTTGACTTTTGTTTCGTATTTTTACCATCTTCATATTTTTCCTTTGAAATTTGTATAGAATTGAGTAATAAATCAAGTAATGCCTTTGAATATAATGACTATGGGCTCAGCAATATTTGTTTCATATATATATATATGCTGCTGTAACTATTTGTCAGTTTTCACTTATCTTTAATAATAATGATCTGAATGTGACTTTAGTTTAATGATATCAATTTATCTCAGTAAAGTCGTTAATGATCTCAATTTATGCGATGCATAGATGAAGTGCTAAGCAGTAAATACAAAAAAGGAAAAAGAAAAAAAAAAGGCTCTATTGATGCAGGAAACTTATTACTGAATGGAGTTTTCCTGTACACTACTGGTCTCAGTCGATGTCCTGAATAAGATTTTAATAATGTTCATTATTATTTCTTCTGATGTTGCGAATGTGTTTTCTAGAGTCATCTGTCCCTTTCATATTTTGACAATCCCCAGCTGCAGCCAGGCCTGTGTTACAAATATACCTGAATGAGATTTTTACCCCGCAGGCTGGGGAGAATTCTCACCTAGAGGCATAATTTAGTTCTGTTAAAGTAATGGAATTATAAAAACCTTAAATAAAACTCAAAAAACTTGCTGAGGATCACCTGGATTGGGTATTAAGGATGAAGAAAGGAGTATTTGCAAATGGCTTTATTCCTCAAAAACTTGAGCTTTCATGTTCATTGGTGTTAATACATTATACCCCACCATTAGTTCTTTATGGTGCTTGATTCACTTGTACATACAAACTTAGGCTGCAAGAATGACTTGTTCACATTGCATACAGCATATTTCTAGATGTCCTATGGGACAAAATTATAAATCTATGTTTAATCTCATGATTTTTGACAGGGATCTTAGTTTCAACAAGTTAAGTGGAGAACTACCCAGTGTTATAAGCACAGAGAATTGGAAGTTTATGTAAGTTATGATATCAATATTCCAACTTTGTAAATGCATTCCAACGTTGTAGTATAAAATTACGATACTAATTGTG
Organism: Cyclocarya paliurus; assembly: GCA_029856935.1. Taxonomy (NCBI): domain Eukaryota; kingdom Viridiplantae; phylum Streptophyta; class Magnoliopsida; order Fagales; family Juglandaceae; genus Cyclocarya; species Cyclocarya paliurus. Next base: position 20,344,331 of record CM056951.1, read on the forward strand.
TCGTGTGGCATTTGTCAGTTTCTTAAGTGGCAACTCGCTGAGTGGAGATGTTCCAGAGTCAATCTTGAAGAAAGGAACTAACGTGTATGTTTCTCATCTTGGATGCCCAATCTTTTTAGTCTTCTATTAGTTGAGAATAGATGTTTTTTTACCCCTGTAATATACAGTTGTTGACTGGTTGTTCTCTCTATCTCTTGATTTGTCCACTTTCACTGAAAAATGAAAATGAGGCTTGAGATATGTTATTTTTGTAGATATATAGAAGTGTAATGACAGTTGATTGATATTGGAACTCTACAAACTTTACTAGCTACTATTAAGTAAGAAATCAGTTCCCACTTTGAATGCAGTCTCTATGTAGGGTTGCCGGGTAGGAACTTGTATGAATACATTCATGATTTAAAAGAATTTAACAAATCTTGAGATACATGTGTCATGCCCTGTTCAGAAAACTTCTAATGTTAAATTCTAGAAACAAATGAAATAAAACTTTGAATGACAATAAAGATATTTTTGTAGGGACACTCGTCAAAACTCACAAATTAAGAATTGACATTGTTGATGAATCAAAATGTTTTATTTAAGAAGATGAAGTTCATCTTTTTCTTGTTTGGGAATGCAGGGATCTCTCGTACAATAACTTTACATGGCAAAGCGAAGAGCAGCCTGCTTGTCAAACCAAGTATAAAGAAATGATTCCTTCTTTGTTGATATAATTATCTATTTACTTTCATGTTTTATAAGAAAGCGAAATATGTAATAATAGTTATTCATTTTTATTTTCTTTAACAGAGATCTGAACTTAAACTTGTTCCAAAGTTCTCCGAAGGAAAATGGCTTGTAAGTTAATTTTATTATCTTCTTCAGTTGTCCCCCAAACTAAGAAGTTTGATGATATGGTGCTTATTCCTTATCATACCTTGTGTTCTATTTTTATATTATGTATTCTGGAGTCAACCCCCTGCCCAAGAAATTTTTTTTTTTTTTTGTGTTGGGGGGGAGGGTGAGAGCTTAAAGATGAGAAATAGAAAAAAAGAAAACAATCTTGTACATTCACCACGTAAAGCCTGTATACTTACTTTCTTCTTTAGCTTTGCCACCTGACAGTAGCTATATTTTTCCCCATGATTGTTTGTTTATATTTGGCAGTATTATGTTGAAAGATGTCTAGGTAGTGCTAATCCTTTCATTCTTCACTTGTTAAACCAGAAGGGCATTTCGTCCGTGCATGAAAGATTTCAAGTGTAGTCAATGTAAGTGTGCTTTCTCAGTCTTACTGAAATTACAAGATTACACCTTGAAGGGGGTGAATAGGTGTAGGTCACAACTCTTTGTTCTTTTAATTAATCCAAGTTTAACAATGTTTATTAAATTTCGAATTAGCCCAAATCACAATATTGAACAGAGATATAAATATGAATGATAAAGCAAAACAAGCCAACCACTAGACAAGGAATTGGTGACGGAGGTTAAAGAGTTTTTTAAAGGAAAAACAACTCCAGAAAAAATCAATTACACTATTTGAAGATCGTTACAAGTAAGTTTCTTACAAACTCTTTGTAATATGAGTCCCTTGCCATGACAAAACGACTTGTTTTGTCCCTACTGCAGTAGCATCCAAAATCTCTGACAATCTTCAAACTTCATTTCTACTACTGGAACCTCCAGTGGCAGATCACTCGTCAAAATCTTTGAATCTTCATTTTAGTCTTTCGGGTAGTTTCAAAGAACTCCAAGAGGTTGTATCTTTTGAGAAAATAGGAGAAAGACTCCTCTATGTTTATTTCCTCTCGGGACACACTTATGATTGATCAATATTGGATTGGGTAGTTTGGAAGTGAATTTTGTGCTCCTTTAAAGAGTCATTGGGCTGAAATAACTCATTTTTTAATTTTGAATTCGAGCTGTAATGACAGGTTGTCGACAGGATGCTGTCTCTCATTGAAATCTTCTCATAGCCTTATCAAACACCCCAACTTGAAATTCTACTAAAAAATAACTTATTACGGATTATCTTACCCACTATTCAAATGCCAAACCCAATTAAAAATATAACACACTATAGATGAGATTACTCACTCTCTAAAGCTTAATCCCAACAAATTAGAGATAATCTTGCCTATTGTGGTAAGATTATCCACTCTCTAAAACTTGATCCCAACAAATTAGAGAAAATCTTATCCATTGTTTTGAACACTGAATTTGGCCAACACAAAAAGAAACTAACACTGTGTTATATTGCTTCAAAATATAAATATGGCTCACAATTGTTTCTTGGATTTCTTCAAGAAACAGGAAATCTTGGAATGTAGTCATCTTTAACTGCTTTAATCTGTTATCCCATAAAGTAGTAATTTAATTGACAGGAAATTTAGTGACATGCGGTGATGGCTAGAGTTAAGCGCATGGACTATAATTGTAAGATATTTATGTTACTGAGAATGTTATGTATCATATGGACTTTAGCTTGAAAGTTAGTATTCTATGATTAGTTTCCTAGATTTCTTAGGGAAAAGAAACAAAAACTCTTAGATCTTTAAACTTTTATTGTTCATGACTAAGAAAAGAAGACGCTTGACTCAATGATGCATAATTTTATTATGTGGTTTGCTATGTAGCTTACTTGGAATGAGATTTTGATTTTTGGAATTTGAACATTGAAAGCAACCCCTAGGAATTGGCTCAAGTGGTAAAGGCTTTCATTTTGGTGGTATGCTCTCTCCAGGTCCAAGGTTTGAATCCTCTTGGGTGCAAACAATTTCTAGGGGCCATCGAATTGGGGGAATTTCCCCTTGAATTACCCGAGGTATAGTTGTGGGAAACTCCTTGCCGAGAGCCTATGCACCCCTGGGAATAGTCGAGACTTTGTTCTTGAAGATCTGGTGCCAATAAAAAAAAGAAAAAAGAAATTGAACAATGAAAGTATCAGATCTGAATTTCAATTTAATTTCTTTAGTGTGTTATCCCCTAAAACAACAAAGCTTCAATAATTAAGCAGGTTTTATTTTAATATTTATCGCTAGCCATTCATGCAATTCGATGTGATGTTTCTAATCAATTATGTGAAATTGAGGGTGTACATTTGCATGTGCATGCATGCGTGTGCGTGCGTGTATTTCTTTGTTCATGTTGTGGCCTATTTACTTCTGCACTATCTTCATAGAATCTTAAGCTTCTTTATTTGATTCCTTTTCTGCATATCGAATGGGGCAGATTCGCATTCTTTATACATTAATTGTGGTGGAGATGATGTTCAACAAGGAGACATTGTCTATCAAGGAGATGCAAATGCTGATGGTGGTGCTGCAACATTCTTTCCTAGTGAGAATGGTCACTGGGGACTAAGTAGCACGGGAGACTTCATGGATGACAATGATTTTCAAAACACTCGTTATGTTGCAACTTTGACTTCACCAAACATCTCTGCATTGTATTCTGAAGCTCGCCTTTCTCCTCTATCTCTTACTTACTATCAATATTGTTTACAAAATGGAAGTTACAATGTGAGCCTACACTTTGCAGAGATACAATTTACGAATGACAAAACATACAACAGCCTTGGGAGGCGCATATTTGATATATACATTCAGGTTAGGCATCACAATCATACAATATATGCTTACTAAATTTGTCTGAGTACTTGAACCTTCATACTCCCATCTGTGTATGGTTAAAGTTGTAATAATATAACTGATCGTACTTCAGTTCTCTAGAAATTGACGTAGTAGGATGCTTTCTTGAATTTTTACAATTAACCCTTTTTTCGAATATTATTGCATGAGTCTTTATACATGTGCCATGTGCCAATGGGTTCTTGGGTGCCCATACTTTTTGTGAATTTGCTAAAAAGGTTTTAAATAGACTAACTATGTTTCAGGAAAAATTAGTGGAGGAGGATTTCAATATAACTGCCAAAGCCTATGGGGTTGTTACACCAGTTACAAAAAAATATAATGCCAGTGTTGAACAAGATAGATTGGAAATCCGCTTCTATTGGGCTGGAAAAGGGACAACGCGGATACCTGAAATTGGAGTTTATGGTCCCTTGATATCAGCTATTTCAGTGGAACCCAGTAAGTGATTTTTCTTGTTAATAGTATTGTTATCATCATAGTTATTCTGATTTTATTCTATTTATGAATACACTGTCGTTATCCTTGCATTAGAATTGTAGACAGTGTACAAGGATGACCGATCTCATCTTAGAGATTTCCAAAATTGCCATATTGATAAAGTCAAATAGTTGATCTGGTTAGCCAAGATTAAGGGCTCGTTTGGATACAGAAACCACCTCACCTCATCTCATCTCATCGTTACAATCTTTTCAAATTTCCACACAAAATATAATAAACAATTCATTTTTTTCAAATCTCGAAACAATAATAATATTAAAAAATAATATTCTAATAATATTTTATTCAACTCATCTAAAACCATGTCATGTCATCTCATCTCATCATCCAAACGAGCCCTAATGCTCTCCTCAGGATTAATGAGTATATGCAATTGTAAACTTAATGGTTCATCTCAAAGTCCTGAATTCAGTGATATTGAAAATTCTACCAACATCTACAATTACCTTATTGCCCCTGTGAGAAAATAAATATTTATGCTTTTAATTAGTACGGTAACATTTATTCATTTGCATACTATAAATCTAACCATGCAAAAACCTAGAGTTGCTGGGGTAGATGAAGTTCTATTGAGGGGCATTGGAGATTATGCTCATTCCACTAGATATGTGGTGTGTGACGGATCAGAGATATGGTTCTCGCATGATGTTTGGTGTGAAGATCATTCTTTTAAGTTGACTTTCCCGTGTGATTGAACACTAATTGTTTTCAGGACACTTTGGTTGCAGATCTTTTACAGTTTTTTAGTGATGCTTCTCAGTTGGATGTGGAGTTTATCAGAGCGATAAAAGTTTAGAATGTTTCTAATCTATTCAGCATAGAACTGGTGGTTAGGATCAGCTTTATTGGGCTCGCCCAAAGCATGATGTGTTTGAGTTGAAATCTTTTTACTATGTTTTACATATGTCTCTCATGATAGTAAACCTTTTCTTTGGAAGAATATTTGGCGGAACAAAGTACCTTCTCCAAGAGTTGCTTGCTTCCTTTTTGGACAGCCTCTATAAGGAATATCATTACTATGGAATATTTAAGAAAGAGGAGCATTATAGTGATGATTGGTGTTGCATGTATCGGAGTGTGGAAACAATAGATCTACTTTTCTTGCATTGTGAGGTGGCTTGTTCTCTTTGGAATGCAATTTGGCTTGTTAAGGTTAGATTGCCTCGTAGTGTGATGGAGCTTTTGGCACTTCAGAAGGGGAGGTTTAATCGTTCTCGGAGAGAAGTTTTGCGGAAGATGATTAAGGGTTGTTTATTGTGGTGTATATGGAGAGAGAAATGACCAATTGTTTGAGGATAAGGAGAAGATGGTCACAGCTCTCAAGGATTTATTTTTCAGAACTTTGTATCATTGGATGTTTGCTCATTTTTCATTTTCTAACTTTCAGGTGTTCCTTATCCTTTTTTCTTCTTTTTGCTAGGTGTTTCCAGTGTATGCACCCTGTGTAGTGTAGCAACACATTCTTTTTATCATTAATAAAGCTCTACTTATCACAAAAAAAAACTATAGTTGCTAATTAGATAGTTTATTGTGCATGACTATAAAACTAAATTTATTCTTACAAAAATGGTTTTTAGTAGATCATTTTTATTCAAGTAATAATCCTCCAATCGATGTAATCACTCCAAGATTCCATTTTTGAGTACCACTCTCGGTCTTTGGTTAGCTCATTGAAGTGATTCTTCGGAATGCATAATCTAACAGTGTTTTATATCGCTGCTACTTCTTTTGATGCTTTTACAAACATCTTTTGCCTCATTTGATTTGATCATATAATAAGAAGATATGACTGATCTATTCTATGTGGAATCAAATGGAAACTTTTTTTGACTTCTTCCATAATTATGAGCTTTTCTTATCTAGGTGCAAGCTAGTTTTCAATTTCAGTTTTACACTTAAATCTATGTACGCTTTGAGATTCTCTCCTCATTTTTAAAGTTAACTCCTCATTCTCATACTCGCTTTGTTGGTTATTTTCACTAGACTTCGAACCTCCCTCAGAAGGGGGAAAGACAAGGATTGCACCAATTATTATAGGAGCTGTTGGATCATGCCTCATATTCTTGGCATTGTGTGTCCTTTGGTGGAGGTGCTATTTTAGAGCCAAATCTGGGAGAGAACAAGGTTTGGGTGTTGCCAGATGCACATATTATTGCTTCAGATAAAATAAAAAAATAATTTATTTTCCTATTTTTATCACTGAATCATTGTTTTGTGCACGAGTGCCCACTATCTTGTGAGATCTATTTTTCTTAACGATTTTTCATTTTTTTTAAGAATTTAACGGTGTTTGTAGGATGTTTAGCTACATTGAAATTTATCAACTCCGTTTTTGCAGTGATGTCTCACTTCTCTTAGGTAATAAACCTAGGATTTTCTGATGGCAATATAAGCACGTTGATTGTTTGTATCTATATTGGTTTATTAATCCTTTAAAGAAATCATTTAATTGTTTAGTTAATATTGTTTTCAAGCATGTGAAAATAAAGTATTCAGTTTCACTTTGGTATTCAGTTTTAACTTTTTAATTGGAGGGGTCAACAACTATAAAATTTAACGAAATCTGGTTGCTTTCTTCTATGAATGTCTAGAAATTGTTTATGATTTGCTTTTCCTTGATGGGGTACTTGCACTGATTTATAAATCTGTTTTGAGAATCTTTTTGTTTTTATTTGTTTGGTAAACTAAAAGGGTATTATTCTAATTTAATGTACATAATTAAATGTATAGGCAAAAGAGCGATGGGAAGAGCTGCTTTCTAATCTTCTTTCCCCTATGCTCCTGTTTCCTTTTTCTCTTTCTCAGCACTCCCTCCCATGTTTATTTCTCTGAATACTGTTTCCCTGTTGCTGCATTTTGAAAAACTACGTAAGCAGAATTTCTAAATCTATTGGTTTGCGTCTTCGAATTTCAGAGTTGTCTTTCAATCAATTATAGGATAAAGTTTGGTTTGTTAAATAGCTAAACAGATCAATTAAGAAAATAGTTTGTAAATTAGAAAGCTTGTCTACTTGGCTGTTAGAACTTAGGCCTTGCTTTGTGTAGAATTGGATTCTTTGTAATAGTAAAGAGCAATTATAATTGCGAATGTGCCAGATTCATGGACTTCTATACTTTCTTCTCACCGAACAGATCTTAAAGGACTAGAGCTCCAAACAAGTTCTTTTAGTTTAAAGCAAATTAGCATTGCCACTAATAATTTTGATCCCGCAAACAAGATTGGAGAAGGTGGATTTGGACCTGTTTACAAGGTATTCAAGCTAATCCTGAGTTATAATAAATCAGCTAATCCTGAGTTATAATAAATCATACTGCTATATGGTCTTTTCTTCAAGAGTGTAAATTTTTGTCCTTTTCATGATTGGTATGTAGGGTCTGTTAGCCGATGGTACTGTAATTGCTGTAAAGCAGCTCTCATCTAAATCAAGTCAGGGAAATCGTGAATTTCTGAATGAGATAGGCATTATCTCTTGTTTGCAACACCCAAATCTTGTGAAACTTTATGGCTGTTGTATTGAAGGTGATCAACTGTTGCTCGTATATGAATATCTGGAGAATAATAGCCTTGCCAGAGCCTTGTTTGGTGAGAATTATGCTGTGCAATTTACTTATTGATGGTGTTTCATTGTAAAAATAGAATACAAACTTCACAATTTTTACTTATTAGTTAATGAATTTTGCCTTGGCAATAGGCCCTGAAAAACATCAACTGAAATTGGACTGGCCTACTAGGCACAAGATTTGTGTTGGAATAGCTCGGGGTTTAGCTTTTCTCCATGAAGAATCAAGACTCAAGATTGTTCACAGAGATATAAAAGGTACCAATGTCTTGCTTGATAGCGAGCTGAACCCCAAAATTTCCGATTTTGGATTGGCTAAGCTTGATGAAGGGGAAAAAACCCACATCAGTACCTGAATAGCTGGAACAATGTAAGCCACAAATTTTATTTCTTTTTTCCTGCTTCCCCGACCGTTAAGAAAAGTATCTCATCATCTTTTATCTTCATTCGCAGTGGATATATGGCACCAGAATATGCTCTTTGGGGTTATTTAACCTACAAAGCTGATGTTTACAGTTTTGGAATTGTGGCATTGGAAATTGTTAGTGGGAAGCACAATATGAGTTATGGGCCTGCAAGTAACTGTGCCTGTCTTCTAGATTGGGTAGTTCTCTATTTTTATGTCCTACACTTTTTGAATCTAGTACGGATTCTGTGACTGATGCTGTGCTGCCTCTCTATCTGCATTTTAATTTTTCTTGGAATACTTAGAATTCTCTAACTCCACACATCTTGTGCTTTTATTAAACAAATTAATTCTTTTGTGTCTCTTCCATAGAAATGATAGTAATTGTTTCTTCAACCTTAAGTACACTTCAAACAGTAGGAGTGTAGTTTGGTCAAGAGCAGGTGAAGAGAGTGTCGTGAAACAAAAAAGAAAAGGAAAAGATCCAGATAATCAGAATAATTAGGTTAATAAAAAAAATGTCAGATTTATTCATATAATAGCTAATTATTTTATCCCTTGTAATTATGACATGCTCATTCTATACTTCTGTAAATTACTGCATAATCAAATTTGAATGTCTTTGCAAACTTCCATGTTTGAAAGATGTATACATATTAAATTTTTTTTTTTTTCATTGCAGGCCTGTCATCTGCAGGAAACCGGAAGCTTAATGGAGCTAGTAGATCAAAAGCTTGGATCTGAATTCAACAAGGTAGAAGCAGAAAGGATGATGAAAGTAGCTTTCTTATGCACTAATGCTTCACCTTCATTAAGACCGACCATGTCTGAAGTGGTAAACATGCTCGAAGGAACAACTGTCATTCCCGATGTGATTCCTGAAGCAAGTACTTATAGTAAAGATTTAAGGTTTAAAGCCATAAGAGACCATCACAGCCAGATGCAAAGTCAAAGTATGGAAGGAAGTCAGGATCATCGTTCAAGGTCAGTCGGTTCATTGCATGGCTCATCCTCTGCATCAGCCCATGACCTCTATGAAATTACTGATGAGTCATATCTGAGGTTCAAAGCCATGAGAGATAACTATACGCAGATGGAAAGCAAGACTTCCGAGGCAAGTCAGGCCCAAAACTGGACGTCTGTCTCCTCAGGGATTGGCCCTTCCTCAACATCAGAAGATCAGCATGAGATTAATTTGAAAAACCCATCGATTCTTTAAATCCTTCCCTTTCCGCATGCCGCCTTCTCTTAGCATTGGAGGATTGTGATAAGGGGTATGCATCCCAGCATGATGTTGGTTGCGGCAATATTGCGCAATGTTGTGAGCATACCAGTTTATACTTTGAACTTTATAAATCAGTGTGTAATATTCTAGATTTGAGGCATCTGAATATGTAGGAAAATCAAGTTAAGGGTTAAGAGATTACCTCAATGAGTTGAAGAACCACGTCTACGTTTTCACGGTACGGGCGGCTGAACCTTGAGAGGAAAAACTTCTCTCTAAGCCTTAACTACAACAGATAATAATACAATCCAATGGGCTAACTCTATTATATATAGGGTGAGAGAAGGGGTTTTCTCATGTGTTAATATTTTGGCCCATCCCGTTATGAACCCCAAGACCAATATAAGATCTATACTAGTCCATAATAAATACAACAATCTTCCACTTGGACAACATAAAACATTCAATCGCAAAGTGAAAACCAACCAAACATCTTCATAACGTAACAAATCTGAAATATGTTTGCACATCCACCCTCAAAGCTAAATCCAAGTTCATGAAAACTAAATTGATAGCGAGAGACTTGTACCAATTTTCCTAATCAGTTCCACTCAATGTCTTGACGGTAGACAATTATAGAAGCATAGAAAGATTGCAAAAAGTTGAGGAAAACACAAGATTTATTATGCATACATAAGAGGTATGCACCCATAAATAATGAAAATATGATTTTCATCTCAAACATGATTCCCAAAAGTTGAGGATAGCACAAAACTTTATTATGCATACACAAGAAGTATGCACCTATAGATATCTGTATCAAGCATAATTGCCAAAAACTGAGGATAGTACAAAGATTTATTATGCATACACTAGAAGTATATGCACCCTAAATATCCCTATAATGAAAACATGATTTTCATTTCAAGCACGATTTTCAAAAGCTGGGGATAGCTCAGAAACCGAGGATAGTACAAAAACTTATCATGCATACACAATAAATATGCACCCATAAATATTCCCGTAATGAAAATATGATTTTTATTTCAAACATGATTGCCAAAAGATCAGGATAGCTTAGAAATTTTTTATGCATTCACAAGAAGTATGAACCCATAAATAACCCAATAATGAAAACATGATTTTCATTTCAAAGATGATTCCCAAAAACTGTGGATAGCACAAAAATTTATTATGCATACACAATAAGTGTGCACCCATAATTATCCTTATAATGAAAACATAATTTTCATTTCAAAGATGATTCCCAAAAGTTAAGGATAGCAAAAAAAATGTATTATGCATACACAAGAAGTATGCATCCATAAATATCCTCATAATTAAAATATGATTTCCATTTCAAACATATGCTAGAGTCCCAATCACAAAATGGATTTTTACGCATAATCATGTCTTAATTTATGGTATAATCTGCAAAACATAATGGATTCCTACACATGATAAAGCAAAACAATTAAACACAACGACTTAAGATGACCCTTTATCGACAGGATATAAATGAGTCACCAAGTGCAAGGTACTTAATAATTTTCTTTATCGTTCTAAGCATCCTCCCAAATAATTATTCACTGACATGATGAAAGTAATTTTCTCATTGATCTTATAATTTACAAGTTCTTCTTTCCTCTTTTGAATAACCAATTATAAACAATAACAAAATCTAATTATTCATCATGATTTGTTTCACAACAAGATAACCAATCAGAATCGTTAATTTTGTCCATCATATATTGTTCATGCATGCAAACAATGTAGAAGTATTAAAAAAAATGTATGTAAACATGCACCATAATGCAAGTAAGCCTATATTATTCCATATTTATAAATATAGGACTATATGCATTTTAGAAACAGGGTCGTGGGTCCTTTGATTCAGGTAGGGTTTATTCCTTGATGGGGAATTGGACTTAAGCCTTCGTGTAAAGCTTGGGTTGTGGTTGGCCAAATTTTGAATCCAACATTTCAATAAGGTATTAAGTTGAGCTTGAGACTTGAGTTTCTTCTTCTTCTTCTTCTGTTTTTTTTTTTTTTTTGTTTTTTTTGCGGCTAGCAGATATAACCTGGCCCATTGTTGGGCCTAGCACTTTACCATTTCGGCTAAAGTTCATTGGGCCAGATCAAGTCTCATACCCACTACCCATGGGTTGACCCCAACCTATTTGGTTATTGACCCTGTCACATTTGACCATTTGACTCTAAACCGGTTGACCTGACCCATTTTGATAGACCTAGTTGACCAGGTCACTCACTTGAACCGGATCTGGATCTAGACCTAGATATGACAGAATACAATAATAATATTTTTTATTTTTTAATAAGTTAAAAAAAAAACAAAAACAACAACAAAGCTGTTGCTGGAGGTGTAAAAAAAGACCAAAAAATCGGTTGAACTGAATTGGACCGAACCCATCGGTTTGGTCTAGTTTGTAAGCGGTCTGGTGTGTTACCGGTTCTTAAGAACCGAAACTGGTCCTATATCGGTGCAGTATTTGTTTTCATATTTTGAAAATCGGTTTAAATCGGACCGGACCGGTATAGATATTTATAATTTTTCTATATTATATTATATATATTATATGCTAAATTTCTACTTAATATAACATGAAATTCTAAGTTATTACTCAAGTCTATTAATTTTCTAACATAAAATTAATACAACATTTGATATAACATAACCTTAATCATATGATTTTTAATATAACATTTGATATAACATATAAATTTTAATCTTATAATATAAAATTAATATAACATAAAATTATTAATCTAAAACATAAACATTAATATTAAGTTATTAATATAAAATTACATTTGAGTTTGATTATATACATATATATATATATATATATATATATATATATATATATATCAAGGACAAATAAATTTTTGGCATAATAAATTATAATATATATTCTTCTTGTAAATATATTTTTACACATTTGATCATATATACTTATATAAAAAGTCTAGAACTTATATAGACTATTGTTAAATTTAATATTATACTAGTATGTGTTAATTATTATAAAATAATGTACTTATACTGTAATATAAATAGATTAATAGTTTAGTATATATAAATATCATATTATTACTAAGATAGATAATCTGTAAAACTAAAAAAATAAAACCGAATTAGAAAAATTGGAAGTTTCGGTTTCGATAGTAAATCGATCCAGTATCAGTTTTTAAAATTTTAAAACCGGTGTATACCGTGATCATTACTATTTCGGTCAATCGGACAACATTTCCAGGTAGATCTAGAAGAGGGGACGCCAATGAGGACATTTTCAACGTCCTCTTGTGCCTCTAGCAACCATATGTATGTATATTTTTAATATAAAACAAAAAAACCCAAAATTATTTTGTCCACCATAAACGGTGGTTTTGGAGAGATCCGGCGAATCGCACAATGACGATCACCATAGCAATCCAAGAAAGAGTTCCCAATCACCCCAAAACACTCAAAACCGAACGAAAAAAAGGTTTTGAATGGTGAAACACTCACAAATACGAAACAATATTTTACAAACACAAAACTCCATTTCCACAACGATCTAAAACTGAGCCTTTAATACCAATTGTTGGAAAATCAAGTCAAGGGTTGAGAGATTACCTCAATGAGTTGAAGAACCACATCTTTGTTTTCACTGTAGGGGCGACACTGTAGTGGCAGCTAAACCTTGAGAGAGGAAAAACTTCTCTCTAACCCTTAACCATAGCAAATAATAATATAATCTAATGGGTTAACTCTATTATATATAGGGTCTCCTCTCTCTAGCCCACAACCTGGGTAGAGACTCTAATATTGCCTTGTGCAGTTTCACAGATCTTTGTCTTCGAGATAGGACAAAGCCGTTGAGTGAAGCAGGAATGGATGATAACCTGGATGAGATGTACAAGTGTCTCTCTTTAACTGAAAGAGAGGAGGATGAAGTGGTAGTGGAGTCTGGTAAATTGGAAGAGATCACGTTATGCGGCGGGAAAGGACTAATTATGACTCTATTGACTGAGAAGCATTTTAACCTGGAAGCATTCAAGATGAAGATGAAGAGGGCTTGGCATCCAGTGAAAGGTGTAAGGTTTAGGGACCTTGACTCGGTTTTGACTATGGTGGAATTTGATGATCATCGTGATAAGTGTGATAAGGGAGGGACCGTGGTCTTTTGATAAACACTTAGTCATGGTTCAAGAGGTGGATGGTAGACAACAAGTTCATCAAATCAAGATCACAGAAGCATCCTTCTGGGTGCGGCTCCATGATCTTCCACTCAAAGCCAGGAATGAATAACATGCTTGTTAGGGTTGTTATTGATGTTAAAAAACCTCTGTTAAGAGGTACAAAGTTTTCAATGGGTGATGGAGATTCTCTGTGGGTCAGGTTCTCGTATGAGAGGCTCCCTAATTTTTGTTATCATTGTAGATGTTTGGGGCATGGTGATAAGGAGTGTGGGTTGAGGCAGAGTGCTTCTCTGGTAGAGGGTTTGGGAATGTTTTCATATGGAGTTTGGTTGAGGGTGGCAAATTATGGAGGAAGATTAAAGGAGGGTCGTGTATTGGATCGACAGGAGATGCCCAGAAAGGATCAACCAACTACTCAAGCGAAGAGTTCAGACAGGCCGATTGGAGAAGCAGCGGAGCAAGGTGCTGGAATTGGGGGCGCCAACTCTCACTTCCAAAAGGCAACTGCTCTAGGAGACTCGACAGAGTCAACAGAAGTTGCGATAAATAAAGTGGGAAACCTGGAGAGAAATGTGGAAGAAATGGTGGAGGAAAACACGGAACAGGTCAAAGACGGTATCGAGTTTTCAGGAGCCATTACAGGGGGAATTCAAATGGATGAGGAAGAAGATCAAAACACAGGCTTAGCTGTGTTTAATATGAATTTGCACGTTGGTGGGCTTAAGGTCAATGAAAGGCCTAGGGTGATGGGCTAGGAAAGGATGTACAGACCAGATGGGTGTATTAGCCGTAAGTGGAAACGACTGTTGTTTCTTACAGAAGACAGAATTGCAGCATCTGTTGGTTTTCAATTGTCTTCTACTCCTAAAAAAAGAAAGGGATTACTCAGGGGGGATGGAGATGAGGTCAATGACAGGCCTATGAAGCAAGGCGCCCAGAGCAAGGGTAGTGAGCTTGGAAATGATCAATTGGTGATGAATGGATAGGCGACCGCTAGGGCATAGCCTTGCCGGGACTAATGAAAATTGTTAGTTGGAATGTCTATGGGCTTGGGAACCCATGAGGCATTCGAGCCCTCTGTGACTTGGTGAAGAGGGAAGTGCCCAATATCCTATTTTTGCAAGAGACATGACTCAAAACTTGCGAATTTGAGGTTTGTAAATACAATTTAGGTTTTTCCAATTGTTTGGTTGTGGATTGTGTTGGTAGAAAAGGGGGTCTCGCCTTGCTTTGGGAAAGGGAAATATCCTTGTCTATTAGCAACAACTCACAGTGTCATATGATGTTGTTGTAGAGGATGAATCCTTGAAGGGTAGATGGTTTTTGACGTGTATCTATAGGTACCCTAAGACGAATCAAAGATTCAAAACATGACAGTTGTTACGCTCTTTGTGTAGAAAAAATGGTGAAGCTTGGATGGTTTTGGGAGACTTCAATGAAGTTCTGCACCATCATGAAATATATGGGGGTAACCCAAGGCCTGATTTGCAACTGTCTGCATTTAGGGATTAGGCTAATGATTGTGCTCTGAGGGATTTGGGGTTTTGTAGTAATAAATATACTTGGAGCAATCGTAGAGTAGGCTCTCAGTGTATATGTGAAAGGCTTGACAGGGTAATGGCTAATTCCCTATGGTGGAATAGTTACCCTAGTGCTTATGTTACTCACAGCTTGGTGGCTTACTCAAATCATGTTTCAATATGGGTCAATACTGAGGGAGATGGGGACAATATAAGATCTACTTGGAGGAGAGGGGAACATAATGCATATATGAACACTGTAATAGGCCTAATAAAGGAGTGTGGGACTCATATGGATAGGTGGAACAAGAAGGTTTTTGGCATTGTGCAAATGCAATTACAAAGGGCAAAATAGAATATGGAAAGATTGCATACTAATGATCCTATGGGAGTTCATATGGAAGATCATAACAAGGCTCGGGGGGAGGTACAAAAATGGTTGGAAAGAAATGAAATTATGTGGAGGCAGAGGTCTAAAGCTTTATGGCTAAAAGAAGGTTACCAAAATTCTAAATATTTCCATATGAAGGCTTATCAGAGGAGCAAAAAGAATTCTTTAGCAAAGATTAGAGATGAGAATGGGAATTGGCAGTTTGGTGAGCAGAGAGACAAGGTAATCTTGAGTTATTTTGAGGAACTTTTCAAAAGTTCAAATCCAAGAGGGTCAACGGATTTTCTAGAGACACTGACTGGCAGAATAACAAATTCCATGAATGAACATCTCAGTCAAGCTTATACTGAAGCAGAAGTGGTGGCTGCATTGTCACAGATGAATCCATCAAAAGCCCATGGTCCTGATAGAATGTCCCCAATGTTTTTTTAGAAATATTGGCATTTGGTGGCCAGATTTGTCATTGAAGCAGTTCTAAAAGCCCTTAATTCAGGTGACTTTCCTGCATCTCTCAATCATACATACATAACTCTCATTCCAAAGAAAAAGACATCTGAGATAGTTGCTGATTATAGGCCCATTAGTTTGTGTAATGTGGCTTATAAGTTGATTGCAAATGTTATTTCAAATAGATTGAAAACATATCTACCTTGTATTATTGGTGAGAGTCAAAGCGATTTTGTACCTAGCCATTTAATTACTGATAATGTTCTTTGTGCTTATGAATTAGTACACTTTTTAAAGCATAAGAAAAAAGGAAAAAAAGGGTATATGTCTTTAAAATTATATATGAGTAAAGCATACAATCAAGTTGAATGGAAATTTATCAAAACTGTGATGGAAGTGATGGGGTTTCAGGGGGCTTTTGTAGATTTGGTGATATTTTGTGTGCAATCTGCTTCTTTTTATGTGTTGAATAATGGGGAGCCAAAGGGACCTATTAAACTGAGTAGAGGCTTGAGACAAGGGGACCCTTTTATCCCCTTATCTTTTTTTTCTCCGTACTGAATGGTTAATTTCTTTGTTAAAGGCAGCAAGCTTGAGGAAAGAAATATCTGGGATTTGTATTTGTAAAGGAGCTTCTAACATCAATCATCTGCTTTTTACAGATGATAGTGTTATCTTTTGTAAGGCTGAAATGACTGAAAATATGAGAGTAAAAGTTGTTTTGGACTCTTATGAGAGGGTCTCAGGTCAGAAAATAAATAAACAAAAAATAGTAATGGCGGTTAGTAGTAATGTGGGAGAGGAGCTGAATGAGGAGATTAGATAGGTTTGGGGCAACAGTGAGCTACAACAATATGAGAAATATCTTGGACTACCCCTAATAGTTGGTAGATCAAAAACAAGAGCTTTTCAATCCATTAAGAAAAGGGTATGACAAAAACTTCAAAGTTGGAAGGAGATATTGTTATCTCAAAGTGGTAAGAGGTGTTACTAAAAGCTGTAGCCTTGTCCATCCCAACCTACACTATGAGTTGCTTCCTTTTGCCAACTAACTTTTGCTCTGAACTGGAAAGTCTGATGTCTAAGTTTTGGTGGGGACAAAGAAATGATGAGAAGAGAATTCATTAGATTAGTTGGAGGAGTATGTGTGAGGGGAAACTGAGAGGAGGCATAGGTTTCAAGGATTTAAAAATCTTCAATCTTAATCTTCTTGCAAAGCAAGGTAGGCGTCTGCTTCGAGACTCAAAATTAGTTCTTCACCAACTTCTAAAGGCCAGATATTTTTCAAAAACAAGTTTTTTTGAGGCAAGTCTAGGCTATTGTCCCTCATATACTTGGAGGGGCATTTGGGAGGCAAAAAATTGGTTGAGGGCAGGCTGTAGATGGAGGATTGGGGATGGAAAATAGCTCATCTATGGACTAACCAGTGGATTCCAAGCCATAAGAATTTGGAGCAAGAATTAGGCTTCATTGACCAAAACAAAGGGTACTTGGTGGCCTCTATTATTGAAAATTCTACAAAGTGGTGAGATATAGTGAAAATTAGGTCTCTTTTCAACCCAAGAGGGGTATCAGATATAATGAAAGTGGTGGTCTCTCCAAAGGAAATAGCGGATAAGTGGGTATGGAGCCATGAAAGAAGTGGTAATTTTTCTGTTAAGAGTTGTTACAGATTTTTTACATTTCAGCAGAGCAATGGTTTGGCTGAACCCTCAAACATGAGTTGGCAGAAGGTTTTGTGGGGGGCTTTGTGGAAGATGAGTGTCCCAAACAAGATAAAGATATTTGCATGGCGTGCTTGTAAAAAGGTCCTTTCTTCTAAGGCAAATATACTAAAGAAGCGGGTCACTCTTGATGAGAGGTGTTGTTTCTGTTTGCAGGTAGTAGAAGATCTTCATCATGCTCTAATGGGATGCAGTCAAATTAAGGAATTATGGCACGAGTTCTTCCCAAACTTGAATAACAGCCAAAGCCACCAGGTTTCAGATTTGGCTTTGCATTTGGTCAATAGGAAGGAGCATGATAGACTGGGGTTATTCTTCAGTTTAGCCTGGGGTTTTTGGTGTAGAAGGAACAAAATGAATTTTGAGAAGACTAGGCTGAACCCAAGACATATAATAGAGTATGCTCTGAGCCTCATGAAAAGCTTTAAGGAAGTAAAAGTCAAATCTCGTATACAACTCCAAAATCATTTGAGTTGGAAACCACCTCCAGAGAATGTGCTAAAGCTTAACACTGATGGGGCCTGTTTTGGTGATTTGTAGAAGGCAGGTATTGGAATGATCCTAAGAGATGCAACATGATAAGTGGTAATGGCAGCAAGTAAGGCCGAAAATGAAGTTGAGATGAAGTTGAGAACCCTGAAGCTATAGAGGTGTTGGTTGTTTTTTTAGGAATGCAACTGTGTTCATCAACAGGTATATCAAATATTATAGTGGAAAGTGACTACTTGCTGATGGTAGAGTCTCTAAAGCGCAATGATATGGAGGATTCTATCCTTGGGCGCTGTTTAAAGAAGTTCAGAACCTTCAAAAATGTTTTGGTACTTGTTCTTTTAATCATCTTTATAGAGAAGGGAATGGGGCTGCTCATCAACTTGCTCGGCATTCTTGGAGAGTTGATAATATTGAGATGTGGTGGGATTTTATTCTAGATTTTATTTCTCAAATTATTTGATTTGATAAATGTCTATAATTGCTTTCTTGAATGAAATATGTTGTTTTCCTATATATATATAAATATATATATATATATATATATATATATAATATATATATTATATATAGGGTGAGCCCAAGAAAAAAAATATTTTGTTGCTTCCTCATGTGTTAATATTTTGGCCCATCACATAATGAGCCCAAGACCAATATAAGATCAATGCTAGTCCATAACAAATACAACAGAATATCATAAAATAAACCGAATATTCAAATATGAATTGAGAACTACTTGAAGTTGCATTGAACAGGTTTTCAAATTAAGTAAATAAGCGAGTTAGAATAATTCAGCTGGAGCTTTTGGTGAAACGATAATTCTTATCGCACACTATAAGAAAATTACTTATTTGTGATTAGTTATTTCTTACAAAAATGACTATTTCCTATTAAAATAAGTTTATTTTCCTCGTAAATAGTCATCCTCATCACAAATAATCTCTTACAAATGCTCATTTTTCTTCTAACGTTGCTGCTTACTTTTACAAGGAAATTAGCAACATTGTGGTAATCTTCACAGGCAGCAGGTCGTCAATCATGAGTAATTACTTTACAACCTAATGATTTCCATACCCTCAATCCCTCGTGAATATCAAATTAACATTGGGTTTGAATATCTCCCTTTCCTTGGCCTCTTGGGGCCAAGTGGCCTGTGGTTTTATTCCCATTGCAGACACCTCAATTGTAATATTCTCTAGTTTACTATGGTCAACAACAAATATGGTTGTAAATGAATCATTATGTTCGATAGCCTGCTCAATACTCACCCGGTTAAATTTTAATCGAGCTCAACTCGTGAAAAAAAATTTTGCTCGCAAAAGCAGATACTCGCTCGACTAGTAAATTACGCATACTCGACAAAACTCAACTCGACTCGACTCAGTTAAGACTCATTAAGGCCCTTTCAGTTATGCCCGAGTCGACTCGTTAGCTCGACTTGATTAAATATCATTCACATATTAATAAATATATACATACACCTATGTATATATACCTATATATATGTATTAGCTAATAATATAAGCATATCACTTTATAATTAAATATATAATATGTAACGTAATTAGCTATGTCTATATATTGAATATACATTATACTTCATAGTTATATTTTATAATTTGTACAATAATTAGTCGATAAGATTTAATAACTTCATATACTAGAAGGTGAGAACCATATATCAAATAGATATATGCTATCATATTATGTGTATATATTAATAATTTATGTAGGCATATAATATATTGTTATTATAGATAAATATCAACCAGTTAGATATTAATTATTTATAAATTTTTAAAATCTTATAATTCAATAGAGGTTCTAGTTGTTAGTAGTATAAATTTAATACTAGATTTTTTTATTTTATTTTTTAATTATTAAATTTTATTCAAAAAATAAAAAAAAAATAAGCAATTCTGCTCGGCTAGACTCGACTCGAGCTCATTTTTCAAATGAGCTCGAACTGGAGTTGGAAGTTTAACTTATCGAATTGAGCTCGAATAAAGAGTAAATAAAAATATCAAACTTAAATATTTTGAGTCGAAAATCGACTCAACTTGACTCAATTACAGTCTAAGCGCATACTTATATTTACTTAGTTTTGTCTTTAGTCTTCGATCATAATATTTAATATTCATAGGAAAATGCTAGTTTGTCTCCTCACTTTGATCACTTATGTATTTAGTTATTTTTTAAAAACTTTTCTTTTTACTTAATGATTAAGAAAATAATTTTTAGTGTATTGATGTAATTTTTTTATTTTTTAAAAATATTTAAATATGTTGAAAAAGTATGAAAAGAAAAAAAAAAAAAAAAAAAACCTAAATTTGAAGGCCAGGTCAAATTGAGTGGCCCGACTCGACTTTATGAGAAGTGCTACGCATCAGCCACTGTTCACGACTGATGCGTAACACACTTTACATGTCACCATCTCTCTTATTCTTTTTTTTTTTCCACTCCTCACCCATTTCTCCCTCTCCTTCTCGTTTCTCTCTTCTCCTTCCCGTGTCCCCGTCGCAGCCCAGATCCGACATCGCCGCCACCAGTTCGGCCTCCCACCACCACCGAGCCTGTCGTCCTCCCCCAGCCCGAGGCCTGCAGGCACGCACGCCCGTCGCCCCACACCACGCTGTTAGGGACCCCGGTCTTGTCCCTAAACACTAAGTCCACGAGCTCGCCTTGGTAGTGATGGTGACCGAGTGTCAAGCCTTCTTGCTTGGCCTTGCACGTATAATGGTGATGATGGATTCCTAGGTTGATGAAAGTGTTGTGTTTAGTGATGAAAAAGATGTTGAGTTCGGGTGCTCTAAGTGATGATTTGGTGGGTTTGATGTAATGTGGAATGGCTTGAAGGTTGCCCTTGATGTTAGGACAACTTGGATGATGATTAGAGTTGGAATGGTGAAGATAGGCTAGGGTTTGGATGGTGGCTATGGGGAATTTCGAGATTGGAAGAGTTGGACTAAGGTTGGAGTGTAAGATGAGTTGTTAGGGTTTGGAAGAGATGTGGATGAGTGGGACTAGGGTTTGGGAGATGGAAGATAGGTTTAGGGTTTGGATTAGGTGGCTAGGGTTTGAGTTGTAAGATGGATTAGGGTTTAGAATTAGGGCAAGAGTGTTGGGCGGCTAGGGTTGGTCGAGCATGGCTAGTGGGAGTTTTTAGGAATGTTTCCTAAAAACTAGGGATATGCTTTGGGATAGAGTGATGGCCGGCCAAGGGTGTGGAATGAGTCAACTAGGGTTTCCAAGTATTGAAACCCTAGTATGGCAAGTGGAGTAGGCGTCAAAGACTAATTCAAATAAGGCTAGTGTAGCCGAGATTTGAATTTGAATTGATATGGTAAGAGGGTTTCGGCTAAGGTAGGAATGTGATGTTCGAAGGGGTCAACTAGGGTTTCCAATTTATGGAAACACTAATATGGAAAGTGGGTTGGTCGACCAAGGCTAATTCAAATAAGGCAAGAGTGCCAAATTTGAATTCAAATTCAAATAGGAAGTGGGAATTCGGCTAGGGCTAGGTGGAAGAAGGCGATTAATTATGGAAAGTTGACAAACAAGAAGGGTAGTCGAAATTGAGGATGGAATGGATTGAATGAGCAAAAAATGCAATGATCTCCAAGAACACAAGATGAACACTCAAGAACAAAAAGATGAACTTGAATGAACAATGAAATAAATTCAACAAATGATTCACGAATTGCACAAATGTTGAATAAACCTCATATATTGATAAAAGTAACAAGAACAAAGATAAACACAACTTGGATTCACGAATTTCACCAAGTTGTAAGACAAGATAGTTGAATCACTCCAATTCACAAATTGCATGGAATGATCCTCTTTTTGGGATTCACGAATTTCACCCAAAAAGCCCAAGTGCTAAGCACCGATGGTGATCTCTCAAACAATAGTTCTCCCTCTAGGGTTTTTGCCAAAAGATCCTAAAGCAAGAAAAAGATGTCCTCTTTATAAGCAAAACAAGTTGGAAACCCCCAATAGGTCCCTTTGAAATAAATGAAATAAAATAATTAAAATAAATGAAATAAATAAAGATAGTGGCATGAACCACATGGCCGTGGCATGCATGAGCCAATGGTTCGGCTAAGGTGGTGCATGGGGGTCGAACTTTGGCTTGATTTCATGCTGAAAATGTCATTTTTGAGGTTGGCTTGACTGTGGCTCGAGCCAAGTTTCGCTCGACACTCCGCTTGACTCTGCTCGAGCGAATACAACCCGAGAACTCCGCTCGAAACTCGCTCGACAGTCCGCTCGAGCGAGTATGCAACCCGAGAGCTCCGCTCGACACCCGCTCGACACTCCGCTCGAGCAATATGTGTGCATATGGCCAAGATGCAACTTTAGAGGTGATTTTACGTGGGGGTCTAACACACGCACCCACGTCACGACTCACATCTGCCGCCGATTCGGCCTCCCACCGCAGCCACCGACCACCACCACCGAGCGCATCCTCCACCCCCAGCCCGAGGCCAGTAGCTCCTCCGCACACAGCCCTTTTCTCTCTCCCGTATATGCCCTCTCCCCCACAGGTCCTTTCTCCCACACAGCCAAATCTGTACCACCGGACAACCGGCGCTACCGTTATCTCGCGACAGTCGACGGCACCTCGACAGTCGCTGCACCCCGACAGTCAACACCCGAGGATGGGCAACGAGCAGAGGCCTTGGGCGAGGGGGGAGTCCGTGGTCGACGCAAAATTGAAATGTGAAATGAGAGAGAAGTGAGTTTTATTGTAGGGTGTTTTTGGTAATTTCACAATAGTGTGCGTTGGCTGATATCAAATAGTGGCTGATGCCAATATTTTCTCATTCCGTAAATTTTACATTTCCTTTAAAGAAAAAATAGTGTTTATCATTAAAAATATATATTTTTTTAATGTCCATTTCAAATTTATTCATTTTTTTTAAGAGGAATTCGTTGGACTTACGTACATACTCTAGGCAAATATCATTTCACTTTGCATAATATTCCACTTAGGCCTTGTTTTGATAATGAGATAAAATGAGATGATATGATATGTGAATAGTAGTAAAATATTTTGAGTTAATATGTTTTATGAAGTTTTGAAAAAGGAGAGAGAAAAAGTTAAATAAAAATATTAAAGTTAAAATATTAGTAAAATATTATTTTTCAATATTATTATTTTTTTATTTAAAAAAATTGAATTATTTTTGTGTTTTATTTGGAATTATAAAAAAGTTGTAATAATTAGATAAAAAATTTAAATATTTAAAATTAAAAAATATTTATATTTATAGTGTTTAAATATTAAAATGAGATGAGTTGTGAGAATTTTACAATCCAAATCAGGCCTTAATACATGCATCGTTTTGTTTTAGACAAAAAGGTAGGGCCAGTGGGTGCCAGTGAGAAGTCGCAGATTTTTTCTAAGTTGGGTTTCAAACGTACCTTAGACTTTAGTTCTAAGAGGAAGTTCAATGAATTTTTAAGGAGATGCTTGAGTAATTAGATGTGATGAAAAATTTGTAAATGATGGTGAAATAGTTTGAATTAAAATGTTTTATTGAATTTTGAAAAATAAAAAAGAAAAAGTTAAATAAAAATATTATGAAGTTAAAATATTATTAGAAGTCTGGAAAAACTAGTATATTGTTTTTTGTATTATGTTTAGAAGTCTGAAAAATTTGTAATGATTAAATGAAAAAATTGAAAATTTAAAATTGAAAAGTATTTGTATTTGATTGAAGTTTGAAAAGAAAAGTTTAAGAAATTTTGAGATTCAAACAAGTCCTAAATCTATATTCGGATTTGAACCAGAACCTAGCTAGCTAGCATATGTCAAACTATTTGAAAATAGTCCAAAAATTATTGAACCACTAGTAGTACAATGTATACCCGTGATTGTAACACATACGTTAAGCCGCCACTCATGATTAACCACTAGCACGCCATGCATGTTTGGTGGAATATGAAGCTTGAGATACGTCCTAATCAAACTATAAAAAGTTAAAATTCAAGCCTTCATTTCGTTATAAAAAATCTATTTATTTGTGATAAGTTATTTTTAATAAAAATAATTATTTTTTATTAAAATAAATTTATTTTATCGTAAATAATCATTCTCATCATAAATAATCATTCTCATAATAAATAATTCGTCATAAAAAATCAATAAAGTATCGATCATCATCCAGTACTACTCCTAAGTGTAAAAAATTTAAAAAGCAAGTATTTGCATATTTCGATTCTACTAAGCAATCATGAGAGAAGGACATGAACTAAAGGATCAATATGTCTGATGTCTGTACATGATGTAAAATGTTACAATATTCCTGATCTTCCTAACCCAACTTAATTATTTAGAAGAACGTTTGATTTATAAATGGCTAACCATTTGAGACACAAGGCTTCACAATATTTCACCTAGGAACGATAAATACACAACCATTTAATTAATTTGTACAATTGTTTTGTAATTATGTTTTAAATGGTGGGCATTTTCTTTTAAAATTAAATATAATTTTCTTTTATACAAAAATAACACATATTTAAGTGAAACTCACTACAACATGATGATATGCCAATTTGCCGCAAATTAAGGTATCTCGTGGAAAAAGTCATACTATACATGCATGGGTGACAAATTTTAGGTGAAAAACTAGTAGTTTTAGGTGACAAATTTTACTTGGCCGCGCTGCAAAAGGCTTTTTTCTTTTTCTTTTTTTCACGGTCAATTTTTGTGACATTAGCTAAGTATATATTTGCAACAATATTAGATCTTAAAAAAAAAAAAAAGCTTGTGAGAAATAGACAAATATATTGTAGTGACTGTAGAAAAGTTGTAAAATAGCTGTGTCTCTATCTGGGTATATATAGTAAAATGTATATGGAATCTTAATCATGGAAAAGCTAAATCATATTTTTGTCGTAAATGTAATGTACGTGCGTACGTACGTAGGTAGGTCAAGATCATGCGTATTTTTTTTTAAATATATATTTTAGTAGTATGATTAACATGCCTAAAGAAAATTCAAACCTATACTAAACAAATCTTCGATCTCATGATCTCCCCAGTTTAGTTTCAGATTAAAAAAAATATGTTTTAATAGACATGATATGTCATATTTTGATTGGATAATATATATGTGGTGATCTTGAACACATGAAGATCATGCAGGAAGTTATTTCAATAATTTAATTAACGAATTATGAACGGAATGATCCAATTAATGAAAAATGATAGAAACCGATAGATGTCATATAATTAGATAAAACTGATCAAAATTCATCCAAGTTTTTTTGTCAATGATGTAATGCTCATGCCTTGTTTTAGTATTTAATCCTAAAAGGAAAATGCTATATTATATATATATATATATATATATATATATATATATATATATATATCCTCCAATTATATCTTAATGTATTAATGTGACATTATGCATTAATCATTGAATTCTTTATTTTTAAGAAAATGATGTGATAGTCCATGGCTAATGTTGCGAATCACAAATTAGTGAAATAGAAATAAGACGATATTGGTAGGCATGATAACTCATCTAAAGATTATGTTGACTGCATGACCTAAATAATATTTAATTTATTAGATCAAAAACATTCACGTAGAAATCTCGTTAGCTAAACTCATTTAATATATTAGATTAAATGGTGTGATATATGTGTTCTATACACACATACATAT
Organism: Cyclocarya paliurus; assembly: GCA_029856935.1. NCBI lineage: Eukaryota > Viridiplantae > Streptophyta > Magnoliopsida > Fagales > Juglandaceae > Cyclocarya > Cyclocarya paliurus. The sequence continues at coordinate 20,370,116 of CM056951.1, forward strand.
GCGTGTATATATATATATATATATTTATGTAATAAGAGAAATTATATTTAGTATCGGGTCCAACTTTCCTACACCGCACGCCATGATCGTGTGGCGGATCTGGTCTGAGCGCCACGTCATGGTTCTAAGCAACCAAGATGAAAACCCTCACCCGACCTTCCTCTGCTCATGCTCCTATGAAAGAAAAAAACTCTCGCCCCAGCCTTCCTCTACCTGTACTCTTGCCTCTATGAAAAAAAAACACCTCGACCGATGTGAATCTTGAGGAGAGAGAGAGAGAGGGAGAGAGAGCTCAAAGAGGTAGAGAGAGAGAGAGAAGTGGATGGAGAAATGGGAATATGGAGAAATGGTAGAAGAAGAAAAAACTGACCTGTTAGGAGGAGTGTGGAGTGTGGTGTAGATATTTCTGTATAGCAATACTCATAAAACAAAAGAGTTAGGACATGTTTAAACACTTGCGTATCGCAGAATTTTATAAATAGTAATAAAATGGTTTAAGTGAATATGTTTTATTAGATTTTGGGAAAGGATAGATAAAAAATTGAATAAAAATATAATAAAGTTAAAAATTGTTTGAATATTATTTTTGAATATTATTTTTGTTTCGAAGTTTGTAAAAATTATATTGATTTTTATGTTTATTTTGAAATTTGTAAAAATTTATTGGTTTTTTTGTTTGGATAATGATTAGGTAATAATTAGATGAAAAAGTTAAAGGATAAAATTGAAAAATGTCTTGTATTTGAGTAATATTTAGGAATAAAATTATGAGAAGTTTTGAGAAATTTGAGAATTCTTTGCTTGTCCAAACTTGCCCTTAGGTAGGGACACAACATTTTGTATAAAAACCAATATGAAATGTTAATATTAATTTTGTAAGTATATACAGAATATCAATTTTCATGTCTTTATCATTTTTCTTGACAAAATCCAACGAACACTGTATTAAAAAAAATCTAAAACATGAAAAAAATAGAGAAGAAAAAGAAGAAGAAGAAGAAGATCAAGAAGGAATTTCCGTATAAGATAAGGAAATAGTGAATTTCCTTTTATATTAGGAAGACAAACATAAACGAAGAGGCCTATAAATTTCCTTTTAATTCTTTGCATTTGCCTCAAGCCTGGAGGTTGCTTTAAAACTCCATTTGGATACTAAGAGTATCTCAGATGATCTGTAAATAACAGTGAAATAATTTACAAATATAATTAAAATAGTAATAAAGTAGTATAAGAATATGTTATAACAGCTATGTTTCCAAACATGTCCTAAATCTTGCATTTTTTTTGGTTCTTTTTAGCATAACTTTTTAAGTTTCATGTGGCCAAATGTGGAGCAATGAAGTAAGATTGCCAATTTGTTTTCTAATAAGTACAGTTGTACAATATTTTTTTTCAAGTGTTCTAGTTGTACAATATTTTTTTTTTAAGTAAAAATTTAAATTCTATTCATCACTTAACTGTTCACCATTACAAAGATTATCCTTCATCAGACAATTAAAAATAAAATCCGGAGAATCCTCAATCCACACTTGTTCAGTGTCAAACAACAAGTTGCCTTTGCTAAGGTGTGTGCTACCAAGTTGCCTTCTTTGGGTATAAACTATACCTTCCATTCTGGAGTATGAAATAGCATTTCTTTACAGTCTTCAACTAGGTGTCCATACCAAGACATATCTTCCTGCTCACAATTAATAGCATTAATAATAACTTGTGCATCCCCTTCCAATATCACTTTACTGAAGGCTAACTCCTAGCAAACTACCATAGCTCTCCACAAAGCAATACATTTAGCTAGAATAGGTTGGGAAACATTACATTTTTATTCACAGACAACAACCATAACTTCTCCTTCCTCATTTCTAACAACAATCCCTATCTCCATCTTCCTATTTTTAAGATCTAGGGATGCATCCCAGTTGGCCTTCACAAAATTTCTTCTTGGTTTTTTCCATTGAGTCACCCCCCTTTCTGGAAGTGGATGGTTCATTGAAGATTGCTGTGTAGCCTAGAATTCTTCCACACTAACATGAGCTGCTTGAATCACTTTACTTGGACCATTAAATCTATTTTCAAAGATAAAATCATTTCTCCTCAACCATAGTCTTCTCATAATGGTTGTTATCAATTCCATATCACCCTTATTTAATTTCCCCATTAGATTCTCCCAGAGCTTAAGCAAATCTTCTGCTATGTTCCACTTATGAATTAGGTTGGATGCTTCAGCTCATATGTCACTTGCGGTAGGATAGTTCCACAAGACGAGCATTTCTGTCTCATCTTCACTCTGACGGATAGGGCAATATGAATCTTCAACCACCCTTTTACAAAACAGGTTCTTCACTCTAAAAGATAAATTGCTTCCCAACTTGGCATCTAAGATGGATAAATTTTTGAAGTATTTCTCTCTAAATACCTTTGCTACCAACGAGTTAGAATACTGCAGAAATCTCCCACCTTGTCTTGCTAAGAGCATTGTTATTGGTTTAGCTATATGCAAATGCAAACACATATTTGCATAACTAGACCATTAAATTGACTACATTGAATTATGCATATGTAAATTTTTCCATAGTTATGAACAGTGCCAATACATCTTTTACAAATGCATTGTTCACTCTTTAGCTCAAAGATGCATAATTCAATATTAGAGTTTTTCTTGAATGGCAAAAGCAATCTCCAAAACACGTGATTTTGCATTTGCATATAGATAAACCAATGCCAATTGTCACCACCTAAATTTTTCTAAAGAAATCCATAACTATCTAGAGTCTCATAGTCCTTTGTAGAGTATTCTTGAGTCTTGTAGAATGTTATAGAGTTGTAGGGAGTACTCTAGAAGAGTGTAGAATCCCTTGTAAGAGAGTCTTGTAGATATTTCTAGAATAGTAGTCTAGAACATTCTTTACCCTTGGATTGGTGACAAGTGTCACAATCCTCGTCATTCTTTGTACCAAGAGGTCCCTATAAATAAAGGGAGTCCTCATTTGTGTAAGGCACCAAGCAATAAGAGCAAAAAAGTTCTCTAGAGCCTCTCTCTCTACTTTCTCACTCTAGATTTGTTCTCTTTGTCTTGAGTCACTTAGAAGGCTTACTTAGGAGTTTTGTGGGGACAAATCCTCCTAAGGCCGCACGGGACGTGAGAAGAAATTCTAAGTCCATGACAGTTGGTATCAGAGCTATCCACGTTGGGATGGAGGATCAAAGTGAGATCACCTTGGAGCCCCAAGAGCCACGAAAGAGCAAGAGGTCGAAGGATTCAACCTCGTCTATGGAGTCTCGTCTCGATGGCATCGAAAAGGCCATGACTAAGATCTTGGCCAAGATGGAGGAATGGGATCAATCTCATAGGAAGGTGAGCACCCTTGACAACACTGTGACCATGATGGAGGTGGCGGTAGCGAATGTCAAGGACCGACTTGGCATCGTGGAGCAAAGTTTGGAAGAGCTAGGATTGGAAGGCCAATCTGAATCATTCAAGGAGTCCATTCTGAGCGTCATCAACCCCACATTTGAGGCACAACATGCTGAGAACGTTGCCTTCCAAGACCGGGTCTTTGGGGAGCTAACAAGACTCCAGGAGCAAATGGAGGAATTCCGCGTCGGTCTAGAGGAGACCAGGGTGGACTGGACCATGTGCAAGCGGGCAATGGCCAACGAAGGCACCATTGGAGTTGGAATGGTGGCTACATCAAGGGTGGATACCCCAAAACCAAAGGAGTTCGATGGCAAGCGGGATGCCAAAGAACTAGACAACTATATGTGGCACATGGAGCGCTACTTCGAAACTTTGAACATGCAAGATGAGCATGTCAAGGTATGTACTGCCTCTCTCTACCTTACTAATCTTGCTGGTACTTGGTGGTGTCGTAAACATAGTGAGATAGAGAAGGGTACTTGTACCATCAATTCTTGGGAAGAGTTCAAGCATGAACTCAAGAGACAATTATATCCTGAAAATGTGGCCCTCAATGCACGAAAGAGAATGAAGGAGTTGAAGCATACATTTTCTATCTGCAACTATGTCGAGGAATTTTCTGCACTCATGCTTCAAATCACAAACATGAGTGAAGAAGATCTCCTCTTCAACTTTATCGATGGCCTCAAACCATGGGTGGCTCAGGAGCTCAAGCGTTGTGGAGTCAACGACATCTCCACTACCTTAACAGTGGCGGAAACCTTAGAAGAATTTGAGTATCACAAGAGTAACAACTCTTCAAAGCCCAAGTCTTTGAAGGATAATCACGGCAAAGGTGGGGGAGCAAAGGGGTTCAACCCACCACAGAACAAGGAACGGAAGGACAAACCTTCGACATCAAAGGAAAGCAAGAAAGACCATTCTAAAGACAAGAAGCCTAAGGATGCTTGCTTCCTTTGTGACAGACCACATTGGGCTAGAGATTGTCCTAAGAGGAAGGCCCTCAATGCCATGTTGGAAGAAAAGGAAGCCCAGGAGACATCGCACATGGGGTGTTTGCAACTTCTCAACTCACTCAAGGCAAACACCAAGCCAACCACCAAGGATGGGTCTTTGATGTTCGTAGAAGTATTCATCAATGGAAAGAAGACTCGCGCCATGGTCGACTCAGGGGCTTCTCACAACTTCATCAAGAAGGAAGAGGCCGCACGGCTAGGGATTCCTCTCAAGAAGGGTCAAGGATGGTTAAAGACTGTGAATTCTGAGGCCAAACCCCTTGATGGTGTAGCTCATGGGATGGAGCTACAACTCGGCACTTGGAAGGGAAATGTGGATTTCTCGATCGCCCTTATGAATGATTTCAATGTTGTATTGGAGATGGAATTATCGAGACAGTTCAATGTAGTGTCTCTTCCCCACTACAACTCGGTGTGCATCCTAGAGGGTGGTTCGTGCATGATTCCCACCATATCTAGACCAAACACCACCCAACTTCTATCAGCCATGCAATTCAAGAAAGGTTGGAAGAAGGGAGAGTTGTCTTATTTAGCCTCTATGGAGGAGGTGACGAGAAGATTTCCTCCCTTCCACCCAAGGAGATCCAAGAGGTCCTCAAGGATTATGAGGACGTCATGCCACCAGAGTTGCCCAAGCAACTACCAACTAGGAGAGAGGTGGATCATCAACTTGAGTTAGAGCCCAGCGCCAAACCTCCTGCCAAGGCTCCTTATCGCATGTCACTTCCGGAGCTTGAAGAGCTAAGGAGGCAACTTAAAGAGCTGCTCGATGCCGGATTCATCCAACCCTTCAAGACACCATACGGGGCACCCGTGCTATTCCAAAAGAAGCATGATGGGTCTTTGCGGATGTGCATTGACTATCGGGCCCTAAACAAGGTAACCATCAAGAACAAATACTCCATTCCTTTGATTGCTGACTTGTTTGATCAATTATGCCATGCAAAGTACTTCTCCAAACTTGATCTAAGATCGGGATATTATCAAGTAAGGATTGTGGAAAGGGATGAACCAAAGACGACTTGCGTGACTCGTTATGAAGCATATGAGTTTTTAGTGATGCCTTTTGGCCTCAAAAATGCTCCAGCCACCTTCTTCACGCTCATGAACAAGATCTTCCACCCTTATCTTGATCAATTTGTGGTGGTCTACTTAGATGATATTGTCATCTATAGTTCCACCCTTGAAGAACATGTGGAGCATTTAAAGGTTGTTTTCCGTGTCTTAAGGGAAAATCAACTCTATGTCAAAAGGGAGAAGTGCTCATTTACACTAACTGAAGTCCATTTCCTTGGTTACAAGATCCAAGGGGGAAAACTTAGCATGGAGGAGGGAAAAGTTAAGGCCATTAAGGAGTGGGATCCTCCCACCAAAGTTACCGAGTTTCGATCCTTCCTTGGGCTTGTCAACTATTATAGAAGATTCATAAAGGGATACTCTAGAAGAGTATCCCCCCTCACCGACTTGCTCAAGAAAAAAGGACATGAGAGTGGACATCACGGTATCAAGAAGCCTTTGATGACCTAAAGGCAGCCATCATGAAAGAACCGATTTTGGCTCTACCAGATTGCACCAAGACCTTTGAGATGCACTCAGATGCATCAGATTTCACCATTGGGGGAGTTCTCATGCAAGAAGGACACCCCATTGCATATGAGAGTCGCAAACTCAATGAGACTAAAAGGCGATACACGGTGCAAGAGAAAGAGATGACAGCCATCATTCACTGCCTTAGGGCTTGGCGACATTACTTGCTTGGCTCTTGCTTTGTGGTCAAGACAGGTAAGATTTCCACTAGTTACTTTCAAAGTCAAAAGAAACTAAGTCCAAAGTAAGCTAGGTGGCAAGACTTCTTAGCAGAATTTGACTACGTCTTGGAGTACAAGTCTGGCAAGGCCAACGTCGTTGCTAATGCCCTTAGTAGGAAGGGTGAGCTTGCCCATATTAGTAGCATACAAGGGGAGACACTAGAGATAATCCGCGAAGGCTTGAAGCACGACCCTCTAGCCAAGAATCTGATGAATTTGGCTATGGAGGGGAAGACCAAGAGGTTTTGGGTAGAGGATGGGTTACTCTACACCACCAAACGGCGACTATATGTTCCAAAGTGGGGAAAGTTACGGAGGAACCTTATTAAGGAATGCTATGATTCCTTATGGGCTGGACATCCTAGCCAACGTCGCACTCAAGTCTTGTTGGAAGTCTCTTACTACTGGCCACATATGAGGGATGCAGTGAAACTCTTCGTAAAAACTTGTCTTGTGTGCCAACAAGACAAGGTGGAGAACCGAAGGCCCACTGGTTTATTGGAACCATTACCCACACCTTCTCGTCCTTGGGAGAGTGTTAGCATGGATTTCATGGTGGCTTTCCCTAAATTAGAAGGATGCGTTACCATCATTGTGGTGATAGATCGGTTTTCTAAGTATGCTACCTTTATTGCTGCCTCTAAATATTGTTCAGTTGAAGAGACAGCTAAGCTCTTCTTCAAACATGTGGTTAAGTATTGGGGCTTACCACAAAGTATCATCAGTGATAGGGACCCTCAATTCATGGGAAAGTTCTGGTCAGGACTATTCAAGCTTATGGGGTCAGCTCTACATTTTTCTACCAACTTTCACCCACAGTCAGATGGGCAAAATGAGAGGGTGAATGCCTTGTTGGAGTTATACTTGAGGCACTTTGTAAGTGCTAATCAGTCTGATTGGGCTAAGTTGTTGGATGTAGCTCAATTCTCCTACAACTTACAAAGGAGTGAGTCTACAAACAAAAACCTATTTGAGGTTGTAATGGGGTAACAACCACTCACTCCCCAGTCATTAGAGACAAGCTAAGTGGGGAACTGTCCAACAGCCTTGCTAAGTCCTGGAATGAATAGCTGGATGTAACTCGCTCCGACTTAGACAAAGCAACCAAGAAAATGAAGAAATGGGCTGATCAGAAAAGGAGACCCATGAAATACCGCATAGGAGACTTGGTGTTGGTAAAGATCTTGTCAAGCCAACACAAGTTCACAAGAAAGCTGCACAAGGGACTGGTACGACGTTATGAGGGACCATTCCCAATCATCAAGAAAGTAGGGAAGGTCTCCTACAAGCTAGACTTACCCCCTAAATTCAAGCTTCATCCGGTCTTTCATGTAAGCTGTTGAAGCCTTATCACGGTGATGAAGAAGAGCCAACAAGGAGAGAGTCTAAACGCGCACCGTTGGGCATAACTACCACTTTTGACAAAGAAGTCGAAAAAATCTTGGCAGATCGTGTGATTAGACGGAAGAGTCATAAGCCACGCCAAGAATATTTAATCAAGCGGAAGGGATTGCCCGCAAGCAAGACAACTTGGGAACCAAAGGAGTCGTTGTGGCAATTTGAAGATCAAATCTGAAGGTTCCATGAAGACATCGCGTCGACGATGATGCGAAGCTAGGTGGGGGAGAGTGTCACCACCTAGATTTTTCTAGAGAAATCCATAACCATCTAGAGTCTCCTAGCCCTTTGTAGAGTATTCTTGAGTCTTGTAGAATGTTATAGAGTTGTAGGGAGTACTTTAGAAGAGTGTAGAATCCCTTGTAAGAGAGTCTTGTAGATATTTCTAGAATAGTAGTCTAGAACATTCTTTACCCTTGGGTTGTGACAAGTGTCACAATCCTAGCCATTCTTTGTACCAAGAGGTCCCTATAAATAAAGGGAGTCCTCATTTGTGTAAGGCACCAAGCAATAAGAGCAACAAAGTTCTCTAGAGCCTCTCTCTCTACTTTCTCACTCTAGATTTGTTCTTTTTGTCTTGAGTCACTTAGAAGGCTTACTTAGGAGCTTTGTGGGGACAAATCCTCCTAAGGCCGCACGGGACGTGAGAAGAAATTCTAGATCCGTGACACAATGCTTTAACAAAGTTAAGTTGAAACTTTCTAAATCTCTAATGCCCAACCCTCCTTTAGGTTTTTGCTTACCCATCTTTTCTCATCTTTTCCACTGTATTTTCCTGTCCTTTTGTTGATGCCCCCACTAGAACTTTGAAAACATACCATTAAGATATTTACAAAGATTTTTTGGGAGCTTGAAGATACTTATTGTATAAGCTGGGATTGCTTGTACTACTGCTTTGATTAGAGTTTCCTTCCCTACGTGAGTCAGAAACTTGTTTTTCCAATTGTGAATTTGCCGCCAAACTCTTTCTTTTATACAACTGAAGGTTTTGTATCTTGATTTCCCCACTATGGCTGGGAGACCCAAGTACTTTTCATAACAACAACTATTCCTGTAACTCTTAATACTTGTCTTTTGTCCTCTACACTTGTATTTGTACTGAAGAAAATATAGGTCTTATTATTGTTAAGAAACTAACCTGATACTCTTTCATACATTTGAAGCATACCCTGCAATTTATTCCACTCATCTAACTTTGCTCTTCCAAACAAGAAACAATCATAGCAAATAAATGGTGATTAATTCTACTACCCCCTCTTGCCATTAGCACCCCTTAAGTAGAACCACTATAATAAGAGTAATTCAGTAAAGAGCTTAAGCCTTCTACACAAAGAATAAAGAGATAAGGAAAGAGAGGATCTCCTTATCTTTTCCCTATAGAAGAGAGGATCTCCCTGTCTTAACCCATATAGGGAAAGAATTGATCCCCTGACTTGCCATTAATCAGAACAAAATATGACAGTGATGAGATACAACTCATAATCAAGGCTATCCATTTATCACAAAATCTCAACTTCTTCATTACAGCCTCCAAATAAGGTCACTCAATCCGATTATATGCCTTGGACATATCAAGTGTTAAAGCCATGCTACCCCCATTTCGCTCTTTGCCTTGTTTTCATTGTATGTAAGACTTCATATGCTATCATTATAGTCTATTATCAGCCTCCCATGTATAAAAGTACTTTGAGTGAGTGATACAATCATTGAGATAACTTTCTTTAGTTTGTGTGCAAGAACTTTAGAATTAATCTTGCACAATACATTGCACAAGCTTACAGATCTATATTCACTAGTAGACTTAGGACTCTTGAACTTTGGAATAAGAACAATGTGAGTATAATTCAAAGAGGAATTTAAGGCATTACCATTCAAAAAAGACAGGACTACTGAACATACCTCATCACCAACAATTTTCCAATAGTTTTGGTATAAACACGCCCCAAAACCATCTAGGCCAAGACTCTTTAAGGGGGCCATCTGTTTAATTGCTACCTCCACTTCAGCTCTTCGAAAGTGCTGTGTTAAGTTCTCATCCATTGCATCAATAACTCTTTGATTTACATTCTTCAAACATGGTTCAATATCTATTGAAGATGGCTTTGTTAAAGTGAAAAGCTACTCAAAATAAGTCTTGAAGACTCTTCCAATCTTTGCTGGGTTTATGATAATTCTGTTCTGTGTATTAGAAATTGCTTAATGGTATTCTTCTTCTCTGATTGGCACAAGTGTGGAAGAACTTTGTGTTCCTATCCCCACGCTGATACCAATTTCTATTAGCAATTTGTCGCCATTTGAGATCCTCTTGGTTAAGCAATATCCCCAATTCCTTCTATACCCTCCTTATTTCCTCAATATTATGCATGCCCTCATCTGCTTGCAATTGCTGAAGAAAATCTGTCTTCCCCCAAATAGCTTTTGTCTTGTCCAGGTATGACTGTTTGCTTTATCTGATCAGAGCACTATTGTAGGACTTGAGCAGATGTTGCACTCTTGAGGGAGGTTCCCTCTGATCTATTCTTTATATCCATTCTGAGTCAATAACTCTCTCACAATCTTCCTCAAAGTCTAACATGCTTTGTATTTGAAACCTTTTGATCCACACCAACCTCTATGACTTTTATGCTTCATGTGGAGCATCAGTGGCCTATGGTCTGAACTCCTTGCTTAATGTTTCAGACCATTAAGGATTTACCACTATCTTATCCAATCTTTCTTTTGTAAAATACTCATCCCCATATTTTTTACTCCATGAGAACTTGTCTCCCTTCCATCCCAAGTCATATAGATCCAAGTTTCTTTAAAATTGGCCATATGGTATTCCAACCTTGATTTTCCACCTTTTTTTTTCCCATCATTTACCATTATCTCATTAAAATTTCCAATAACACACCAAGCTTGGTGATTGGGTCTTAATTATGATAAAAGCTGCCATGCTTCCTTCCTTCTACTAGCCTTAGGTTGCCCATAAAATCTAGTTAGCATCCACTTCAAACTACTCTCCACATCTCTAAACTAGGCACTTATATGCCTTTGTGAGTAATTCTTAATTTTTACATTCACCTCAGCCTTCCATAGAAGAGCCAAGCGCCCCCTCTCCCCACTGGGTCCACTACAAAGCATATTTCAAACTTCATTCTTCCCTTCAAGTATTCAAACTTACAAGTTTTAAGTTTAGTCTCCATTACAAAGACTATATTGGGTTTCTTTTCCTTTACCAAGGAGCAAAGGTCTTAAACTGTCCGAAAGTTTTCAAGCTCTTGGCAGTTCCAACTTAGCATCAACATTGTAACTGGCGGGGCTACTGATAGCCACCGCCAATTCCTCTATAGAAGAAACATCTTCTTCTTAATTAACAATTAGGGCTCTTTTAACCTGAACTAAGCATGGTGAAGAAACAGACCCTTTACCTTTAGCCCTAGCTCCTCTTTTCCACGTACCTTTTGCCTGCATCTTGATCACAGGGTTCGTTATTCTATCTGCATCTTCTGTATCAACTTCCTTATGAGTTTTACAGCCATCTTGAATAACACTGCCTTTGGATACAGTAGGCTTTTTTTCAACTAGATTGGGCTTTGAATCTTTTAAGCCCATCCCAGTCAGGCTTTTCTTGCCCCCGCTTCCCCCTTCCCCTTGGTCCTTTTGACCATTCATTGTTAACTCTTCCCTAATCGACTCCTTGATTTCTACTACCATGGTTTCTGCATTTTGCTTTTGCCCCATCCCCTCCAGCTCCTTCTCAGAATCCATTTTTTCTTTTCCCACTTCTTACATTCCCTGTTCCTCTTCTTCTATATTAATTCTTCCATTTTCTATAGCACCTTCCAAATTATTATTTGTCAATGGTCCAAAACTCGTTTCACTGGAGAGCCATGACCCATATTGGTCTACACCATCAAAAACAGTATTTCCTTGGCAACCCTGAGACCCGTGAATGATCCTACTGCATCTGAAGCAAATGTGTGACAACTTCTTGTATTTAAGGAGAATCCGCAACGGACTCCCTCGAATCATAATCTTCCTCCTCCTCGCAATTGGCCTTAATAACTCCATTCAATTTGAATCATTAATATTGTCCCCATCCAGTCCCATCTACTTGGAAGTCTAGTGCTTTCACCGTTTTGATAGTAAAGCCAATCTGTTCTCCATGGTCTCTGTTCATCCAAGCCAAGGGTAAGTTGTGCAATTGAGCCCAAAAAATATCTCGTTCAAAAATTAAGCTCTAGGGTGGAGTATAACCATCAAACAACTTCAAGGCAATCAGATGATTGTCAAGTAACTACAACCTCCCTTCCCAAACTCTCTGTTTATCTGTTGTAGTAGCAAAAGTAATAATGAAAACGTTGGGTCAAACTTCCATAAACATAGCCCTCTTGCTAACCTTCCACACCTTTGCCATGGTTGTCCCGACCACTTCCTGGCCAATATTTCTGATCTCAATACAAACATTCCCGACTAGACTTCTTTCCCCCTTGTATTTAATTTCGTCTGGCATACCGTCTCCTAACTTTGTAATCGATGCTCCTCCTCCATTAGCCGGAGTTTCTCCCACTTTTTCTCTAGTTCATTCATCCCCCTCCCCTCTAACCGACACCGCGGTAGTGTGCTATAACAGTTGTTTGCAAAAGTTCACATCTTCTTTCTCCAAGGAGAAATGAGAGAGAAGACTTTACAGGTGTTTGCAAAGTTACAGTTGTACATATTAGTTTGACATGTGATATGGTTATTTGATTGTTGATGACGTTTATAAGTTGATGCACTCCAACAAATAATTAGTATTGGAAGTTTAATAGCAATTCATGTGAAGTTGAAATTTATTATATATTATTTTTATCATGTTGGTGAAATTTTTTGGAGTGCACAGTATTGTTAATGAAGCTCGCTAAACATTGTTTTCAAAAGACTAACGCAAGAGAGCCTCATGTACGTGCTCACGGCCGTGCACCGTTGCAAACAGCTTACTATTTTTTATTTTTACAAGGATTGATTCATTATGAAAAAGAGCTTACTATTTTTATTTATTGGACTTTGTTATCGGTAGATCGTTATTTTTAATAAAAAAAGTATAAAGATAGATATATTATATGGACAATGTCACCTCATTATAGTAGGATGAAAATGTATGTGTGAATGTAGTGTACAGAATTTTTTATAAATTAATCGATTTATAGTTATCATTATAAGAACGCTTTGGCCCACTTCAATTATGTAATAACTTAGTATTTATCAATAACTAAGAATAGTTTAAAATAATAATGAATACCGGGTAATTAACAAATTAATAAAACTTGTACTACTTGATTTGAAAAGTACGATGTTTAGTTTTTAATTTCGTGATTAATGACAGTATATTAAACCGTAGAAAATCTCTTTATCGGAACGCCAATCTTTACAAGTCCTTGACAGTACTGACAATAATTTTCCATTCAGAGAGCCGCTTTGCACCGGTCCATCCGTTGGTAAGGCTTTAACAGTCTCCAATAGTAATCTGTCACGTCAGCGATTCCACGCAAATCACAATAGGGTCACAACACTGGATAATCGATAGTTTGAGTGCCTCACTCAGAATTTCAGACCACTGAAGAACACCATCTTCATCTCCCACTGCCGCACGACACATATTCCATTTCCCACCAGTTCCGTCGCCACCAGTCCTTCGCCTACCAGTAATTTTGAATACCATCTCCGTCGCCCACCATCTTCGTCGCCAAAAGTAAGATAGATATCAGAAAAAGAAAAAGAAAAAGAAAATGATCCTCGTACAGAAGCAAACAAAACCAACATTTCCACACACCATTTTATGTTCCTCGTACAACAATCTCACGCCAACACAGAAGCAAACAGAACCAACATTTCCAAATGGCCCTCCTCTTGTAAACCTCACACCACAATCTCACGCCATAGTCAAAATTGATAGCCATATGACCACTAGAGAAACAGAATCAGATTAATTCAAAAATAAGAGCAAAAATTGCAGAAGAATTCATAGGTCAGTACAATATTTGGGGAATTCGTAGCTGCTAGAGGGCTAACGATACCAAATCCATCCTCGAAGTGTCACGGCTTCGAAGGTTAGGTTGTCGTCGGCGGCGGCTGGTAGCGAATCTACGAATTCGAACAGTGTCGCATGGGTTTCTGGATCTGGTCGAGAGAGACAGGGGAGGGTCACGACTGAGGGGGGCTTCAAGGTTTCTGGTCTGTTCTTGGGAGAGGGTGGGCGAAGAGGTCCATTGGTTTTCTTGCCACCGTCGTGAGGGAGGGGGGGAGAAGATCTCTGGAGAGGGCCGTGCGAGAGGGGTCGAGGGATGAGGTTTCCTGTTTTCGTGCAAGAGGGGTGAGGGGATGAATTTCAGATCTTCTGATGTGCGGTTACATTGAAGTTAAGCTGTGAAGCCTACGTGGCACTCAACTATTGAAAAGCTGTTATTTGAGAGATGTCGGACGGACAGGCCAAAAGATTTAAGTTGTGTTTAGATGTTGAACTGAATTGAGTTGAGTTGAATTGAGATGATAAAATATTGTTAGAATATTATTTTTTAATATTATTATTATTTTAGAATTTGAAAAAGTTGAATTGTTTATTATATTTTGTATTGAAATTTGAAAAAGTTGTAATGATGAGTTAAGTTGAGTTGAGTTGAGTTGTATTGAGGATCCAAACGTAGCCTTACTCTTAATAAAGACAGATATCTTTCACTATCTTTAATTTCTCCAGGGTTCGTTTGGTTGCCAAACTCATCCCAACTCATCTCAATTCATCATTACAACTTTTTCAAATCTCAATACAAAATATAATAAATAATTCAACTTTTTCAAATCTCAAAACAACTTTAATATTTAAAAATAATATTCTAATAATATTTTATCATTTCAACTCAACTCAATCCAACTCATCTCAACATCCAAACGCATCCTAAAGTGATCGAACACGAGTTATAAGGACCGGTTCAAAGCAAATAGTTATGAAAAGACTCGCACGAAAACAAATCGAGAATGATCTCTTTATCGGAACGCCAATCCTTTCAAGTCCTTGACAGTGACAATAATTTTCCTGTTATTCATGAACCAATAATGGAGATAGATATCTTTCACTATACATCTTTAATTTCTCCATTAAATTGATCGAACATGAGTTATAAGGACCGGTTCAAAGCAAGTAGTTATGAAAAGACTCGCATGAAAACAAATCAAGAATGACAAAACAAATCCCATACGTATCTAGCTAGCAATGGCCCATTCATCGTAGTTAGCATGTGACATGAAAAGAATGACAGCTATGAATATGCATATTTCCCATCGATCAACATATTTTCAAGACATACATGCATTTGACTTTTTGCACGATGATTCATGACTCGTTTCCATGCAAGGGCCTACTTTAATTTTAGCTCTATTTGTATATAAGAATAGTTTTATTTTATTTTATTTTATTTCTTCTGATCTTATTATCATAATTTTTTTAAATTTTTATATAAAATATAATAAATAATTATTCAATTTTTTTAAATTCTAAAATAATAAAAATAATATTGAATAATATTTTATTCAACTCATTTAAAATCATCTCATCTCATCTCACTTTTCAAACAAACTCTTAATATACGATCATAGAGCAAAGATATAGAAGATATATGCAGAAGATGATTATCAGAAGTACTGATGAGGAGAGCAAGGGAATTTGATGCTGAGATTGATGCATTAATGATCTTTTACTCAGCAAACATGCTGATGATCAAACATATTGCTAATGAAGTACTTGTCTTTCTTTCGGTTGCTGTCGGCCTCATGACGATCAGCTGCTTGCTGAGCACAAACATACTTGCTTCTGCTACTGTGCCTCAAGATGAAGGTAGGTTTGACGTAACTAATTCATTCTCGATTGCTTTTTATCTTTTCTGAAAGCAAATAGATGATATATCTCATGAATTAATCCATGATGAATATGCATGTATTTAGTACTGTTTTCTTCATCGAATAATCTCTAAAAATAAGTAATTGTAATCCCTTTGGCTGTACATATATGGGTCATGCATGTACTGATCAAGAACCAATTAGCTAGTGATGATCACAATTAGAATCAATCATATATATATGATTGAAGCGAAGACTGAAATCATGGATGATTTATATATATATATATATATATGGTTATATACTAGCTAGTTTGAATTAAGATTGGAGATTATATATGAATAATGCTAGATAGAGTCGTAGGACATACAATCCTACACACTTCCTTTAAAAAGAAGTTAGGTTTGTAAACGATAAACACAAACAGGCCGAGGATAAGATTGAAGATCTAGAGACATAGAGTTTACCTATAGTTCAATCACTAGATAATGTCTTTGTATAATATACAAACTCTGTGACTTAATTCTCTATATATAATAATATATCCTCTACACAAGGTGTAGTGTAGAGAATTGAGCCTACAAACACTGTTATTTCTTTACTTTATCATTGTATCAAGAGCCTATTGACCCACTTCCAATCCTGTGGCCTCTCAATTGAGCCTACAAACACTATTATTTCTTTACTTTATCATTGCATCAAGAGCCTATTGACCCACGTCCAATCCTATGGCCTCTTAATCACCTCTTGCTTTGTCTTCTTCTTCAACACCCCCCCCCCCCCAAAAAATCCTCCCATGTTTCCTCTTCAGAATCTATCCTTATTATCTCCACCAATAATTTCTCTCTCTTTCTCTTAAACTCGCCAAAGACAATTATTTACTTTGAAAGACCCAACTATGCCCATATTTATGAGGACAATAACTCTTTGGCTATGTTGACGGGAGTATATCACCTCCTCCTCAATTTATCGACGGTGCTCCTACTCCAGCATTTACTCAGTGGTATCACCAAGATCAAGATCTTCTTAGTCTCCTGGTTTCCTATCTTTCTGAAGGGGTTTTAACCCAGGTCGTTGGCTTCAATTCTTCTCGTGTTGTCTGGATAGCCCTTGAACGTACGCAAGTTCTCTTTAGCATCTCATACACATATCACCTGCATCCGGTTTCAACTCTATACATTAAAGAAAGGCGATTCCTCGATCTTGGATTATTATCAGAAAGTCAAAATACTTGCTGATACTCTTGCAACCATTGGCAAACCTCTTGAAGATTCTAAAATAATTTCTTATTTACTTGTTGGTTTGGATTCTTCATATGACTCATTGGTGACCTCTGTCACCACTTGGGTGGGCCCTCTCCCTTGGATGATCTATTTGACCACCACCTCAATTTTTAAGCTCGCCTTGATCAATAAAATTCTGCAATTGAACTCAACATTGCATCAGCAAACCTTGCTAGCAAACCTGACGCTACACAAGGACACGGTTACACCAACCATGGTCACCCCAATAACTTCTCTCGTGGTCGTGCCTAGTCTAATACTTTTTCCTCTTCCTCCTATCCAATGTGTCAAGTATGTGCAAAATCTGGTCACACAGCTCTTAGTTGTTGGCATTGCTTTGATCACTCCTATCAAGCATCTCAACAGCTCCCCAAAGGTATGCCGAGATGGGTGCTACACATCATTTAACTAATGAGTTTCAAAACATGAATCTCCATGTTCAGCCATATCAGGGTCAAGATCATATTCAAATTGGGGATGGTTCAGGTTTACCTATAGCCCACGTTGGGGTCTCTCGTTTTTCCTTCCCTCATACTACTTTTCTTTTGAAACAACTATTACATGCACCCAGTGTGAGTAAAAATTTGGTATCTATTAGCAAATTCACCATTGATAACAATATTTTTCTTGAATTTTATGGCCAATAATTTTACTTGAAGGATGAGGAAACGGGTCAAATACTACAGACAAGACTAAGGACAGACTCTATCCACTGTTCCCAACTTTCACAGCCACATCCTCACCATAAGCATTCCTCTCCTCCCGAGTGTCACTTCAAACATGGCATTCTAGACTTGGTCATCTTTTCTATGCAAATTGTTAAAGCCATTATGTTTGGGTATTGTCTTCCAGTGTCTTCACATAAATTAGAGTTTGTATGTGGCGCTTGCCAACAGGGCAAAAGCCACCAGTTACCTTTCGAGTCGTCTGTCTCTCCTTATCAAGGTCCTTAAGATTTAATATTTTCGGATGTTTGGAGTCTTGCCCCCTGTCTTTCTACTACTGGCAATAAATACTACGTAATTTTTGTTGATCATGATAGTAAATTTTCTTGGCTATATCCCATCTCTAATAAGGATAGGTTTGGCAATCGAGATGATATACAAAATTTTTATCTCATCTCTTCTCATCATTATAACTTTTTCAAAATTTCACACAAAATATAATAAACAATTCAACTTTTTCAAATTTCAATTCAATTTTTTTAAATCCCAAAACAATAGTAATATAAAAAAATAATATTTTAAACTTTCATCTAAAATAAAAAATTCTCATCTCACTATATATCCAAACCTATCCTAAATCTAATGTATTGCCTACATTTCGCTCATTCTCTCTACATGTTGAACATCTATTCAATCGCAAAATTAAAATGCTTCAATCTGATGGGGGTGGTGAATATCACAGCCTAGGCAAATTTCTTGTCTCGGTTGGAATTCAACATCATCTCACATGTCCCCATACTCACCAACAAAATGGCTTTGTCGAATGTTAGCATCGCCATATTGTTAAAACTGGGCTTGTCATGCTCTCCCAAGCTTTTGCCCCATACCAGTATTGGGACTTTGCTTTTAGACTTGCATGTTAATTAATCAATCGTCTCCCTATGCTTGGCCTGTCAAATATCTCTCTTTTTGAAAAGCTATTCCAAAACTCACCTGCTTACAATCTATTGCTTGTTTTTAGATGTAAGTGTTGGCCTTACATGCGGCCATACCAGTCACACAACATGCACTTTCATTCCAAGAGATGTGTCTATCTAGGTCTAAGTTCTCAACATCATGGCTATCTTTGTTTAGACCCCTCCATTGGCACTATATACACATCCTGCCAAGTAGTATTCAAGGAGTCAAATTTTCCTTTCGCCCACTCCAATCCTACCATGGCTTCTGCTCATAGTGACACATGCCCACTTCCTACAAACCTATGCATTCCACCCCTATACCTACCTCCAATATTAAATTTGTTCTTGGACCGACCCCATCTTCAACTTGTCTCCATCCCATCTTGCATCAAACACACCATCTTCTAACCCTTCTTCCATACTTAGCCAGTATCCATCACCCCTTTTCTCATCTAGTCCCACACCTCCTACCTTATCATCCACCTCCACCCCAAACACCCTCGCCAATCCCTAGTCCCACCATCGTTAGTATGGCCCTGCGAACTCATCCAATGCGTACAAGGCTCCAAAATGCCATCTTAAAGCCAAATACTCACACTGATGGCACGGTATGCTATCCAATGCCAAAGGCTTTACTTGCAGCATGTAACCCACTAGAAACAGAGCCTACATATTTCAGCTCAGCTACAAAAATTCTAGAGTGGCACTAGCCATGGATGATGAGATCAATGCTCTACTCTGTAATGGTACTTGGTCTCTTGTAGCGCCCACCTTAGACATGAATATAGTTGGATACCGATGGGTATATAAAATCAAGCGATGTCTGGATGGTTCACTGGACTAGTCCACTCAATTTTCAAGACACTTTTAGTTCGGTTGTAAAGCCATGCACCATTCAACTAGTCCTTGCACATGCAGCTTCTCATAAGTGGCCTATCCGACAATTGGATGTACAAAATGTATTTTTGCATGGTTTCCTTCAAGAGGAGGTTTGTATGCACAAACCATCAGGTTTCATCCATCATCAGAAGCCGAACCATATATGCAAGCTTCACAAAGCTATCTACAGTCTAAAACAAGCTCCATGAGCTTGGTATTCAAGACTAAGTGACAAGCTTCTCTCCCTTGGCTTTACAAACTCTAAAGCTGACACATCTTAATTTGTATACAAGGATACCTCAGCCACAATTTATTTCCTTGTCGATGTTGATGACATAGTGATCACCAGCTCTAATAATCATGTTCTGACCTTTTCGATTACATTTCTCGGTCTGGACTTTGCAATTAAAGATATGGGCCTATTGCACTTTTTTGTGGGTATTGAAGCTAGCTTTATTCCATCTGGTCTTTTTCTTACTCAACCTTCTCAAGCGAACAAACATGCTTGACACCAAGCCTGTTTCTTCACCCATGTCAACTATTCATTCTCTTTGTCTACATGATGGCAATCCAGTTGAAGATGAGCACCTATATCGCATCACTGTGGCCGGAGCTCTACAGTACCCCTCCTTAACAAGACCAGATATAAGCTTTGCTGTCAACAAGGTGTGTCAGTTCATGCATCATCCAACCAAGCCCCACTGGACTGCCATAAAACGAATTTTAAGGTATCTGAAGTCCTCCATTACTCTCGGCTTGTTCCTAAAAGCAAGTCCAATTTCCACTTTGGCTGCATACTCAGATGCGATTAGGCTGGCTCTTTTGAGGATAGATGATCGACAAGTGGCTATGGTAAAGTTTATGGTAACAGCCGCTCAAAAATGAAATCAATTGTTACCAGATCAAGTACAAAGGTAGAGTATTGAGCCATTGCTAATGCCACAACAGAGTTGATCTGGATACAATCACTATTGAAGGAACTCAAAATCTTTCTATATCACCCTCCAATTCTTTGGTGTGATACTGTAGGGGCTACTTATCTCATAGCTAACCTAGTTTTTCATGCTTGTACAAAGTACGTGGAATTAGATTTCTATTTTGTACGGGAACGAGTATCACAAGGAAGTCTAACTGTCCGTTTTCTATCAAGTAAGGATTAGCTTGCTGATATACTTACAAAACCACTTGGCTTAGCACGATTTGATTTTTTGCAAGACAAGTTTCATGTGATGGATCCACGGTTCAATTTGAAGAGGCGTGTAAATGATAAACACAAGCAGGCCGAGGATAAGATTGAAGATCTAGAGACATAGCGTTTACTTATAGTTCAATCACTAGATAATATATTTGTATAATATACAAACTCTATGACTTGATTCTCTATATATAATAATATATCCTCTGTACAATGTGTAGTGCAGTGAATTAAGCCTACAAACATTGTTATTTCTTTACTTTATCAAGGTCTACGGTTACAAACATGATCTTTTATATGAGTCTTATATCTACCTATTTTTTCAAAGAGAATAGGCAGAATTTTCATAACTTAAAATTGTAAATATTATTTCTCTTTATGCATTCATGTGATGTTACTTAGATTGTGATATGTTTGTATTATTGCAGTTGATGCTCTCCAGCAAATTGCAGAGACAATGGGGGCTACTGATTGGAAGTTTAATGCCAATACTTGCCAAGTCGAAACGGTTATGTCGGATCCGCCGCCGAGCCTTTCCGAGAAGAACGTTAGTTGCAATTGCCAATTCGAGAACAATACCTGCCACATCGTACACATGTATGTTATCATAATTGTATGCACTTGTGAGGTACCCTAGCTCTAGCTCAACATTAGGAAACATTGTGACATTGGACAATGGAAACATGATTTTGGGCGTACGATTACACCCTAGACATTTGAAACAAGTTCTGTCAGATAGTCCTCAGATAGAAATATGTAAGGTATTAATTTTGGCGGCCATAATGGATGAAAAGTAGGTAGTATGACAAAATCTTGACAAAGGGACGACGATGGGATCTTAAAAGATGTTGTCAAATATTCATTTTTTTTTCTTCTATAATTTGATATATAGATTAATACAAGTTCTTAATAATTTAAAAGTATAAAATTTATTTTTCTTTTTTCTTTTCTTAAATTCCTTGAATCCAAATTTTATCTACAACCTCCTGGCGGTACTACGTCTCTATCCTAAGGAGAGGTTTAGGAGTTGAGATAAGAATTTTATGTTTTGTTTTAAAATTTAAAATATTATTTTTTAATTTTGAGATTTGAAAAAATTAAATTAAAATTTGAAAAAGTTGTATTGAGATTTAAAAAAATTGAATTATTTATTATATTTTATATAAAAATTTTAAAAAAATATAATAATAAATTAAAATATGATAAAAAATTTTAAAATTTCTCAAAATCCAAACCTGACATAAGACTTCTCGTTTTCATTCTTGTCTGCATTTTGGTTTATTGTTTGCAGAGAACTTAAAAGGTTCAGTCTTCCAGGTGTACTTTCTCCTGAGCTGGTTCAGCTTCGTTACCTCCAACACGTGTGAGCTATATTTCGAAGATGGACTTCAAAATTTTCTCTTTCTTTTCCAGGAAAGCTCAAAAATAAAATACAAACTAAACCCATATTTGCATTGGCAGGGATTTGGCATACAACTATTTAAGTGGGTCAATTCCAATCCAATGGGTTTCAACGCAAATGAACTGGGTGTAAGCAATATAATTTACCTCTTGTTTTCATCAATTTAGTTGTCGAGAATACTCGAATTCTTTTATGAATATGCTCGACAACCGTTAATGCAGCTCTCTTCTCGGAAACCGGTTGTCAGGGTCTATACCAGAGGAATTGGGTAACCTTAGCAGTCTCACATACTTGTAAGCTTTTTATTTTTACTTTGGGTATCCCAGGTTTTTTCTAGCAAAATGATGTTGAGCACAGGTTGTGGTATCGCTTGCGGCATAAGATATGTGCAATGGCTTATTTACTTCCCCATTGTTGTGGAATTTAAGAGCTTAGAGTTCTTGTGCTTTTATCTGTTTTGAACACATTATTTACGAAACACAACACTGTTTGAGTTTGCGTGGTGGGAAATTGTTAACAAACGAAATGACAATTTTTTTTATTCAGGAGTCTTGAAGCAAATAAATTTTCTGGAACTGTCCCTCCAGAACTTGGGAAGCTAGTTAATTTGGAAACTTTGTGAGTCCTTGTTATCATTTTATTAATTTTATTTATTTATTACAGTCGTATGAACTGGTTGTTTTGCTCTGATTGTTGATTTGTCTAGTTGGCTCTAATACTTGTCCTTGTAGGGTATTATCCTCTAATAATTTGAGTGGTAATCTACCAAAGGAACTTGGCGGGCTGAAAAACTTGACAGATTTGTAAGCTTTTCTATTACATCAAGCATATGAACTCTTGTTACTATATTGTAGGGTCAATGACGTTTTAATGCTCATTGCAGTCGCATAAACGATAACAACTTAAGCGGAACGATACCAGATTTTATTCAGAACTGGAAAAATCTTGAGAGACTGTAAGTTCCTAAGCTTTCAGAATTTCGAATGCATTTTTTGGATTCTAGACAAGTAGTGTAACTGGGGCTTGTTAATTTCTCGTGATTGTTTTCTTCCCCTTCAATGCAGAGAAATGGTTGCTAGTGGACTTGAAGGACCCATACCATCATCTATTTCTGTTTTGGAAAAGTTAAAATATTTGTGAGTGAAGATATTCTCGATCACTCTGTTAAATGATACATGTATTCGTATTTCTTTGTTAGCTATACTGATTGTTCTTGGAGCATTGTTCCTGACCTTAGCTTTACATACAGGAAAATTACCGATATAAGTACTGGGACAATTCAGGCTTTTCCAGAGCTGACAAACATGACAGGCCTTATGAGAATGTATGTCGAATGATTTTTGGAATTATCATGAATACTTATGTTTATCTACTATCTGATTATCATATAAGAATTGATCCCTTTTCTTCTTTTTCTTTTAGAGTCATGAGGAACTGTAATATCTCTGGTGAAATTCCTAACGACATCTGGGGAATGAATTCTCTGCTGACTCTGTAAGGACACAACAGTGTTTATCTTTTTTAACTTTGGTTTTAGTATTTTTACCATATTCATCTTTTTCCTTTGAAATATTTATAGAATTGAGTAATAAATCAAGTCATTCCGTTGAAAACAATGACTATTGGCTCAGCAATATTGGTTTCATATATATGCCACTGTAATTTCACTAAATATTTGTCAGTTTTCACTTATCTTTAATAATAATGATCTCAATGTGACTTTAGTTTAATGATCTCAATTTATCTCAGTAAAGTCATTAATGATCTCAATTTCTGCAATGCATAGATGAAGTACTATACAGTAAAAGAAAAAAAGAAATAATAGTGCACTATTGATGCAGGAAACTAATTACTGAATGGAGTTTTCCCGTACACTACTGGTCTGATCAGTTGATATCCTGAATATGATTTTAATAATGTTCATTAATTTTTTATTATTTGTGCTGATGCTGTGAATGTGTTTTCTAGTGTCATCTGTCCCCCTTTCATATCTTGACAATCCCCAGTTGCAGCCAGGCCTGTGTTACAAATATACTTGAATGACTTTTACCCAGCAGGCTGGGGAGAATTCTCACCTAGAGGCATAATTTAGTTCTGTTAAAGAAATGGAATTATAACAACCTTAAATAACACTCAAAAACCTTGCTGAGGGTCAGCTGGATTGGGTATTAAGGTTGAAGAAAGGAGTATTTGCGAATGGCTTTATTCCTCAAAAACTTGACCTTTCATGTTTTCGGTGTTAATACATTATTCCCCACCATTAGTTCTTTATGGTGCTTGGTTCACTTGTACATACAAACCTAGGCTGCAAGAATGACTTATGCACATTGCATACAGCATATTACTGGACGTCCTATGGGACAAAGTTATATATATATATATATATGTATATATATGTTTTATCTCATGATTTTTGACAGGGATCTCAGTTTCAACAACTTAAGTGGACAACTACCGAGTGTTATAAGCACAAAGACTTTGAAGTTTATGTAAGTTATGATATCAATATTCCAACTTTGTAATCGCATACTTTTGGAATGTAATCCCGTCCCAGTATAAAATTATGATATCACTTGTGTCATGTGGCTTTCATCAGTTTCTTAAGTGGCAACTCACTGAGTGGAGATGTTCCAGAGTCAATCTTGAAGAAAGGAACTAACGTGTATGTTTCTGATCTTGGATGCCCGGTGTTTTTAATCTTCTATTAGTTGAGAATAGATGCTTTTTTACCCCCGTCATACACAGCTGTTGACTGGTTGTTCTCTATCTCTTGATTTGTCAACTTTCACCGAAAATGAGGCTTGAGATATGTTATTTTTTTTTTAGATGTATAGAAGTGTTATGACACGGAGACTGCATTCAAACTTGGAACAAAGTTTGAATGCAGTCTCCATGTTGGGTGTTAAGAATATTATATAAATAATAAAATCTATCTCGTTCCATCAACTTAAACTTTTGAAACAAGTGGTGATTTTACAGGGTATCAGAGTGGAGGTTTTGAATTTGAACCCCGACTCTACACTCTATTCCAATTAATTAAATATCCTACGTATTGGGCCCAATCATTGAGGGAAAGCCTGGCATAAATGTGAGGGGGAGTATTAAAAATATAATATAAATAATAAAATCTACCTATTCCCATTCACAATAGGGTTGCCGGGTAGGAAATTTGTATGAATACATTTTAATAGATGAATCTTTTAAAAAATATTTAAGAGCATGATTTAAAAGAATTTAATGAATTGAGAGATACATGTATCATGCCCTATTAAGAAAACTTATAAATGTTAACTTTTAGAAACAAATAAAATAAAATTTTGAATTACAAGAAAGAAATTTTTGTAGGGACACTTGTCAAACTCAAGACTCACAAATTAAGAATTGACATTCTTTATGAATCAAAATGTTTTATTTAAGAAGATGAAGTTCATCTTTTTCTTGTTTGGGAATGCAGGGATCTCTCGTACAATAACTTTCTATGGCAAAGCGAAGAGAAGCCTGCTTGTCAAACCAAGTATAGAGAAATGATTCCTTCTTCGTTGATATCGTTTTCTATATAGTTTCATGTTTTATAATGGTAGAAAGTGAAATATGTAATAATAGTTATTCACTTTTTATTTTCTTTAACAGATATCTGAACTTAAACTTGTTCCGAAGTTCTCCAAAGAAAAATGGCTTGTAAGTTGCTTTTCTTATCTTCTTCAGTTGTTCCCAAAAAGTAGAAGTTCGATGATATGGTGCTTATTCCTTGTCATACCTTGTTTTCTACTTTTATATTATGTATATTGGAGTCAACCCCCTGCCTTCTGCCCAGGAGATGAAGGGGGCGGAGGGGAGCTTAAAAAAGAGAAATAGAAAAAAAGAAAAGAAAAGAAAAAAAACAATCTTGTACATTCCCCATTACTTTCTTCTTTGGCTTGGCCACCTGTCAGTAGCTATATTTTTCCCCATGATTTGTTTTTTATATTTAGTAGTATTATGTTGAATAATGTCTAGGTAGTGCTAATCCTTCCGTTCTTCACTTGTTAAACCAGAAGGGCATTTCGCCCGTGCATGAAGGATTTCAAGTGTAGTCAATGTAAGTGTGCTTTCCCAGTCTTACTGAAATTACAAGATTACACCTTGAAGGGGGTGAATTGGTGTATGTCACAATTCTTTTTTCTTTTAATTAATCACAAGTTTAACAATGTTTTTAAAATTTTGAATTAGCCCAAATGCAGCAAATGACACTATTGAATAGAGATATAAATATGAATGATAAAGCAAAATAAGCCAACCACTAGAGTGACTAGACAAGGATTTTTGGTGACAAAAGGAAAACTTTAAAATTTTTTTTAAAGGAAAAACAACTCCAGAACAAACCAATTACACTATTTGAAGATCAATACAAGTAAGTTTCTTCCAAACTCTTTGTAATATGAGTCTCTTACTTGCCACGGCAAAATGACTTGTTTTGTCCCTACCACAGTAGCAGTTAGAACCTTTGACAATCTTCAAATTTGACTTCTTCTCCTTGATCCTCCAATGGCAGATCACTCGTCAAAATCTTTGAATCTTCATTGTAGTCTTTAGGGTTGTTTCAAAAGACTTCTAGAGGTTGTATCTTTTGAGAACATAGGAGAAAGGCTCCTCTATGCGTTTTTCCTCTTGGCACACACTTAATTGATCAATATCTGATTGGGTAGTTTGGAAGTAAATTCTGTGCTACTTTAAAGAGTCATTGGGATGAAATAACTCATTTTTTAATTTTGAATTTTGAATTCGAGCTCCTGAAAATCTGCAGTCTGTCATGACAGGTTGTCAACAGGGCGCTGTGTCTCATTCAAATCTTCTGAAAAAATTACTGATTATGGATTATCTCACCCACTATTCAAATGCCAAACCCAATTAAAAATATAACAAACTATAGATAAGATTACTTACTCTCTAAAGCTTAATCCCAACAAATTGGAGATAATCTTGTCTATTATGATAAGATTACCCACTCTCTAAAACTTGATCCCAACAAATTAGAGAAAATCATATGCTTGTTTTGAACACCGAATTTGGCCAACACAAAAAAAACTAACACTTACTATGTTGGATTGCTTCAAAATATAAATATGGCTCACAATTGTTTCTTGGATTTCTTCAAGAATCAGGAAATCCTGGAGTAGTCACCTGTAACTGCTTAATCTGTTATCCCATAAAGTAGTAATTTAATTGGCAGGCAATTTAGTGTTTTGTGGAGATGGCTAAAGTTAAGCGTATGGACTATAATTGTAAGAGTTTTATGTTACATATATTTGGTTCTTGAGAATGTTATGTATCATATGAATTTTAGCTTGAAAGTTAGTATTCTATGATTAGTTTCCTAGATTTCGTAGGGAAAAGAAAATGTAAAGGACGTGTCCTACTTCTTGACTACAACCGTTAACCTGCACAAGAATCAAAGTATGGCCGGCGTGGTTCGTGGGGGGAAACTCCGATACTTAAGTTAGTAAGGAGTTCGAGAGAATTTAGAAAACAGAAAGCTCATGAAAAAGAAGATATCTCCCCGTTATTGAGGGTTACCTGGTATATATATAGGCTCCGACGTGATGCTTATCTAATGCAGAGTTTTTTGGTACGTGATGCCGAGCTTTTTGGTACGTCTTATAACTGAACCAATCACATATCTTTATGAGATCCCTACCTTTACGTAAGAGGTGGTAGGCGGATGCACGACTCTTGTTGGGCCCTGGGCCTTCTAGCTTCTTTTGTTCAATTAAGAGCCTTTTACATTGGGCTCCCTTCATCTTTGGGCTCTCTTATCTAAAATGGATTTGTTACCAATATAGGTCTTCCAGCTACCCAGCTAATTCTTTTTGTCCCATGACGTAGGGAATTAAATGTTGACCAATCTTGTATCTTTATAAATGTTCGTGAGCCTCGTTGTGGGCCCTCAATTATGGGCTCGTGTGGTGCACTTGGTGCACAAGACAGCTAATGGTTGTTGGTACAGGCTCAGCCTGTTTAAAAGGCCCAATCTGTTTATGTATTGCCGGGTCCTTGCAAACCCTTGGTATTCTTCCTCCTGTGTTGTTTCGCCTTCCCTCTTCTTCTTTTTTGGTTACCCCTATGGCTCTAGCCGATGTGGCGAAAGGAAAGAGAGTTTTCGTGTGACGGTTGCACTTTGCATTTAGTGTCAGACCATGGTGTCCACGGCTGTTGACGTTTCTCTTTCTTTCCTTCTAAACACCCCTTCTTTTCTTTCTTTATTCTCTTCGTTGCTTGTTCTCCTCTTGGTGCCTGTCCATTTCTTGTTCTTATTATTTGCTCATCTCGTTCCTTCGTTTTCTTGGATTTTCTTCTCTATAGTTTTAATGGCTGACCAAGGTAATACCTCTACCCCACCTTTCTTCGTCTCGGAGGGCACTGTCTTCAAAGGATACAGGTGGCGTTTCATTCTTTTGGAGAAACACCTTCCCGCTCTTCGGGAAGAGTTTTGCATCCCTGCGGGGGCAGTGATAAAGGTCCCCCTGTCAGGGTGCTGCAATGACGAGGGCTTTGCAAGTAAAACCACTCTGACCACTGCCTTGTTTAACCACGGATTGAGGCTTCTCTTCTGCCTTCCTCTTCGCGATATCTTGGACTTGCTTGAGTTGGCACCCGCCCAGCTCCATCCTCACTCTTTGAGGACTTATCTTTGCGCTTGCATTGTCTTTCGCATAGTCTTGGAGCCTCTTGAGAATTTTTACCTTGACTTGACCGCTCAGGAGTTTTTGAATTTTTATTATTTGCGGCCGACCAAAGGTAATACTGTTAGCTTCCATAAGACAGACAGGGGGCCAACTTTGGCTCATTTCGAGAGTCGTAATTCCAATGCTAAGGCTTGGAATACTAAATTTTTCTTCATTTCTGGTTCGAACTGGGAGTTTCCCGCCGATGAGGCCCTTATTCAAGCTTTTCCTATTAGGGCGGTTTGGCCCCTTGTTCCTGATGAGAAAACTGTGTGGTCAACCATGCTGCCCCTATTGCGTCGGGAGCTGTCCCGAATTGAGATCGTCCGTTCCTGGACTGAGGCCCATTTTGATGATTTGAAGACTGACCTCTTGTTAACGCCTGACAACATTGATCTTTTTCTGATGTCCCCCAGCCGTTCCCATGTTCAGGGACGCCAATTTATGGTTTCAGATTTGATTCCTGCTTCCATACGAAAACCTTCTGAGAAGACCAAACCTTCTTAGGGAAGTAAGGGGGATAGTCATCCTGAGAAGGAAAGGGTCAAGAAGACAGAGAGGAAATCTGAAAAGAAAGGTGGTGAGGAGAGAAGGGAGGTCAGAAGCAAGAAGAAGAATGATGAAGCGAGCCAAAAGAAAAGGGTTTGTATTGAAGGTTCCCCTCACTCGTCGCCTCTTCGAAAGAAAAGCATGACGGCTTCAGAGGGCGCCAGGGCCCAGGCGCCTATGCCCTCAGAAACCATGGCGCCATTGGAGGGCGCCCAGGGGTGCATGCCTTTTCAGTAGCAGGAGGAAACTGCTGTCCCCTCAGGGGGTGACCAAGTTCAATGGTCCACCCCACCAGTTACTTCTGCCCTTCCGTCATCCCACGACTCTTCTGTGAAGCCGCGGTCGTCTAGTCTGTTAGATGCTGAAAGTTTGGCCAGTATGACCCTTTTTTATCTGGCTGCCACTTTTCAGGTCGAGCCTTCTTCGTCTGCACATTCACTAATAACCACCCCCACTTTTGAATTCTCCGTTGTGGAAGGTCGAGTTAGGGGGGGCGAGTTGGATGCCGAAGTTGCAGCCACCCTAAATCTGGATGGTATCATGGGCTTAAGAACTCGTGAAGATTTAGGTGCCTGTGAGGCAGAACGGGTCAGCGCTGTTGAGCACACCCCTTCCCGCCATTAGGTCGCCTGCGTTGAGATGGGAGGCACACAGACTCCCCCAAAGACCCCGCCTGCCACTGACTTTGGGGGAAGTACCCCTGTACCGGTTGGGAGTGGTGAGGGGCCTTCTATCCCTTCTTATTGTTCCCTATCTCTTGGGGAGGAGATTTGCTCTTTTCACGAGGAAGAAGTGGGCAATCTTTCACAGGGAGAGGTTTGCCCGATTGAGGGCGTCTCAATTAGCACCGAATCCCTGTCTCCCTTTACTTGCCTTGAGAGTCCGCCAGAAAGGGGGGCAGACTCAAACTTGGGGTTTGCTTTGGCCCCCCTACCTAGGCCTGGGGGTGATGCCAGCGGTGATGCCTCCTCCTCCTCTACTAATGTTCAAATTGAGGCTGTCGTTCAGATGGCCAACCATTTGAAAGATTGGTTTTCCAAGACATGACATGGCGTATTTCTCTTCTTACCTCTTTTTTTTTTGTACTATCTAGTAGTTTTTACTTGGGTGGTCTTATTTCTTTTTGCAGAGTATCAATGACTTGGCGGTGTGGATCGTGGCGGATCGCGAAGTTCTTGAACGGTGAAGATGTGTGAAACCGCCAAGAGGTGGCAGGCAGAACGGGTTGCCCTGGTTGAGAGTACGAAAGAGCTCGAAGTAATGTTAGAGCAATCAGAGTGTTACTCGCATTCGCTCCAAGGAGACTTGGAGATTTGTGAGGAAGAAATTCTTTGACTTCGCGAATCTGCCTGCCTTGCTCAAGTGGCAAAAGACAAAGATGACCATGCCTTGCGACTCCTTCAATCTGAGAAAGATTTGGCGAGGTCTCAGCTTTCTGAAGCTCGGCAAAGTTTTGAGGCTAAGGTGTCCTCCTTCAAGTCTGAGCTCCTTTCCCGTAGTGAGGACCGGGACTCAGCTCGTCAAGAGTTGGCTTGCTCGCGGGATCATATACAGAAGCTAACTCATGAGTAGGCGGCCTCCACGGAGAAAGCTCGCCTCACCGCCCTCGATCTTTTAGAGGCTCGGGAAAATTTACAGGAGCTTGAAGAACGCCATTGTAAATATAAGGAAGATCGCAAAGATCTAGATGAGGATCTTAGGAAGGCGACACTACTGACGGTGGCCAAGGAGGAGCATTTGGTCAAGAAAAGAAGCGAGCTTGTTGCCGCCCGGGCTGAAATCGATCGCCTGTGAGACCAATTGGCTTCTGTTCCCGACACTAGGAACCGCGCCTTTGGTTACAGTTATGGTGCTAGCATCTTAAGGCTCAGGTCCCGTCTCTTAATTAATCCCACCACGGATCTTATAAATTTGGACCGGGAGTTATCTCTTCCTAAGGAAAACAATCTCCGTCGGGCTAACACTTTGGGCGGAAAGAGATGCCTGACGCCTTTGTAGGAGTTCCCCCGCTGCCGCTGCCTGATGATGCTTTGTAGTCTCCCGGCTCTTTTTAGTTTTTTCTTGGGTTTCTACTTTGATGTACTTCCCTTTTTTTTTTTTTACTTTTGACAATGGACTCTATATTTTTCTTGAAGCATGCAATGGCTTGTGCTTGTTGATTTACTCAGTTTTTAGCTTTTGGCTGTTGGAATTTTGCATGTTTGAGTGGCGTGGTTTGAGGACCTCTGCCCCTTTTTTTTTTTGGCACCACAAACTGCTAAGGTTTGTTTTTTGTGTTTAAGGGGTGGCGTGGTCTGAGGATCTCCGCGCCCTTTTCTTGGCACCACAAGCTGCTAAGGCTTGTTTTTTGGTATTTTAGGGGTGGCGTGGTCTGAAGACCTCCGCCGCTTTTCTTTCTTGGCACCACAAGCTGCTAAGGCTTGTTTTTGGTATTTAAGGGGTGGCGTGGTCTGAGGACCTCCGCGCCCTTTTCTTGGCACCACAAGCTGCTAGGACTTGTTTTTTGGTGTTTAAGGGATGTCGTAGTCTGAAGGCCCCCGTGCCCTTTTCTTGGCACCACAAGCTGTTAAGACTTGTTTTTCTGTGTTTAAGGGGTGACGTGGTCTGAGAATCTCCGCGCCCTTTTCTTGGCAGCACAAGCTGCTAAGGCTTGTTGTTTGGTGTTTAAGGGGTGGTGTGGTCTAAGGACCTCCGCGCCCTTTTTTTGGCACCACAAGTTGCTAAGACTTGTTTTTTGGTGTTTAAGGGGTGGCATGGTCTAAAGACCTCCGCGCTCTTTTCTTGGCACCACAAGCTGCTAAGGCTTGTTTTTGGTAAAAAAGAAACGCCATAGATTATGAGAAACAATAAGTTAGCACAAATACTACTGAGTTTATGAGCATGAAACGTAATAATCCGAACATGGACAAAATGAGTCTTAACAGAAATAAGAAATACGGTAAATGGACATAATGTAAAATCTACTGATAAAATTTCTTCAAGCGTTCTGCGTTCCATGGATGGGGTAGCTCTCTGCCTTGGTTGTCCTTCAGTCGATATGATCCAGGCTTCTTGTTGGCTACTACCAGGTAGGGTCCTTTCCATTGGGCTCCCATTTTTCCTTCGCTTTGGGTGGTTATCCATTTTTTCTTCAGAACCAGGTCTCCTACTTTGAAAGTCCTGGGCCTTACTCTCTTGTTGACATATTGCCTGACTTTGGCCTTTTCTTGCAATACCCTTGCTTCCGCCATTTCCTTTTCTTCCTTAACCAAGTCGAGGTATTCTTCTATCTTCTTATCATTTTGGGCGGCTAAGAAATGACTTGTTTTGTAAGTCGGCAGCCCCACTTTGACTAGGGCTACTGCCTCGCAACCATACGACAATGTGAATGGGGATTCCCCTGTCAGAGTTTTTGCCGATGTTCTGTAAGCCCAGAGCACTCCGGGCAGCTCCTCCGCCCATTCTTCCTTTTTCTCCATGACCCTTTTCTTTAGGATTGAGAGTAATGCTTTGGTTGTTGCTTCTGCTTGACCGTTTGCTTGGAGGTGACCCGGCAATGAGTACTTTACTTTAATTTTCAATTTTGCGCACCATTCTCTGAAATGGTCGGAGTCGAACTGGCGCCCGTTGTCTGTTACTATGCTCTGGGGGATCCCAAACCTGCAAACAATGTTTTTTCATAGGAACTTCGTCACTGTTTTGCTTATTATAGATGTCAGTGGTTCTGCCTTGGTCCACTTTGTAAAGTAATCCACGGCTACAATCATGAATTTTACCCCGACTCTTCCTGGCGGAAAGGGTCCAACAAGGTCTACGCCCCACTGGGCGAAAGGCCAGGGCGCGGTCATGGATGTTAGCCCTTCTGGAGGGGCGTGTTGTACAGGCACATACGCCTGGCATTTGACACACTTCTTTCTGAATTCTTGAGCATCCCTTAACGTGTTGGGCCAGTAGTATCCTGCTCTCACCGTCTTTTTTGCCAAAGTTTTTCCACCTGAATGGTTTCTACATATCCCTTCATGTATTTTTGCCAAGACATATTGAGCTTCTGGTGCGGAAATACATCACAGAAATGGGGTGGAAAAACCCCTTTTATAAAGGACCCTGTCAATGAGTAGGAACCTTGCCGCCTTTCTCCTTACTCTTATTGCCTCTTCCTTCGTTTTCGGTAGTTTTGCCTCATCCAAGTATGTAACCACTTCGCTTGCCCACTCAGGGATGCTGGCACCCAGGAGGCCTACTTCCGTCCCAATAGCTGGGACTTCGATAACTCTTTGTTCTACTTGCCATGGGAGAGGTGCTTCTTCCATGCCCGACGCCGCCTGAGTCAATCTGTTCGCCACCTCGTTGTCCGCCCTTGGGATTTGAGTTATGTTGAAATATGAAAGGAGGTCGCGGGCTTCCCAGACACGCTCTAGATACTTTCTCAATTTTTCTCCTTTTGTTGCGTACAGGCCTAGAACTTGGTTTACAACTATCTGTGAATCCGATTTTGCCTCTACTTCGGTTGCCCCCATTTTGGAGATTATGGAAAGTACTGTCACAAGTGCTTCATATTCTGCTTCGTTGTTTGTTACTTTGAAAACCAGCATTGCCATATAGTACTGCTCTTTGCCATCGGGATCTATCAAATGTATTCCTAGTCCTCAGCCTGCCTTGCATGATTAGCCATCAACGAAAAGTAACCAGGGTTTTCCTACTGGGACCGCCGCGTCTTCCTGAGGGAAACCCGAGAATTCTGCTACAAAGTCTGTCAGAGCTTGCCCTTTAACCGCCCTCCTTGGTTGGTATTCTAAGTCAAATTCGCTTAGTTCTATCGACCAACCAATCAACCTTCCCGAGCTGTCCGGCTTCTTCAAAATTTTTGCTAAATGGGCCTCCGTGAGTACTCTTACTGTGTGGACTTGGAAATACGGGCGGAGTTTCTTGGCCGCCGTTATCAAAGCAAAGGCTAGCATCTTAATCTTCAGGTATCTTACTTCAGCTCCCCTAAGGGCCCGACTTACATAGTATACGGGGTGCTGGGTTGTCTCCTCCTCTTTATTAAGACTGTGGACACGGCGTTTGGGAAAACTGCTAGATAAGCATAGAGCACATCGCCTTTTTGTGGTTGTTTTAGGAGTGGCGGGCTGGCCAGGTACTGTTTTAACTTCTTGAATGCCTCATCGCATTATTCGTTCCATGGGTGCACCTTGCGTAGTACCTGGAAAAAAAGGAGACACTTGTCTGTTGACCGGGCAATGAACCTCCCTAGGGCGGCTACTCTGCCCGCCAACTGCTGGGTTTCGTTCAAGTTCTTTGGCAGTTTCATGTTGAGTATGGCAACTATCTTCTCCGGAGAGGCCTCAATTCCTTTTTCAGATACAATGTAACCCAAAAACCTCCCCGACTCCACTCCAAAAGCACACTTTGCAGGATTCAGCCTCATTTTATAATGGCGTAAGATCCCGAATGCCACCCTTAGGTCGTTAAGGTGCTGGGCGGGCTCCTTACTTTTGATTAGAAGGTCGTCCACATAAACCTCCATAGATTTTTCAATCTGTTCTTTAAACATCCGATTTACTAGCCTTTGATACGTCGCTTCAGCATTCTTCAACCCAAACGGCATGACCTAGTAGCAATACAACCCTCGGTCAGTAATGAGTGAAGTTTTCTCCTCCTCTGCCGGGTGCATCCGTATTTAGTTGTATCCTGAGTAAGCATCCATGAAGCTCAACATACGGTGTCCTGCTGTTGCATCCACGATTACATCGATGCGTGGTAAGGGAAAACTGTCATTCGGGCAAGTTTTATTTAGATCAGTGAAATCTACATATATTCTCCACTTCTCATTCACTTTCTTCACCATTACTATATTGGACAACCATTCTGGGTAGTGAGCTTCTTTGATGAAACCAGCGGCAAGCAACTTCTCTACCTCTCCCTTAATGGCAGTATACTTCTCCACGCTAAATGACCTCCTTTTCTGGTGCACTGCTTTGTGGGCGGGGTCCACGCCCAAGCGGTGTTCAATGACCTTGTTATCTATGCCCGGTATTTCCTCATGACTCCATGTGAAGACGTCCATATGCTTGATCAACAATTGTTTCAATGCTTCCCTGTCTACTGGTGGCACATGGGTCCTGATACGCATAGTGGATCCAGGGCGGTCTGGGTTTAATGTTACAAGCTCTAATGGCTCATTGACTTCAGCATGCTGCTGGTCCTACTCTTCCCTCACTTCCACACCTTCTTGTAAGGTTACCGCCGATGAGGGAGGGGAAGGGGGCGTCAGTGCCTCGCCTTGCTCCGTTATAACACAAACTTCGCCGTGACCTTTTCTTAGTTCCTGTACATAGCATTCTTATGCTAAAGCTTGTTTGCCCTGTGAATCTCCTATCTCTTTTTCAGTCGGGAACTTCATCTTGAGGTGGTACGTGGAAGTGACTGCCTTTAGTTGGTTAAGCGCCGGTCTTCTTAATATAGCGTTGTAAGAAGATGAAGCTTTTACTATCAAGAAATCAGTCATGGTGGTTGCTGTTCCCTCCCCAAATCCGGCTTTTACCGGGAGGGTGATGGCTCCTACGGGCAAGATTGTATCTCCAGAGAAGCCTTTCAATGGCGTTGGAGAAGGCCTCAGCCTACTGGCATCAATACCCATTTTTACGAATGCTTCCCAGAATAGTATATCTGCTGAGCTTCCGTTATCGTTGTGTAGTTGGCTATCACAAGTGTGATTACTAAAGCGTCATCATATGGGTATAACACCCCTTCACAGTCCGCCTCTCTGAAAGAGATCATCTTTCTGTCGATGCCTAGCTTTTGTTGTTTGGGAGTCCTGTCGCCATATAAACCTCCTCGTATCTGGCTTTTCATGCGTACGCCTTCCTGCTGGATGTGGACATGCTGCCTCCTGTAAACCCTCCTGCTATGGTCCGAATTTCTCTTATGGGCGGCATGCCCCTCTCGCCTCTTATGGGTGCCCTGTTCCCATCATCCTGGCTGCTACACGCTAGGCACCGTTGCTCAGGACTTCTACTCCTTCTGGCTTCTTGCCTAGCTTCCTAGCGTCTTTTTGCTTTGAACGTTCTGCAATCATTCGTTCTAACTCTCCTGTTCCTGTCAATTCTGCCACTCTTTTCTTCATGGTCGTACAGTCTTCCGTCCAATGAGATGCAGTTTGATGGTACTTGCAGTAATGACTGCCGCCCGTTTTGGGCAGACGCCGTTCCTCTCTCTCATTTTCATATTCTCGAACATTTAAATTATTATGTATAAGCCTAGGATTGTAATCCGGCCTCATCTCCTGCCTTTTCTCTTGACGACTGCTACTGGCTTTCCTGTCAATCTGCCCACCTCTTCGTTCTGGCTTGCCACCCGCCTTCCATGGGTTCACCAAAGCTTGCAGTGTATCTTCAGTATTGACAAAGTCATCTGCTTTATCCATGAATTCCCCGAGAGTGGACAGGGTCTTCCTAGCTAGTTCTACCATAAAGGGACTCCGGGGCCATATTCCGCCTAGGAGGGCGACAAGGGTGATCTTTTCATCTTGGTCGTCCGTTGTCAAACGCTCTTTGTTGAAACGGGTAAGATAGGTCTTTAGGTCTTCATATTCTCCCTGCTTAATTGTTAGTAGGTAGGCGGTTGGGCACCGGCGCCTTCTGCTGGGCATATACTGTGTTAAGAACTGTTTAGGCAGTTCTTCGAAACTATCTATCGATCATGGCCTGAGGGTCCCGAACCACCCTCTCGCTATTCCTTTTAAGGTCAAAGGAAAAGCCCGACAGGCTATTTTTCCAGGAAAACCGTGGAGCATAATATAGGTTTTGAAGTTCTCCAGATGGTCCACTGGATCTTTGGATCCATCATACATGTCTACTTGGGGTACTTTGAATTTTGGCGGGAGGGGCACGGCCATAATTCGCTCGCTATACAGTAGGTCCGTTTGGTTGAGCAAGCATTCCACTGAAGAAGATCCTCCTATCTTTTTTGCCATTTCGTCATATTTTTCTACCAGTTCTTTTAGCTCGTCATGCATCTTTTCTTTTTCTGTGCGCCTCAGATTCGACTCCATATTAGACAGCTCTTCCCCTTCACCCTGCCCGCTATGGGTGGGTGCAGCGGTATTGCTGGATTCGGCATTCCTCCGCCGCAGGTCATCGTTTTCCTTCTTCAGGGCCTCCATTGCTTCAAGTGCTTGTTTCAATTTTGCCTCAGCCGCTGCCAGCCGTGTTTCCACAGATGGTTCCATTGCTCAGCTTGCTATAGATCGAGTTACAGTTGGCATGTGAAACCACGCAAGGAAACTATTGATCCCACAAACGGCGCCAATGTAAAGGATGTGTCCCACTTCCTAACTGCAACCATTAACCTGCACAAGAATCAAAGTATGGTCGGCGTGGTTCGCTGGGGGAAACTCCGATGCTTAAGTCAGTAAGGAGCTCAAGAGAATTTAGGAAACAAAAAGCTCATGAAAAAGAAGATATCTCCCCGTTATTGAGAGTTACCTGGTATATATATAGGCTCCGACGTAATGCTTATCTAACGCCGAGTTTTTTGGTACGTGATGCCGAGCTTTTTGGTACGTCTTATAACTGAATCAATCACGTATCTTTATGAGATCCCTACTTTTACGTAAGAGGTGGTAGGCGGATGCACGACTCTTGTTGGACATTGGGCCTTCTAGCTTCTTTTGTTCAATTAATAGCCTTTTACATTGGGCTCCCTTCATCTTTGGACTCTCTTATCTAAAATGGGCTTAGTACCAATATAAGTCCTCCAGAAACAAAAACACTTGATTCAATGATGTGTAATTTTATTATCTTGTTTGCTATGTAGCTTACTTGGAATGAGATTTTGATTTTTGGAAATTGAACAATGAAACAATCAGATCTGAAATTTCAATATATATTCTTTAGTGTGTGATCTCCTAAAACAACAGAGTTTCAATAATTAAGCATGTTTTATTTTAATATTTTATCGCTAGCTATTCATGCAAGTTGATGTGATATTTCTAATCAATGATGTGAAATTGAGTGTGTGAGTGCGCGTGTGTGTATTTGTTTGTTCTTGTTGTGGCCAATTTACTTCTGCACTCTCTTCATAGAATCTTAAGCTTGTTTATTTGATTCTTTTTACCATATCGAATGGGGCAGATTCACATTCTTTATACATAAATTGTGGTGGAGATGATGTTCGAGAAGG
The DNA here is from genome assembly GCA_029856935.1 of Cyclocarya paliurus. Lineage (NCBI taxonomy): Eukaryota > Viridiplantae > Streptophyta > Magnoliopsida > Fagales > Juglandaceae > Cyclocarya > Cyclocarya paliurus. Next base: position 20,408,399 of record CM056951.1, read on the forward strand.
AGACATTGTCTATCAAGGAGATGGAAATGTTGAAGGTGGTGCTGCAAAATTCAATTATAGTGAAAATGGTCACTGGGGACTAAGTAGCACGGGAGACTTCTTGGATGACAATGATGATCAAAACACTCTTTATGTTGCAACTTCGACATCACCAAACATCTCTGCATTGTATTCTGAAGCTCGCATTTCTCCTCTATCTCTTACTTACTATCAATATTGTTTACAAAATGGAAGTTACAATGTGAGCCTACACTTTGCGGAGATACAATTTACGATTGACAAAACATATAAAAGCCTTGGGAGGCGCATATTTGATATATACATTCAGGTAAGTCATCACAATCATACAATATATGCTTACTAAATTTGTCTGGGTACGTGAACCTTCATTCCTTCATCTGTGTATAGTTAAAGTTGTACTAATATAACTGATCATACTTCAGTTCTCTAGAAATTGACATAGTAGGATGCTCTCTTGAGTTTTTACTGTTTCCTTTGAAATAGCTGGTTAACCCTTTTTACCCATATCACTGCGTGAGTCCTTATACATGTGCCAATGGGTTCTTGGGTGCCCATGCTTTTTGTGAATTTGCTAAAAAGGTTTTAAATAGACTACTATGTTTCAGGACACATTAGTGGAGAAGGATTTCAATGTAACAGCTGCAGCCTATGAGGTTGTTACCCCAGTTACAAAAACATATAATGCTAGTGTTGAACTAGATCATGTATTGGAAATCCGCTTCTATTGGGCTGGAAAAGGGACAACGCGAATACCTAACAGTGGAAATTATGGTCCCTTGATTTCAGCTATTTCTGTGGAACCCAGTAAGTGGTTTTTCTTGTTAATAGTATTCTAATCATCATAGTTATTCTGATGTTATTCTATATATGAATACACTTGCGTTGTTCCTGCATTAGAAGTGTAGGCATTGTACAAGGATGACTGATCTCATCTTAGAGACTTCCAAAATTTCAATATCAATTAAGTTAAGTAGTTGATCTGGTTAGCTAAGATTAATGCTCTCCTCAAGATTAATGAGTATATGCAATTATTATTTTTTGATAATAACAGACCAAATTCCATTCATAAAAGAGGACATATAAAGTTAACTTAAAAACAAGTAAGTTACAAACGTTAATAGCTTCCCAGCACACTTCCGTGATTAACATGGTCTAGTCTAAATGGCAGATCTCTAAAGATCTAAGTCTAAGAGATAGTACAACTCTGTCCACGATAGAGTTAAATAGTAACTGAATGACAAAACCTCATACCCCGAATAAGCGGAGTAAGGGGCACCAACCCCACTATAAGCATCGCCAAAGCGGAGGGGGAACCACTCTATTCGGACTAAAGTCCGAAAGTACTATTTGTTTAGATTTTTATTTTTCTAGAAAATAAAGATAGGTTACGAAATTAAATACAATGAAAAACACACAACTAAACTCATGGCCCAGCCCAGCCTAAACAAAGTCCAGACCGATTGCAAACAGTGGAGGGCACTTAGGGTTTCATCTCCTATAGCCGCCGCCCCCCACCCTTTTCCTTTTGAATAAAGCTACCGCCGGGTCCTTTAAGTTACACAGCACACCTGACGTGTCTAAATCCAGTTTAAGTCCTTGTCACAGTTCAACACAAAAAACTCGATCACCTTCGTCTCCCGTTTTGTCTCTCTCTTCCCTCCTCTCAAAAATTTCTGTTCTACTAGAACTCGTAATCACACCAAAATTTTCTTTTCCCTCATAATCACGCCAGAAGTCATCTCTTCCCTCATATCAGCTGGTGTATGATGTCACTTCCTTCTCCAACTTATCTCTTTCCTTGCTATCTTCCTCAGAACTTGTCCCACGGAAGTTGTCTCTTCCTTCCCACTGAGCTCTATTCTTTCTCTCTTTCATTCATACTCCAGATCTATGAAGTCAAGTTAACGTCGAAGAGAAACCATACTTGATTCCAGATCTGCAGTTTTTTTGTGATTTTTTTTATAACTTTTACAAGAATGTTTGAATATGTTTTTTGTTCCCATCAGCTTGAAAGGGCCATGTCTGGCTTGGTAAGTGAGGGAATCAACGATAATGGAAAAAGAGAGATTTTGGAGGTGGGTTTGTGAGGAGGGCAGTGGTGGTGAGGTGGATTGTTGTGGGGAGGTGGTTTGAGAGGTAGAGGCATGGAAGGATGAGGTTGATCTTCGTGAGCTCCTCTTGGATTAAAGTTGCGATGGAAAAAGCAGCTTCACTATAAGAGGTAGTAGAAAGTGGTGCAAAGAAAGGTTGGAAGACATGGGAGACAATGGATTTTGAGGGAAAGGAGAGAAATTGAAGCTGTTTCAGTGAGAGAGATTTCATTTTGATTCCAGCTGCTTCTTTTCCTGTGCAGGTACATCTGCTATGTAGGCGGAGAAGAATACTAAAACACATGTTTTAATTATCAGAAATAAATAATAATAATATTATTATTACACGTAAGGTGTGCTGTGTAGGCAGATGTATAGAATGACTCAAAACCTAGAGTTGCTAGGGTAGATGAAGTTGTATTGAGGGCATTGGAGATTTTGCTCATTCCACTAGATATGTGGTGTGTGACGGATCAGAGATAAGGTTCTAGCATGATGTTTGGTGTGAAGATCAATCTTTTAAGGTGGTGACTTTCCCGAGTGATTGAACACTAATTGTTTTCAGGACGCTTTGGTTGCAGATCATTTACAGTTTTTTAGTGATGCTTCTCAGTTGGATGTGGAGTTTATCAGAGCGATAAAAGATTAGAATGTTTGTAATCTATTCGGCATAGAACTGGTGGTTAGGATAAGCTTTATTGGGCTCGCCCAAAGCATGATGTGTTTGAGTTGAAATCTTTTTACTATGTTTTACATATATCTCTCATGATAGTAACCCTTTTCTTTGGAAGAATATTTGGCGGAACAAAGTACCTTCTCCAAGAGTTGCTTGCTTCCTTTTTGGACAGCTTCTACAAGGAATATCATTACTATGGATAATTTAAGAAAGAGGAGCATTATAGTGATGATTGGTGTTGCATGTATAGGAGTGTGGAAACATTAGATCAACTTATCTTGCATTGTGAGGTGGCTTGTTCTCTTTGGAATGCAATTTGGCTTGTTCAGGTTAGATTGCCTCGTAGTGTGATGGAGCTTTTGGCACTTCAGAAGGGGAGGTTTAATCGTTCTCGGAGAGAAGTTTTGCGGAAGATGATTAAGGGTTGTTTATTGTGGTGTATATGGAGAGAGAAATGACCAATTGTTTGAGGATAAGGAGAAGATGGTCACAGCTCTCAAGGATTTAACTTTCAGAACTTTGTATCATCGGATGTTTGCTCATTTTTCATTTTCTAACTTTCAGGTTTTCCTTATCCTTTTTTCTTCTTTTTGCTAGGTGCTTCTAGTGTATGCACCCTGTCTAGTGTAGCAACACATTCTGTTTATCGTTAATAAAGCTCTACTTACTTATCACAAAAAAAAAAAACTATAGTTGCTAATTAGATAGTTTATTGTGCATGACTATAAAACTAAATTTATTCTTACAAAAATGGTTTTTAGTAGATCATTTTATTCAAGTAATGATCCTCCAATCGATGTAATCACTCCAAGATTCCATTTTTGAGTACCACTCTCGGTCTTTATTTAGCTCATTGAAGTGATTCTTCGGAATGCATAATCTAACAGTGTTGTATATTGCTGCTACTCCTTTTGATGCTTTTACAAACATCTTTTGCCTCGTTTGATTTGATCATGTACTAAGAAGATATGACTGATCTGTTCTATGTGGAATCAAGTGGAAACTTTTTTTGACTTCTTCCATAATTATGAGCTTTTCTTATCTAGGTGCAGGCTAGTTTTCAATTTCAGTTTTACACTTAAAATCTATGTATGCTTTGAGATTCTCTCCTCATTTCTAAAGTTAACTCCTGATTCTCATACTCGCTTTGTTGGTTATTTTCACTAGACTTCGTACCTCCCTTAGAAGGGGGAAAGACAAGGATTGCACCAATTATTATAGGAGCTGTTGGGTCATGCCTCATATTCTTGGCATTGTGTGTCCTTTGGTGGAGGTGCTATTTTAGAGCCAAATCTGGGAGAGAACAAGGTTTGGGTATTGTCAGATGCACATATTATTTCTTCAGATAAAATAAAAAATAATTTATTTTCCTATTTTTATCACTGAATCATTGTTTTGTGCACGAGTGCCCACTATCTTGGGAGATCTATTTTTCTTAACGATTTTTCATTTTTTTAAGAGTTTAACAGTGTTTGTAGGATGTTTAGCTACATTGAAATTTATCAACTCCGTTTTTGCAGTGATGTCTCACTTCTCTTAGGTAATAAACCTAGGATTTTCTGATGGCATTATAAGCACGTTGATTGTTTGTATCTAAATTGATTTATTAATCCTTTAAAGAAATCACTTTTGTTTTGTTATTTTTCTTTTCAAGCATGTGAAATTTAAGTATTCAGCTTTAACTTTTCAATTGGAGGGGATTTTTCAATGACTATAAAATTTAACAAAATCTGGTTGCTTTCTTTTAAGAATGTCTAGAAATTGTTTATGGGTTGCTTTTCCTTGATGGGGGTACTTACACTGATTTATAAAGCTGTTTTGAGAATCTTTTTGTTTTTGTTTGTTTGATAAACTAAAAGGGTATTATTCTAATTTCATGTACTTAGTTAAATGTATAGACAAAAGAGCTATGGGAAGAGCCGCTTTCTAATCTTCTTTACAAGCGCTATGTTCCTGTTTCCTTTCTTCTCTTTCTCAGCACTCATGTTTTATTTCACTGAATACCGTTTCCCTGTTGCTACATTTTGAAAAACTACATAAGCAGAATTTCTAAATCCATGTGTTTGCGGCTTCGAATTTCATAGTTGTCTTTCAATCAATTGTAGGATAAAGTGTGGTTTGTTAAATAGCTGAACAGATCAATTAAGAAAATAGTTTGTGAATTAGAAAGCTTGTGTACTTGGATGTTAGAACTTGCCTTGCTTTGTGTAGAATGGGATTCTTTGTAATAGTAAATTGGAATTATATTTGCTAATGTGCCAGTTCATTGACTACTAAGGTATACTTTCTTCTCACTGAACAGATATTAAAGGACTAGAGCTCCAAACAAGTTCTTTTAGTTTAAAGCAAATTAACATTGCCACTAAAAATTTTGATCCTGCAAACAAGATTGGAGAAGGTGGATTTGGACCTGTTTACAAGGTATTCAAGATAATCCTGAGTTATAATAAATCATACTGCTATATGGTCTTTTCTTCAAGAGTGTAAATTTTTCTCCTTTTCATGACTGGTATGTAGGGTCTGTTAGCCGATGGTACCGTAATTGCTGTAAAGCAGCTCTCATCTAAATCAAGTCAGGGAAATCGTGAATTTCTGAATGAGATAGGCATGATCTCTTGTTTGCAACACCCAAATCTTGTGAAACTTTATGGCTGTTGTATTGAAGGTGATCAACTGTTGCTCGTATATGAATATCTGGAGAATAATAGCCTTGCCAGAGCCTTGTTTGGTGAGAATTATGCTGTGCAATTTACTTAATTAATGGTGTTACATTGCAAAAATAAAGTACAAACTTCACAATTGTTACTTATAAGTTAATGGATTTTGCCTTGTCAATAGGCCCTGAAAAACATCAACTGAAATTGGACTGGCCGACTAGGCAGAAGATTTGTGTTGGAATAGCTCAAGGTTTAGCTTTTCTTCATGAGGAATCAAGACTCAAGATTGTTCACAGAGATATAAAAGGTACCAATGTCTTGCTTGATAGGGAGCTGAACCCCAAAATTTCCGATTTTGGATTGGCTAAGCTTGATGAAGGGGAAAAAACCCACATCAGTACCCGAATAGCTGGAACAATGTAAGCCACAAATTTTATTTCTTTTTTCCTGTGTCCCTGACCGTAAAGAAAAGTATCTCATCATCTTTTATTTTCATTCACAGTGGATACATGGCACCAGAATATGCTCTTTGGGGTTATTTAACCTACAAAGCTGATGTTTACAGTTTTGGAGTTGTGGCATTGGAAATTGTTAGTGGGAAGCACAATATGAGTTATGGGCCTGCAACTAATTGTGCCTGTCTTCTAGATTGGGTAGTTCTCTACTTTTATGTCCTGTACTTTTTGAATCTAGTACGGATTCTGTGACTGATGCTGTGCTGCCTCTCAATCTGCATTTTAATTTTTCTTGGAATACTTAGAATTCTCTAACTCCACACATCTTGTGCTTCTTTTATTAAAAAGATTAATTATTTTGTGTCTCTTCCATAGAAATGATAGTAATTGTTCCTTCAACCTAAAATACACTTCAAAAAGTGAGGTTGCTTACTCTCAAGTTATTGTAGGATGAGGACACTGTAAAGAAGATGAAGCAGACTGTTGTTTGGTCAAGAGCAGGTGAAGAGAGTGTGGTGAAACAAAATGAAAACGAAAAGATTCAGATAATCAGAATAATTAGGTTAATAAAAAAAATGTCAGATTTCTTCATATAATAGCTAATTATTTTAGAGAAATGATATTTGCAGTCGTTGAGTGTGCAAGCGTCGCACAATCTTTTTGAAAAAAATGAGTAAATAAGGGATCTACATGAAAAAACCTAATTTTTAATTGTAGATCCCACTTTTTTTCAAAAGGATTGCGTGACGCTTACACATTCCACGATTGTATCATTACTCATTATTTTATCCCTTGTAATTATGACATGCTCATTCTATACTTCTGTAAATTACTGCATAATCAAATTTGAATGTCCTTGCAAACTTCCATGTTGGAAAGATGTATACATATTAATTTTTTTTTTTCATTGCAGGCCTGTCATCTGCAGGAAACTGGAAGCCTAATGGAGCTAGTAGATCAAAAGCTTGGATCTGAATTCAACAAGGTAGAAGCAGAAAGGATGATGAAAGTAGCTTTCTTATGCACTAATGCTTCACCCTCATTAAGGCCGACCATGTCTGAAGTGGTAAACATGCTCGAAGGAACAACTGTCATTCCCGATGTGATTCCTGAAGCAAGTACTTATAGTAAAGATTTAAGGTTTAAAGCCATAAGAGACTATCACAGCCAGATGCAAAGTCAAAGTATGGAAGGAAGTCAGGATCATCGTTCAACGTCTTTCGGTTCATTGCATGGCTCATCCTCTGCATCAGCCCATGATCTCTATGAAATTACTGATGAGTCATATCTGAGGTTCAAAGGCTTGAGAGATAATTATATGCAGATGGGAAGCACGACTTCAGAGGCAAGTCAGGCCCAAAACTCGACGTCTATCTCCTCAGGGATTGGCCCTTCCTCAACATGATCAGAAGAAGATCTGTATGAGATTAATTTGAAAAACCCATCGTTTCTTTAAATCCTTCCCGTTCTGCAAACCTTCTTCTCTGTACTTCAGCTATGTTCTGAATTTTCATCTGTCAAAGTGTTTGATAATAGCATACGTACTACTATAATTCATACTCGGACACAAAAACAATTAAAGCTGTGAAAGGAGCATAATCTGTAGGTTTCGAAGAACCCTAAAACAAATTTGTATTAAAGAAGTTGATATGGTTAGATATGTTAATTTTTTTCCTCCCACGTCCATAATTCTGGTTTCTTCCTTCAAAAACAGCAACTTGATCTTCTGCTAATTCAGTACTGACGAGGCATGCATAAACAGCTGCTCTAGCCAATATGCAGTGAACCAGTACTATGGATCCCAGCATCATGCTGATTGCAGCAATATTACGCAATGTTGTGCGCACACCGGTTTATACTTTGAACCTCTAGAAATTAGTGTGTAGTATTCTGAATTGAATAATTCTGCTTATCATCTCCATACCCCATACATTTTACTTATTTTATTTTATTTTATTATTTTTCTTATAATATGATGTATAGATGATAAGTGCAATGATCATGAGTGCTTTACAACCTACTGATTTCCATACCCTCGTGGAAAAAAGGTGGTGCATTCGGCTACGAAACCGAGTAACTTTGGGTTTGAATATCTGCCTTTCCTTCGGACTTTAGGGGCCAAGTGGCCTGCTGTTTTATTCCCTTTGCAGACACCTCCTCCATCGTATTACTCTCTGGTTTGCAATGGTCAACGGTCAACAGCAGACTTAATTATTTTAATTAGTCTTCTATCCCATTTATCTATTATTATTGATATTGATATTGCTGTTTTTTTCTCGTCCTTTCCTTTTCCGAAGAATTATTGATTATTGAATTTATTAATTTGACCAACTCCCATGGAATAATTGAACTCTATAAGTACGGTAAGATTCGCTCATGCATGCAATTTACGTACCCACGTCGTTTCATGTCACGTTTGATCTATATCCCGCACACCTTATAAATAATTTATTCGCTTTAAATTTATTTATTTTTAAAAAAAAATGTACGAAATTTATAAATTTTAAAATTATAAATACCATTTTTCTTTACATAATAATCTACTTTTAAGAGCATTAGTAATGATTTCTTCATCTTCATATACAAAATTATCTCTTTTGAAGAATGATTTTATATTTAAAGAATGATTCTCATATTAGTTTATAAATATTTGAATCAAATAATAATAAAATATTATTATTTTTTTATTTTTTATTTGTTTTCTAAAATTATTTTTTATATATATTTTACAATTAGCATTCATTTTGTATTATCAACTTAATACAAATTTTATGTATTAAAATCATTTTAATATAAATTTTACAAAGTAAATTTTAATGTGTATGAGAGAGAAAAAAATAGTAAAATAATATTTAAAGAATGAACAGTGCTTCTTCATATTTGAAGAATGACTGTTTATAGTTATGTAAAAATATAAAGATGAAAAAGTTAATACAGACATTTTTAAAAATAAATTCTTTAAATTTAAAAATAAAGATAAAGATAGAGAAGTCACTACTAGTAATACATGCATCTTTTTCATGTTTTAGACAAAAAGGGTATGGTGGCGGGAAGTCACAGATTTTTATTTTATATGAAAATTTTTTTAAAATTATAATAATAAGATAAAATAAAATATGTTAAGAGTGTTTATGTACTTAGACGGAGCGTTAGTTCGGCGGAGATACCTGGCCATCAAACTACACAAAGTTAAAATTGCTTTCTCTTCCGAATCAAGCCGTCACTGAAATTAAAGTCGATAAAGCACGTACGTACTCCTAATTAGTGCAAAAAATTAATTAAAAAAGCATGCAAGCATTTGCATACTGTGTTTTCGATTCTACACTAAACAATCTGCCACACGTCCGGAACTCGTGAGAGATCGAAGGACATGAACTAAAGTTGTTTTCGATTCTATACAAAACAGTGGGTGTAAACAACAACCGAGTCTCCTTGCAAACTTGGTTTCTTGTAACGAAATTCATATTATATTCCAATTTCCAGCAATCAACGGTGGATTACGAGAGAAGGTGGAAAGTCCAAAACTTGGAGAATTCCGAGGATTCCGAACATATCTTGGAGTCAAATCCGAATTATTAGGCTTGTAATTAGCGTCTATGTCTTGAAACGCATTTTCAGATCTGGGTAGGATAAGATTTGTCAAGTGTCAACTGCCGACTGTGGTGGATTCAAAGCAAAAATATCTATTTCGAAATGATGAAAATTTAAATGATGATTGTCTTTACGAAACATGCAGGAAAGTGTAATAACTCGATTCCTACAGAAGCTCCGGTTGTTTTTGTCAAACTCTTGATCATGCTGGCAAAGAACCTCTTCGGTTTTATGATTTTTGCGTGGAGTTGCTTCAGGTTGCTTGGATTTGCGGAGGCAACGGTACCCCAAGAAGAAGGTACGGGCTCTCTTCCATTCTCTTTGGTGAGGTAAATGAAAGAAGCTGAAAAGTTTAAATCTTGGGAAGCTCGTAGTACTGAATGTCACCCGTTAACCGCATGGACTATTTGGGCTTAGCTTATTATTTTCATTGTAAGAAATCAAAGTGTTCCTTTCTTCTCTTGTTTTTGTTTTGGTTTTCTTGGTGACCAAACGGAAAGTTGGGTTTTCTTCCCCCTTGAAAATTTATGATAACATGGTGCTTAATTTGTTCATGATTTTCTGGTTGTCTGTTATTACATGGGCTAAGTTCCATTCAGTCTAATTTGTCTCGTTCTTGCTGGCCTGAAATAAAAATTTATAGCATAATTGTTTGGCTTTGCTTCTTTTTCTTCTATGTTTTTTTAAATTTTTACGTACTAATCATAACCCAAATCTGGAATTTCATATTGAGTCATGTGTTTGTTTGTGAAGGAAATGCAAGTTTGCTGATAGAAGTATATGAATGTTCTAGTTTAATCATCTAAATGTTCTAGTTTCTATTAGATCGTGAGCGGATATCTCTTTAAAGAAGAAAGGGAAACTAAAAGCAAAAGTTATTTTAGGAAGACAAACATAAACGAAGAAACGTAAAAAATTTCCTTTTAGTTCTTTGCATTTGTCTCAAGCCTGAAGGTTGCTTTAAATCTGGCATTTTCCTCGGTTCTTTGTAACATAAATTTTTAAGTTTCATGTGGCCAAATATGGAGCAATGAAGTAGGATTGCCAATTTTTTTTCGATATGTACAGTTGTATAATATTGGTTTGACGTGTGATGGTTATTTGATTGTTGACGACGTTTAGTTGATGCACTCCAACAAATAACTAGTAAGATGGGCGCAATGTATTGGAAGTTTAATGGCAATTCATGTGAAGTTGAATTGGTTGGGATAGCACCAGAGCCACCATGGAATTCTGAGAGCAGTATTGATTGTGATTGCCACTTCGAGAACAATACCGCCTGCCATGTCGTAACGATGTATAGTTCCCCCATCTTGTTACTAGTTAGTTTTACATCAAATCTTCCATCTCATGCATCATTGTACATCTCTATAATCTAAAATGGGAAATCTATGTTAACGGTTTTTTTTTTTTTTTTTTATCCGGTGAGCAATCTTAGTTAACTCATCTAAGCCTTAATCTCCAATATTACATATATATATATATATATATTTATATATCTATTCTTTTGATTATTTTTATTATGTTGGTAAAAGTTTTTTGGAGTAATGCCCTAATGGAAGGTCCAAACTACATGGCCTATACTTCAAAATGACTAGTCAATGATACAATTGGAGTCTCATTGGAACCTTATAAAGAGCAAGAATTTTTCCTGCCATGGCATATGTAATTTAGTGGAAATTGATGGTAGCACACTATATATATATATATATATATATATATATGATTTCCCATGTGTTTGTAGAGTGCTAAAGGGTTTCAGCCTTTCTGGCGTGCTTCCACCTCAACTGGTCAAGCTTCCTTATCTCGAAGAAATGTAAGATCATTTGAAATGCTCCACTTTTGTGCATGAGTCTACAGAAATTGTTTCTAACACAATTCACTAGAATTATTTCACTGTTTTCAACTTACACTGATCTTCCTCTCATTTTAGTGATTTTGCATACAACTATCTCAATGGGACAATACCACTGGAATGGACTTCAATGCAATTAACTTCTATGTGAGCTCTTGTAAAACAATGTCTATTAAGTTTTCATTTTGTTGCTTTTATCTTAAATTAACCAGCAAGTAGCTTGCAGCTCTGTTCTTGCAAATCGCTTATCAGGGGAAATTCCAAAGGAATTGGGAAATATTACGACTCTCAAATACATGTAAGTTCTAATCTTTATTTTGCCTCTCTCTCCCTCTCTCTCTCTCTCTCTCTCTCTCTCTCTTCATTAATATATATGAGAGTCACTATATTTTACACTAGATTACTTTTCCAGTAATCTTCTGAGAGGCAAAGAAAAAAAAATCAATATTAAGGCAGTTGAGAAGGGCCTTTGTTGCTCATCCTGCCCTGAGGCAGGTCTGAACAACTTCAGTATTTAACCTTCCTCCTGACATTTTCTGGGCTTTTCAGCATGTAATTACGCAAATTTGCTTTTATTTTCTGGATGGTGAGAGTACTAGCATTAGTGTTATATCTTGGCCATTTTGAAGAAATGGCATTCGCTGATAACATGCCTTTTGGGTTCAAATTTTTCTGAAATACTAAATAATAGTATTCTTAGATTCATGTTATCTTTTTTTTTTTTTTTTGTTCTAGTTTTGTATGTTTTTTATTTTTTATTGAAGGATTGACATGGTTTTCTCTGATGTATGGATGCAGTGATCTTTCCTACAATAACTGCACATGGCAAGGTCCTGAACAGCCAGCTTGTGGAGAAAACTTGTCAGACTACTTTTATACTAATTATTTTCGTATATTTCTAGTTTGACATGGCTTTAAAGCTGATAGTTCTTTCAACCTCTGTTATTTTATTAGGAATTTGAATCTTAACTTATTTCTAAGCTCCTTAAAGGAGGACAACATGTAAGATGTTTCTTTTGTTGATTTATTACTCTGTTTTTTAATAAGTTTCCAAGCGGCTAGAAAATGAGAAGAAGTTTTGTATAAGATTAGGATTCCAAATATTGATTGAAGACTACATTTTGTATTGATATTCTTTTATACTCATTTTTTTACAGAAAACAAGGTCCTCATTGCTTAAAGACCTTCAATTGTCCACGATGTAAGGATACATTTCTGGTGTTCCAAAAGCTATTGACTGCTATGAAACTAACATCAATTCTCCAAGTTTTCTTTGAAATTTCTCTTTGAACACTCATATGAAAATGCGAAATTGTTTTCATTTGTAAGTATAGACATATAAACTATTTTAATCATTTAAAAACTGCTCAAGTGAATCTCAGCTAGCCCTACGAAAGAAATTCTAAAAAATTTAGGCCACTCTTAATTTCTGCAGGTCACATGGCACATTTGCATTAAATCAATATGATGTTTTCACATGGAACATTTGCATTAAATTGGAGCTTGGAAAACTTGGCTTTGTGGGTTTGCCTTTTGAGTCCTTGATCCCTGATTTATTTCCACCATTCAGAATAAAGTGCAACAATGACTAAGCATATGGGCTTGATGAGAGAAAAATTTAATTGGAATCTTAGGTTTTTTCAATCATTCTAAGATTGGAATCAGAACCGAATGAGGTCCTGATTCATTTATTTCATGGAGACTGCAGTTCTGATGAACACTTTCTGTGTTACAGCTTGAGTCTTCGGTTTTGAGGTTAACTCTGACCATAAGGTAGTGTTTATAGTGACTGCAGCTAGTTTTTGCATTGTTTTGGTGGAGAGTTTGGTACAAAGAGGAGGCAATTTTATATCCACCGTTTTTATGTGTAGAATGAATGAGGGAAAATAAATTATCTGTTTTTACATTGATGGTAACTACGGAGCTTTGGTTCGTGGTCATTTTTCCATTTGAGTATACTGGGTGATGCCTGCATTCCTGTGAAATATATTGTCATCTTCTCTTGATGATGATTTAAAAGTAGGATGAGTTGAATGGCATAGTGAGCAGTTTCTTTGTGCTTGAAGTGGTGAATTTGGAATATAGGACTGTAGGGTGTGGAAAGTAGTGCTTCTGTTGCTAAATATGATTGTTTCTTAGATAAGCATATATTTCTGTGATTATCATAAAGCTTGCTTTCTAATAGATACTTTTAAAATTATTATTTTATGGCAGATTCAAATTGTTTGCATATTAATTCCGGTGGAAACAATGTAGCCATCAAGGAAGATAAAGTCACAGTTGTATATGAAGGAGATGCAGATGTTAGAGGTGGTGCTGCGGAGTACTTTATTCGTGACAATAGTTACTGGGGGTTTAGTAGCACTGGGGATTTCATGGATGATAATGATTACCAAAATACACAATACACTCTACATCTCTCATCAGCCAATATATCTGAATTGTATGCCACAGCACGTGTATCTCCTATGTCGCTCACTTTTTTCCATTATTGCCTAGAAAATGGGAACTACACCGTAAATCTCCACTTTGCAGAATTAGTGTTTACGAATGACAAAACATATAACAGCCTTGGGAAGCGTGTATTTGATATCTATGTTCAGGTAATCTGTGACATTAATGCAAATTCTGTATATTTGAAGTTACATATCAAGGTTTAATCAGAACTCTTTGCCACAGGAAATATTAGTGGCGAAGGACTTCAACGTTGAAGACTACACCAGTGTTGCTCAGAAGGCAGTTGTAAAACCTATATCTAATGTGATGGTCTCAAACAATATTCTAGAGATCAGATTCTATTGGGCTGGTAAAGGGACGACAAGAATTCCTGATAGAGGAGTTTATGGTCCCCTTATATCAGCCGTTTCTGTAGTTTCTGGTGAGTACTTTGTGTGAATGTTTCCTCATTGTCTTATTACCATCTATAAATACTTTAATTACCTGCACTAGGCCCCCATGATTTTCAATATCATGGGAACCGTTTGGGGGGACAGGCTTTTATATGGGAAAGAGAATATTCTATCTGTCTCATCTGACTAGGAAAAGATTACAGGGTTCGTTCTGTATTGAGATGCATGAAATCATTTTCCTTCCATTTTGTTGGGGCTTATATACGCACAGTTCAAAATAAGAAAGAGCATAAAGACAAATCTCAACTGCTATTTTGAAGTCAAATCAAAGGAATTCATCTGTGGTCTTTCAATCCATTGTTTGTTAAATCATACCCTGTAAATTGAAGCAGTATGCCTTTAGTTGCAAGATTAGAACAGTGCAGCACCAACGTAGATATGTTGCTCTTTAAATCCTTTGATTGGAAGCATAATTGGTTTAGTCTGTTTCTATGTGCAGATTTCAAACTCTGCCCGAATGGTGGAACCAATCGAACTGTTTATATCATTGTTGGAGTTGCAATTGGAGCATTATGCTTACTACTCTTTTTAGGGGGAATCCTTTGGTGGAAAGGCTGTTTGCCGAGGAAAAGAAGGGGAAAAAAAGGTGCAGGCTATAATCAAATGTCTGATTCTCAAATTGATTTAATTGCCTGTATACAGCCAAGTTGAATGACTAAATGATCTCCAAGGAGTAGGATGTCTTGACCTTTTTTATTTTTGTGGTTGTGGTTTACACATCTTAACTTGCTAGAGAAATGCATCCAAATTTGCATTATTAAATTATTATACCTAATTTTATCAATGGCAAAATCTAGACTTAAATCTTCTTTAAGAAGTGTTTCCATAAGGAATAATTATTACAACAATCTATCCATGAAGCATGGTTTTTGGCTCTTGAATTAAGCTGCATTCATTGGACCATAAGTTATGTAGGTATTGTTTTCAAAAAGAAAAGTTTCTTGAAGGAGATACTGAGCTAAATTGTTTGGGCATATTTTGTTTTTCAACGGAAAAGGGTTCTCAAGCATGACAATATTGAGTTCTGATACAAGTGGTTGAAGTATTGCTTTTTAATGGTCAGATTTTGTGAATGAAGAGTTGATAGCATGTGTTAGAAATCAGTTTATGACCATGATATATAGAAAAATATGAAAATCCGTAGGCATATTCCCCGTGGTTTGCTATGCAGATGAACTTTTAATCTTTCCTCAAGTGTAACATGAGCCAGTAATTACAAAGAAAGTGAATTCCTTGGTTTACTGGTTCTTATGTGCATCCTTGTACAGACGCTAGACGACTAGATTTGGTGACGGGGACTTTTAGCTTAAAACAAATAAAAGTCGCTACTAATGATTTCGATTGTACCAACAAAATTGGAGAAGGTGGCTTTGGTCCTGTTTACAAGGTACCATAACGTACTTCACTTGACTTATTCCATTTGAGTATGGATTTTCTGCTTATTTGAGTAAGGTTGGGTGCAGGGTCAATTACCTGATGGCACTGTCATAGCAGTTAAGCAGCTCTCTTCTAAATCAAAACAGGGTAATCGGGAGTTTTTAAATGAGATGGGATTGATTTCCTGTTTGCAACACCCAAAGCTTGTGAATCTTCATGGATGTTGCATTGAAGGGGATCAATTATTGTTGGTATACGAGTACATGGAAAATGATAGCCTTGCTGGTGCCTTATTTGGTGAGTAATATGTCATTCTGCTCAGCTGTGAGATATTATGACAAAAATAATATAGTATGAACTATTTGTGATTTGAAGTTTTATGCAGCTAAAGTTTGCCTCAGCTGAGCTTATCAGGCTTTCAAATCTTATATTCTTTTCATTATTTTTATTTTTTGGTTTCTCCTTGAATGTTTCCTGCGTTCTTGTGTCTTCAGGTTTTTTGTTTCTCCTTGTATGTGTTCTTGTATCTTTTTTTTTTTTTTTTTTTTTTCTGGTTTTTCACTGTAGGTTTCCCGGGTTTCCCAGATAGTCATTGTTTTTGTTTTTTATTCTTTCAGTTTTGGCAGTTTTATTTAGTTTGGTTTCTCTTTGTACTGTGTTCTTGTGTCAGTGTCCCTTTTTATGCTTTTTCAATGAATTTCTTGTCGTTGTACATCCAGGAAACAGTCAGCTTAAACTAGACTGGCGTACAAGGCTTAAGATCTGTATTGGGATAACAAGAGATCTAGCTTTTCTCCATGAAGAATCAAGACTCAAGATTGTTCACACTAGGGGTGTGCATCCGGATCCGGATCCGGATATCTGGCTATAACCGGATCCGGATAGTAAAATCCAGGCGGTTATCCGCCCGGATTATCCGGAAAATATCCGGGCGGATAACCGGATTCAATCCGGATATCCGGTTTGTATCCGGAAATCCGGTTTTTTCACTATATACCATTATCCTGATTTTTTTTTTTTTTTAAATACCATAATCTGGATTGTTCAATATAAACCCGGATTTTTCATTATAATCCGGGTTGTTAATGCCTTTTTTTTCTTTTAAAAGAACACTAAACTTTAAAAAAATGTTTTTATAGTAGCACTTGTTTTTTTAAAAATAAAAATCTAATATGCTTAATTTGCCCAAATTTAAAAAATAATAATTTAAACACTTTTTAAAAGATTTTTATATAAAAAAAAAATAATACATCACAACTACTTAAACTAAAACATAAATTTACAAAGAATAAAAGAAATATTAATACATCACAACTAATTAAACAAAAACATAAATTTACAAAAAATAAAAGAAATAATAATACATCAAAACTAATTAAACTAAAATATAAATTTATAAAGAACAAAATGCATTAGTCTTCACATTTGAATCTGGAATTGGGGAGAAATTTTATACTGGACTGTCTCTCCATAAGTTGCAAACAACAGAAAAATGAAAACTATAATGATTATGCAGGGGATTCAAAAAGTATTGCAGAACTTGAATAATTATGCAGGAGTTATGCAGGAGTATAAGCTAATTATTAATAGTTTTTGTGATCTAAAATTGTACAAAAACCAGAACCAATGTAGTCATGTAAGTTAGGACTAAAGTACTCGATGTAAAGACATGGATCAAGAGTTGCTGAAGGAAATATTTGACCATTTTGTCTTATTCTTTTAATGCAGAAAGTATTTTGCTACAGCATACAAGTCATTTAGAAGGAACCTTTGTCTAGTATGCATTAAACATTCCATGTCAAATGTGTAGAATAATAATCTAAAAAAAAAAATTAATACAAGAATGATACCAAATCGAGAGATCTATAAGAAACTTGGTTAATTCCGCAAAACCAGAAACAAACCCATCTTGCCATATTTTTTTTGGCCCAAATTTAACACAAACACCCCCACAACATAAGAGATAAAAAATGATAGCAACTTCAGACTCAATACAATTTACATACCATTTCTTTCATTCAATTTTCAACGTGTACTGACACCCATGTTGTTACTACATCAAGCTTAACATAGCACATCACATGGCAACAGGACCAGAACCTGACAAACTACTTACTCAATAAGGTTTATAAAAGACCAACATTGCCACAGCAATGGCCCCATGCATTTGTACAACACTTTGTGTATATACAGACAGCTCAGATATATGTACTGAAGAGATTGTGTAATAATATTGTCAACTAATTTAAATAAAGACTTGAGTTATGTTGGTTCCTGGCCTGCAGTTCAACTATATGCGCAAGTCACAGTTTATAAAGTCTAATTTACATAGAAAATCATAGAAGGTCTAAGAAAGGAAGACAATTCCTTAGCTACTGATGATGGATGGACTACAGATGCTCCCTCAACATACAGGCAATGATTCCCTCAACTCAGCATACACAAATATGCATGTCTTACAAAACCATCATCAAGTACCCTTCTTACCAAACTTCTTCAGTAATTTACCCACTTTTCTATCAGTAATGAAATATAGTTCCCCTGCATAAATTCAAACATAACAAACAATTTCAAGCAATCAAAACCACTAAAAGTTTATAAATTTTCTAAACTGTAAATACTTCATAGCAACCACCGAGTATGTATATGAACCATTAATAATGCCAACACAGCACTCCAGAGAAAAAAATAATTTAACTAATTACGATTCTAGTATCCAATCAAACAGGAGAAACTCGAGGGTATTTCGTATATACAACATAGAAACACCCAAAGAAACTATGACTCAGATCTATAAACATAGAAACTTAGATCTACAAGCACAGAAACTCAGATCTACAAACACATAAACTCAGATCTAGCCAAGTGGGAAACCGAGGAAATACCCACTAAATCTGACGGCACAAACAAAATCTCGACAAGAAATTAGAGGCCCGAGATATAAAAAAATCAAATAAGATGGGGAAAAGAAATGAGAGAAGACAGACCCTTTCTTTTTGTGCTCTAGGACGGCGAAGCGTGCAAGGCTGTCGATCTCGGCGCTATTCTGAGAACCCTTGCAAGATGGGTCTGTGCTGATGACTGTAAAGAGAGGGAGAGACGATCGAGACTGATGAAGAGCGAATGGCTTATGGTTTAGGGAGAAAATGGCCAGAGAGAGCACGGGAGAGAGTCTGCGAGGATTTCATCTGCAGAGTCTGGGACGTTTTGAACTTTCGGCTTGACCTAAGCAAATTTTTGTTTAAATAGTGCGGTTACGGGTAACCGCATGCAAAACCGGATCCCTGTCCGGATCCGGGCGGTTACAAATTTTTTTAAACCGCATAGTAATAATCCGGGCGGTTAACCGCCCGGATCTACCGGATATCCAGTTTTCAGACCGGACCGGATAAAAATCCGGTCCGGATGCACAGCCTTAGTTCACACAGACATCAAAGCAACTAATGTGCCACTGGATGGAGAGTTGAACCCTAAAATATCCGACTTTGGATTGGCTAGGCTCAATGAAGAGGAGAAGACCCACATTGCCACCCGAATTGCTGGAACCATGTCAGTTTCTAACTTATCTACAATCTCATAGTTATTTATGTGGCAAATTGGCATTAATTGCATACATGATTTTTTGCGAAGTGCTTTAAATTCAATGATGAATTACATGACATTCAGATTTTGATCTGCAGAGGATATATGGCTCCAGAATATGCATTATGGGGTTATCTGACATACAAAGCAGATGTTTACAGTTTTGGAGTTTTGGCCTTGGAAATTTTCAGTGGAAAGAACAATAATAATTATATGCCAAGTGACAACTGTGTTTGTCTTTTAGATCGGGTACTATTCAACTTTGTATCCCTGTTTGATTGTTACTTGCTCATTCCTGAACCTACCATAAATTTTTACAATATGGTAATTGAATAATTTATATTGCAGGCCTGTCATTTGCAACAAACTGGAAAATTGATGGAGCTCATTGATGAGAGGTTGGAGTCTGGGGGTTGATGAAAAGGAAGTTGAAATTATGGTTAAAGTAGCTTTGTTATGCACAAATGCATCCGCATCACTTAGGCCAACCATCTCTGAGGTGGTAAGCATTGCTTGAAGGGCGATTGTCTGTTCCGGACCAGATCCCAGAAGCAAGCACCTATCATGAAGACCTGAGGTTTAAGGCCATGAGAGACCTCCATAAAGACAGGCAAAATCAGAGTTCGAGTGGAAGCCACTCTTCTTCTTTGTAGCTCTGTAATCAAAAGTAGGCACTCTTTTACAGATGGATTATTAACTCCACTGCGAGAACACTGAAAATTTAAGCTTTTATTTCCACTCTTCTTCTATTTTCGTGTGTATTTTTTTTAATCTAAAAATTAGTGGAGGGTAATTTGATTACAATATATCTGAATACAAAGACATAAAAATCGATCCTTGTTGCGATTGATTGTTAGCATCTCTTAGAAATATTCACGTCTCCATTATCTAGCTTTCTGAATCGTACTGACAAACATTAGTATTATGTAAGAAAGTCCATATCTATATGTATATATTATATATACATACAAAATTACGAGCAATTTAGACCATCCATGAGTAGCATTCATCTTATTCGAAAAAGAAATAATATTTACAGTCATGGATGTTGTGAAAAACGATGACAATAACGTGAAATAAAAACACACACAAGAAGCAATCACATATGATATAATGATTTACGTGGTTCGGTAAATTGCCTACGTTCATGGGAGCTATAGAGGATTTTTATTTCTTAAAGAATCACAATACAATTATTTTGGGTGACTACTATTCACTCTTGTACGGTCACAAGTCAAAACAAAACATATTTATATGTCATGTGGTGGAAATCCTAATAATTTCAGAATTAGCGATGTTTGCTTGAGCAGCGTGTCGAGTGCGCGTCAAGCGAACCTGTTTCCCACAATAGCTCAAGCTATGATTCGAGCGGATCTTCGAGTGGACCACTCTGCTTGACTTCGCTCGAGCTATCTGTCGAGCGATGTTCGAGCGGACCAATCTGCCTGACTTCACTTGAGCGACTAGAGACTCCACTTGAGCGGTGGATCAATTTCCATAATACTCAACAATTCTCCCACTTGGAGACTGGTACACCCATAGTATCGCTCTCTGCCTCAAACATGATATCCTCCACCTCTATAACTCACTGCCCCTGTCTTCATAGTAGAAGACCAACTGAAGTTGCACACAACTTCAGTTTCTCAATTGTAACACCCTTTGTCAACATATCAGCAGAATTCTTACTTCCACAAATTTTCTCAAGCAACAATTATCTGTCATCTAACAATGACCGTATAAAGTGATACCTGATTTAAATGTGCTTAGTCCTGAAATGAAACGCTGGATTCTTGGCAAAGAATATGACACTCTGATTGTCACTGTAGAGAATGCCCTTCTGATTCTTTTTACCCAATTCCTCCAAGAAGCCCTGTAGCCAAATCATTTCTTTTGCAGCTTCTGAAACTGCAATGTACTCAACTTTGGTTGTCGACAAAGAAACTGACTTCTGTAGATTAGAACCCCATGAAACTGCAGTACCACCCGGGTGTAAACAAATCCTGTAGTACTCTTTATGCTATCAGTATCTCTAGCTAAATCAGCATTAACATAGCACTGTACCTCTAAGCCCTCTCCTGAGAGACACAAGCACGTTTCCGAGGAGCCTTTTAGGTACCTCAAAATCCACTTTACTGCTTCCCAATATTGTCTTCCTGGGTTACTCATGTATTTACTCACAACTCCCACTGCATGGGTAATATCTGGTATAGTGCAAACAATAACATACATAAGTGAACCAATGGCTGAGACATAAGGAACCTTACTCATGTATTCTTGTTCCTCTTCTGACTTTGGTGACTGATCCTTGCTGAGTCTGAAGTGACTGGATATGCCAACTGGTTTGACCTTGTCCATATTGAACCTGATGAGTACCTTTTTTCACATACTCAGCCTGTGTGAGTCTCAACGTGCCTCTGACTCTGTTTCTGACAATTCTCATGCTAAGGATTTGCTTTGCAGCTCCCAAATCCTTCATTGCAAAGTGCTCTGACATCTGCTTCTTCAGATTATTGATCTCATCAATACTAGCCCCTACAACAAGTATGTCATCCACATACAACAATAAAATAATGTAAGAATTGTCAAATGCTTGACATAACAACAGTGATTTGCCTGACATCTGATGTACCATGCACTGCACATAAAGATGTCAAATTTCTTGTACCACTGTCTGGGAGCTTGTTTCAGGCCATACAAGCTCTTCTTCAGTCTGCAAACTGAATCTTCCTTTCCCTGTACCACAAATCCCTCAAGTTGATGCATGTAGATGTCTTCTTCAAGGTCTCCATGAAGAAAAGTTGTCTTCACATTTAGCTGCTCAAGAAATAAATTTTCAGTACAACCATAGCCAAAACTAACCTGATGGTTGTGATATTTACTACAGGAGAAAAAATCTCAGAGTAATTAATACCCTGCTTCTGCTGAAAGCCTTTTACAACAAGTCTGGCCTTGTATCTCTTACTGTCATCATGCTCAGTCTCCACCTGGTACACCTATTTGTTGTGTAATGCCTTCTTCCCTGATAGAAGTTTTGTCAACTCTCATGTTTGATTTCCTAACAAGGAATCCATCTCATCTTTCATGGCCAGCTCCCACTTGCTAGAGTGTTCATCTTGCAACGTTTCCTCATAACTCTGCGGTTCTCTACCATCTGTCAACAAAATGTAATTCAAAGTATGTGAGAAATGCTGTGGAGGACGAATAGTCCTAACTGACCTGCAAACTGCAGCTGTAGGAGTGGACGGCCCTGGATCTAACTGCGAAATAATAGGAGTAGGTGTACTGGACCCACTCTCCCCGTCACTCACATCTCTGCACTGCACTGTGACCTCTGGTAGGTCATCCAGTCTCACAAAATCATACTCCTGAGGGACTTCTTCAGCAACTGTACTAGCCTTGTTCTTGTACACAATCTTCTCATTGAAAATCACATTCCAACTTCTTATAATTTTTCGACCCTGATCATCCCAGAAACGATAGCCAAATGCTTCGTCTCCATAGCCAATGAAATAACATTTCCTTGACTTAGCCTCAAGTTTACTACGAGCATCAGAATCAATAAGAATATAAGAAAGATAGCCAAAAGTTTTAAGGTGAGAAAATTTGACCTCTTTCCCGCTCCAAGCCTCCTCAGGCAATTCACAATCCAACGGAACTGACGGCCCTCTGTTTATCAAGTAGACGGCAGTGCTGACTACATCTGCCCAAAAAGTAGGTGGTAACCCAGCGTGCAGCCTCATGCTTCTAGCGCGCTCATTAATGGTTCTATTCATGCGTTCAGCAACTCCATTTTGCTGTGGTGTCCTAGGAATGGTCTTCTCCATTCTGATACCTTGAGTCGCACAATACTCCTTGAACCCACCATCAATGTACTCACCATCATTGGCAGACCTCAAGCATTTCAGCTTCAAGTCTGTCTCTGTCTCAACCAAGGCCTTCCAGTTCTTGAACACATTAAATACATCTGATTTATGCTTCAAAAAATAAATCATTACCTTCCTGCTGTGGTCATCAATGAACGTGACATAATAACGAGAACCTCCAAGAGATGCCATTGGGGAAGGTTCCCACACATCTGTGTGCACAAGATCCAGTTTTCCTGTCTTCAGTGTTCTCCTACTTTTCAAGAAACTGACCTTCTTCTGTTTCCCCATAATGCAACTCTCACACATACTGAGATTAACTGACTTCAGTTTTGGTAGCTTGCCTCTAGACAGAAGTTCATTCATGTCTTTCTGACTCATATTGCCAAGCCTGCAATGCCACAAATCTGTTGTGCTCTCTACAACGGTAGTAGCAATAGTATTATTTAAACCAATAGTCATATAGAGTGTACCAGTTTTCTTACCCTGAGCTAGTACCAATGCCCCTTTGGTGACCTTCCAGGTGCTATCTGAGAACACCACTGAATGGCCACAATTATCAAGCTACCCAACAGAAATGAGATTCTTCTTCAACTCAGGAATATGTCTGACCTTCTGTAAGATCCATTTATTCTTATTAGGGAGTGCAATATCAACATCTCCCATCCCCACCACGTTCAAAGCCTCCCTATCAGCCAGGTACACTTTTCCAAAATCACCTGCAACATAGTTTTACATTAATTCCCGATAGCAAGATGTATGGAAAGAAGCCCCTGAATCCAGTACCCAGTCTTCAACTGGACTATGAACTGCAAGTAATAGTGCATCTTGTACTTCTTCAGTTATCACATTAGCACTATCATTCTCGGTCTTCTTGGAATTTTTGCAGTTCCTCTTTATGTGGCCAGTCTTGCCACAATTTCAGCAAGTTGCCTGCTGACCAGGCCTTGACTTGCTCTTGCATCTGTTCCTTATTTTGATCTGCATTTGTTTGAGTTCCTATCTTGTGCTTTTCTCTGAGAGTCAACATTCAGTGCTGAACTCGAACCCGAGATTTCGCCTGAATCTCTCCTGCGTACCTCCTCAGCCAAAATTAAGTCACGAATGTCATCATAATTCAACTTTGATTTACCAGCATAATTACTGACAGTATTCTCATGACTTCCTAACTATTTGGCAATGAAGCCAATAGTATCAGTACACGTATCTCATCATCAAAATCAATTTCAACAGACAACAATTGATTTGTGATAGTATTAAAATCATTCAGATATTGTGCAACAGACGTACCATCCGCCATCTTCAAATTGAATAACTTTTTCATCAAATATACCTTGTTATTCGCTGACGGCTTTTTATACGTACCTGACAAAGCCGCCATGAGATCCGTAGTCGTCTTCTACTTGATGACATTGTGAGCAACGGATCTCGACAGGGTTAGTCGAATAACCACTAGAACCTGTCGATCTAACAGGTTCCAATCAGTAACTGACATGCTGTTCGGTTTCGTTCCCAACAATGTAAGATGAAGTTTCTTCCCATAGAGGTAATCCTCTATCTGCATCCTCCAATATCTAAAATCTGTGCCATCAAACTTCTCGATCCCTGATGTTTTCACATTTGCTTCAGCTATCGTTTTTCCTCAGACCCAAACCTTGGCTCTTGATATTAATTATTGTGAAAAATAATGACAATAACGTGAAATAAAAACACACATAAGAAGCAATCATACACGACACAAAGATTTACGTGGTTCGACAAATTGCCTACATCCATGGGACTTGTAGAGGATTTTTATTTCTTGAGGAATCACAATACAATTGTTTTGAGCGATTACTATTCACTCTTATACAGCCACAAGTCAGAACAAAACACATTTATATGTCATGCAGCGGAAACCCTAATAATTTCAGAATTAGCGATGTTCGCTCGAGCGGCGTGTCGAGCGCGAGTCGAGCGAACCTGTTTCCCGCAATAGCTCGAGCCATGAGTTGAGCGGATCTTTGAGTGGACCATTCTGCCTGACTTCGCTCGAGCTGTCTGTTGAGCAGTGTTCAAGCGGACCAATCTGCTTGACTTCGCTCGAGCTGTCTGTCGAGCGATGTTCGAGTGTACCAATCTGCTTGACTTCACTCGAGCAGCTAGAGACTCCGCTCAAGCGGTAGACCAGTTTTCACAATATTTAACAATGGAATATACAAATACTGCACAATTCCTTCGAAAAAAGTATTAAAGAAGGAGAGGCCATTTTTATTTTTTAAACATTTTTATTTTATTTTATTTAATAATTAAGAAGTATCTTTTAACGAGTTTATAACTTTTTAAAAGAAAATATTTTAATACTTCTCATTTAAAAATATAGTTGTATAAAAGATTCTATGTCTATTATTTTTTTTACTATTCGAATATCCATCGATACTATTTATATATCAATAATAAAATGTCATCACCATATTCTACAGGGAAAATAAGAACAACGATAAGTACAAAAATGGCCACACAAAACAAATATATATCTTGCATGGGAGTGACTGTTGTAATATTTGGAAAGGAACAAACATAGACTTATAATGAAGAGTCGCGGACAGATTTATGAGCAGATCAACATATATCTAAAATGATCAGGCCGTTCTTTGAAGATCTTGCAGAAACTTGGACTTGATCTTGCTGAGTGCTATTGGAATACTTCTTGTATTGATCCTCTCTTCAGGTGAATCTACGCAACAGTCCAAAGCTAGTCCCATGACAGATGATACGGTGTCCATCGTAGCTGCATCATATCTTTCGTCTCCCAGCAAACTGGCATCAATGATTTCGACTATGGAGACAGCTAGAGATTCCTCGACCCAGCGCTTTAAGCTCATCTCTTCAACAAACATGTTATCTGTAGGCTTCTTTCTCGTGAAAGTTTCCATAAGTAAAATGCCATAGCTATACACATCGCCTCTTGCAGAAACAATCCCTTCGGATCCATACTCTGCATTATAGAATGTTACACATGATTCATGTTTTAAAATGAAGTAAACAAAAGAAAGAGGGAAAAATTCTTTGATCAATGGAATGCAAAAGCAGCAGCATTATAAGATCACCTGGTGCCATATACCCATTAGTAGCAAGGGTCATGGTTCGCTTTATAAGATCCTCATCTCCTAAGAGCTTGGCTATTCCAAAATCAGCAACATGTGCAACCATATCATCATCCAACAGTATATTGTTAGGCTTCAAATCACAGTGCACAATAGTTTTCGAGTAGCCGAAATGAAGGTATTCTAGTGCTGTTGCCACATCAATCATTATGTTTAGCCTTTGTAACATACTCAAGAAGCGGTCATCAGAATAAAGCCAAGTCTCCAAGTTCCCATTTGGCATGTATTCCAATACAATGGCTTTGAAGTCGATGTTACTGCAAGCACTAATGATTTTGACAAGATTCCGATGATGAATATTACTTAGTACCTCACACTCTACATCAAAGCTATGAAATGCCCCTTCTATTTGCAAATTCAAAACTTTTATTGCAAAGTTCTTACCATCCAAGAATTTTGCTTTGTACACAGACCCAAAACTCCCTTCTCCAATCAACTTATTTGGATTAAACCCTTCTGTTGCTCGTAGAAGCTCTTGGTGAGAAACTCTTCTCCATGGTGCTAAAGTAGACAAGTCTACCGAACCTGTTGACTTCTTTTGGTGTTTTTTTGAGATTAATACTAGGGATGCTGCCACAAGTATTAATGTTAATCCAACTGCAGGTAGTAAAAATGTTAGTATATGCCTTATTCTGGACTTTTTTGATCCAGATGCATCTTTCTTGCAGGGGAGAACTTGCAATTGGGGAGCACCACAAAGTGCATCATTTGACATAAATGATGCAGCCGAGAAGTTTATAAATGGTCCTTTTGTGGGAATTTCTCCTCGTAGTCTATTGAATGAGACATCCAGATATTTAAGATATATGAGTGCTTCTAAGGATTTGGGAATCTCTCCAGATAAATTATTACCTGAAAAATCCAAGAGCTCCAAGCTTACCAAATCACCAAATGATTTAGGAATTGAACCTTCTAATTGATTTCCTGCTAGGGAGAGAATATGTAGATCTTTGAGACTACCCATTGTCATCGGGAGATCACCTGATAATCGATTGTTTGATAAATCCAACTCTGTCAGTACCTTCAAATTTCCAAGCTCTAATGAGAGGGAGCCACTTAGAGAATTCGATGATAGGTCAACCTCCAATAAATCTGTCATGCTCCACAAGCTCAAAGGAACTGTAGAAGCTAATTTGTTTGAGCCTAAGTGGAGGTATCTTAGCAAAGCCAGATTATTTATGCATCCAGGAATTTGTCCAACTAGCTCATTGCCTCCTAAATATAACTCAGACAAGCTCTTTAAATGACAAAGATTTGATGGGATGGGACCCTGCAATCTATTATTATGCAGGTACAAACCTTGGAGCATTCCCAATTTCCCCCATGCAGTAGGAATCAGTCCAACCAACTCATTGTTCCTCACGTCCAAACTTGTCAAGCTGCTTAAATTGCCAATATCTTGGAAAATGCTGGCCTTGATATTGCAACCACCCAATAACATTTTCTGAAGAGAAGTGGAGAGATTTCCAATGGAATTGGGAAGGATAGCATTAAGTGGATTTTCTGTAAAAGATAATATTTCCAGATATATGCAATTTGACAAAGAAGAGAAAAGGCTATTCATTTCTGGAGATCCAATGGTCAAGTTATTGATTTCTAAGTTGAGATACTGGAGGAGACCTAATTACCAATTGTATTTGGAATGAAGCCAGAGAATGAGTTCGTAGACAAGTCTAGATGAGTGAGTTGTGATGCATTGGAGATGGAGCTGGGAATTGTTCCATTGAGTTCATTTCCCCCAAGCAGAAGCCACTGAAGATTTGGAAGGAAAAGGCCTAGACTTGATGGGAGAGGACCAGAGAGATTATTCAAAGGCATTACAATGATTTGTAATGTTGAGACATTGAAAATCTCAAACGGAATTGGGCCAGAGAATTGGTTGTCTCCGATATTGAGGTTCTCCAAGTTTTGTAGATGACCAATTTCATTCGGAATTGCACCTGCCACGATATGAATAATCATGAGTACGTTAATTCATCACTAAATATAACAAAGATTATGTAAATCATATATATTGAAAAGGGCCATGTGTCTAATAACCCAAAAACAAGGGGTCCATAATTAGGAAAACGTAAAATCCACTATAATGGTGGGTCTCAATTAAGTTTTTTTTTTTTTTTTTTACTTAGTGGTTAAGAAATTATTTTTTTAATAATGTTGTGATTTATTTTAAATATTTAAAAATATAAAAAAAGTACAAAATAAAAAATAAAGAAGCCAAATGGCCGCATGTCCCATCTCATGAAATCTAAGCTAGAGTGTTCGAATTCCCGTGAATCAATTAGGCCTGGTTTGTTTTCAGAAAACTTTCATATCATCTTATCTCAATTTCATCATTATATTTTTCTCAATTTCAATACAAAATAAAATAAACAATTTAACTTTTTCAAATTCATCTCATCTTCTCTCACCTAATCATTATAATTTTTTCAAATTTTAATACAAAATAAAATAAACAATTTATCTCATCTCAAAAGTTTTCATCTCATCTCATCTCATCTCCGAAAACAAACGGGGCATGACGGAGCTTTGGTCCCTCAACATATTAGTTTTTCGTGTGTTTATGTTTGTATAACTATATATATATATATATATAATTACTAGTAAGACGTTACGTGCCTGAGGCACGCATGCCGAGTTCAAAGTATTATTATATTTTATTAAAATAAAAATAAAGTACATATATATATATATAGATCTGTATAAGTATTTTTTATCAGTTTTATGGATGAGAATGATATGACGCTTTAGGAAGAGTTTAGAGAATGAGCGTCTGTTTAACGAGGTTTGGATAGTAAAAATATTTAAGAATATTTGTGAATAATAGTGAAAAAAATAAATGAAAAGTAATAAATAGTAATAAAAAATAATAATTAGAATTTTAAGAGTATACTCTAAATACCCAAACCTAAGGTTAAAGAGCCTCAAATTTTTGTAAACTTGATCAAAATATCGTTTTTATTTTTTTCTTCTAATAGTAACTAATTTGCCTCTTAAATGAAGTTAATAAACGGAAGTATCGAGTTGAAATATGTTGCAAAGAGCCAGGATGATCTACTACTATTAAATAGCAAAGAAATAAGAAATGTTACAAAAGGATTAATAAAATTGAACATTCACATAACAAAATATCTAACTAATTATAACTAAATTTGAGGATGATTATAAAACAAATGTACATATATGATTAGGAACTACTAGATAAATCTTCAAATGATTGACACTCTATTTTTAAGATTTTGTGAAATTCAAGCATCTTGGTGGAGTGGAATTATTTTTTTGAAAATTTATTTTTTATTTATATATATATATATATATGGAAAAGAAATTAATATACATGCTAATCCGAAAAAAAAGTACATTTATTTACAAATACGAAAAATTACAGAACTAAAGGACAACGATTTTTTTTTTTTACAAGAAGATGAAAGAAAAAAATCACCAAAAAAATCAACACTGGATTATATAACCATTCTGTTAGAAATACTAGATCAAAGTATACAGCGGAAGCGATATTTACCTTATTGGAAATATCTCGGATCTAGTGCAGTTGTTCCACGGATTCTTCAGGGTCGTTCGTCCACGATTTTCACATCGATGGTGGAGTGTGCTACGTGGTAATACCAGAGCAACACTCACACGTTCCACAGCCTAGATGCCATGACTAGAGAGAATCATTTGAGAGAGAGATAATTCTTGATGCAAGTCCCTAATACAAATGG
Organism: Cyclocarya paliurus; assembly: GCA_029856935.1. NCBI lineage: Eukaryota > Viridiplantae > Streptophyta > Magnoliopsida > Fagales > Juglandaceae > Cyclocarya > Cyclocarya paliurus. Next base: position 20,438,343 of record CM056951.1, read on the forward strand.
GGGAGGAGCTATGTAAATAGCTCCTCTAAGCGTAACCCCCGGCTGGCCCTTAATGGCCAGCCATCAAGCCTCATGAAGTGGTTCTTAAACCACTTCATAACCTTCAAGAGAAGGTGAAGGGGTGCCCACTATGGGTGCCCCTTTCTTACATCTCCCACTCACACATAGTGGGCAAGACCCCAGGTCTGCATCTCTCAATATGTTCTCAATCTTGTTCATACTGGCAAATAGGCCGTGCGACCATCGAGCACAGCTGTAAAAGAAAAATGGGAGTACTATACTAAATCTCTCCAAGAGAAGACCAGCATAGCCACATCCCTAAAAAATGTCTCGTTATGCCCGACTCATTTGGTCACATCAGACTAAGCATCCCTAATCCCTCTCGAGTCAGAATGACTCAGAGCAATGCTCAATCTCCATAAAATATGTTGTACTCACAGCTATATTGCAACTCCCAAGAAGCAACATAACTTGCCGGCAATGAGTACACATCATTATTGATGTGTTACCAAATAGTCTTCCCTTCGCACTCATGTCATTTAGTTTTAGTCCAGTCGCTTTCCCAGCAATGCCTCTTTAGACCGCATCATTCATGGCCATAGATAACATGCCAAAGTAGCAGACACTAAAACATCAACCTCGTGACATAGTCAAAGGTTTCCTAAGGGCATAAATAAATTAAGGTCATCAATTATGACCTACAGGACTCACACGGTGAGGAAGTAGGGAACTATTCACTCACCTCTACTGTTGGTCGCAAAAGCACATGTAGTATGAAATACATGTTACGGTGGATTTCTCTTTCGGAAGAAAAAGCGTATATCTAATCTCCATGCACCATACAGATCTTAGTCTAGTCGCTATCTCAGCGCCTAACCCGAGTCCTTCCATTTGCTCACTATCAAAGCGCCAAAGAGGATCTCGCATCTGGCTAAACCACAGGCTGCATGGATTGTGGGTAACCATGCACGGTCCTTTTAAATATGATGGACCTCATCTTAGCTCCCACTAAGGCGACATATCTTTTGTGTCTTACAACTTATCCCTCATTGGACAAGTACCGAGTGACACACTGTCTCATCTTTGCTCGCTACCCATTTGTAGTGCCAAAGGCGATCGCTCGTGTGAGTGAGCAGATCTAAACCTGTCGATATACCTTTTTTCACCATAATTACTAAATTTATGGTGAATGTGTATGCTTACCAAAAAAATGCTTCTAATCACGCCACATGATCATAGAACATATCAATATCATGTGCACGACGAGCAATACTATGAGATAGAGAGAAATTACATGGTCAATTATTAAATCACAACTCTCAAGTGATGTTTAATGACCATTTCTCCCTATGCGCATTCTAATGTGTAGTAACTTTCCAAAACATGCTCCTACCAAGAGACTCTGCTTTTACATATAAAAGTCATTTGCACAACCATGAAGTCAGCGACGACTCATCGCGAATCTCATTTGGGTCAAATTCACAATATAAACCTTAGATTCTAATCAGCAAGTCCAACTGCGAATTTTTAAGAATCTACAAGATGACCACAAATGTCCTTCAGCAAACTTAATTTGCGACTTCAAGGTTTCATATAAAGCTCTTGTACTCAACAAAAACATGTAAGATAACCATAATTTATTTTTCATTAAGGGTAAAGCGATTAGGCCCTTTGCCCCAAAGACAATTTAATAGTCTAGTCATTACTTTTAACGACAATCGCATCACAAACTTACTTAATCAAGTAAGTCATATTTACCCTCTAACAAAATCTTAACCTCTAACTCCCATGAGCAAACCATAATGGAAACACCAAATAGTATAGGCAAAACTAGATTCTTTAGTATTTTCCATCTCATTAATTGTCTATGGATTTTGAACAAGAGCTCGTAGAAACTGTTTTTCTCATAAACAGTCTCACAAGACATGAAGCCTGAGCTACTTTTCACAAATCCATGTCCATCACCTCGTAGTATGGACACCTCTTATTAGGCGACAATTAATTATCTAAGATAACCAGTTCGCAATATCTCTCAAGATGACACTTTTCTAAGACTGTCAACAACGTTCAAAGAACCCAATTTAATTCAATAGGTCGTTTAATAAAATAAAAAAAACGACTAGGTACATTGGGTATCTTTGAATAGATGGTTCGTTTAGGCCGCATGTAAACAGCACCAGCAGCATTCATTCGCTTTATGCACCAAAATAGTACTAGCAATAATCATGCGCTCCAAGTACTTCATGCCTAAACATCACAAAAGCTAACCATCTAATTCTCCTATGAGAATCAGCTATTTAACACCTTCAAGAAAAGTTTCAATAAATATGCGATCAACAGCTATCTAAATGCAACTCAATTAGTGTCAAGAGATGGATCTATACCTCTATCAACTCCACTTTTCCTTTATCAATTAGATCAACAACCCCAGGTTGGATCATATAAGTAAAGCGAATATAAGATTTTATGTTGGGATTCCTACTATTCAATACCTTTACGGAGCCATATTACAAATATTCTCTTCTAGTCTTTAAACGACTATTCAATACCTTTACGGAGCCATATTACAAATATTCTCTTCTAGTCTTTAAACGACGAGATAATATTGATATATTGCTTCCACGCTATTTATGAGAATCTTTATATTCTATAACTTTTGGGAGTCACTATCACTAGTGGTACACCATCACTTAAATGTATACTCACACTAGTTGTTAAATTACTCCCACTATTTTCGACGATCTTTTATAAATAAATTTTTTAAAAAAAATTAAGGTAGTGTGGTATGAAACGTAATGAAATATTTTTTCCAAAAAATAAGTGTTTACAAAAATTCACAATTCCCCACCCTCGCCGAAAATACGAGTAATTTTCTTGACTCAACCAAAAAATGATCAAGCTTATGACGACTCAGCAAGTCGTCATTAAACTGCGAGATAATTATTCTCATCATATAACTCATACGATTTCAATTTAAAAAATATATATATTTTAACTGAAAAAATATAGTTTCCTTAAAAATATTTGGAATCGTATTTATATGATGAAACAATTTTTTATTATCCAAGTCCTTAGTGTGCATGTATAGGAACTTTCACATAGAAAATGCTCATATTGCCTTTTCTCATTTGACTCTTCTAAATAAAGGAGAGGGATCTCATTAGCGAGAAAAATTTCAATTTCTCAAGCTTCACACCCATCATCCAATGCCTCCACGGCATATTGTAGCATATCATCTCTCCACTTGAGAAATAATATTACTGAGTCAATGAGTGACCATCAAATACTTAAAACCTCTTGAAATTCTCACTAACACCACTGTTTTCAATTAGTCTTAAATCAAATTAGGTATAGACTTCACTAATATCGCATTAAAAGCGCTAATAAAAAACATCGTTTTGTGCAACAAATGCAGTATGTGACGTTTTAGCTGCTAACTAGCGATATATCCTTATTTCTCTCATACTCAATATTTTTCATATTCTCCAATCCACTATAGGAGAGAAAAGAAAAAAAATTGCGAGAAATTATCTTAACCTTAAACCTATCTTGCATCAGTGCAACCACGAGCAAAATTTTTAGGTTAGGCTTTAGATGAGTCATACCTACTTATTTAGACTTTTTACCACAGTTACCATGCAAACCTCCAAGGTGCATGGTATTACTCTCAATGGGTGCTCCAAAGTTTATATATCTGCAAGAACCTATTTGTTCTCACTAGAAAGAAATAAAACTTGAGCAAGATTACCAGCGGTAATACTACATAAAAGTGCACTGATAAAACCTTTAAAAAATGAATGTGCCAATGAAGAATGTCCTCAACAATCTTGCACACTCAAATTTTAATATCCTTACTTGTCAGACATACTAGCAAGTAGAGGGGATATACGTTTTATCTATGAGTTAATCCAAGTGGCTTCAAGATTATAATGCTCAACCTCAAATATAGGAGCAATTTAATCTTTGTATCACCAAAAATAACGCGCAACTTTTGTTATTACTCACAAGATTCTTAAAGGCAAAAGAGTGGTTTAGCTCTTATTTGACAGTTGATCCCATCAACTTCTATAAAAATTGTAGTGCATGCGTCTCACGCACACTTCCAATTTTATTCTAGACCTTTCAAAAGTTTCACAATAATGATGGTCTAAGACTATCTGACACTGATAATAATCTTTATTTGTTTCCAACTATTGCTCATGGAGGAGATTAGTGCGACGATTAAATCGCATAAATAATCTCTAGGTTTTCTTCATGGTTATTTCAAAGTTACTAAACTATGCGTATATAATCGCACACACATCTAAGAAATTTGCCGCGTTAATCTAAATTAGAACAAAAATAATTAATACACGTCGCAAGATCGAAAATTCGCTAAGCTTCCTAATCATCTCTTGCGCCTCAATGCGTAATTATTAATTTCTAACTTAATTTTCGCGCAAATTTATATTGTATAGGAGATTAATTCCAAATCAATCTCAACCATACTCCCACTAGGATAAGTAATCTACCGAGTCAATCACATGTAAAATAATTTCTTCCTAGATCGAAGAAATCAATTTCAGCCAATCATAATCATGGACTAATCAAACTCAGGCTACTTAAATCCTTTATTTTATCACATTTTAAAAAATTTGAAGACTAATTCTTAAAAAATAGCCTAACAATACAAGTGATAAAATAAGCTCACAATTACATGCAATCACAATACATGTACAAAAATAATCACATCACATTTTATCCAAATAATTATTATTCACCAAAAAATAATAATCTAGGCAAATTATAACATACAATAAAATGCCTAATAAATGCGATAAAATATGACATAATCTCATGGCATGCATATATTCAATGACCATATGCAAAAATATTTCAGAAAAATAATTTTATGCCACAATAACATACTGAATAAATAAAATCAGCGAACTTACCAATAATAAGCTCTAGCCCAAATGGTTGAGTTAATTGTCTTTGTGTGAAGTCTTGAGTTCAAATCACCACCCAAACATTTTGTATAAAAAAAATTTATGCCACTGTTCTTGGACAGCCAATGGGCTGCACCACCTTGGGCGCCCAGCTGCATAGAGGGCTTGTGCCTACTGGGCTCACAACCCAATCCACAAGCACACTTAACATCATATGATATGGGCTGGATTTTTTAAAAAAAATGGCCCAAAACAGTATAAGCCTAAAACAGTTTCTCAGCCCAAAAATAATTTAAACCAAATGCCACTGATCTTGTTTTGTTTGAATAAATAAATTCATGGGCTGGGCCGAATAGCTTGATTTAATAAAAATAGGCCCAAACTTCCTTTAAATCCAGCCCAAACTTATTGATTAAAAAAAAATGGCCCAAATCCCTTTTCTTTTAGCCCATAACATGATTTAAAAAAAACAAGCCCGTATACATAAAGACAAAGTCACTGTTTATCTTCTTCCTCAAATACGTTACTGTTCTAGTAACGAAAAAAATATAACCGACGCCAACCTCAGCGTGTGCCCATTAATGGCGACTTCGAACCTCCTGGCAGAGGCGCCTATCCATGGCAGCGCCGCCCCACCCTCTCAAAGCCTCCGGAGAGCTCGTACCTTCCTCCACCGCTCACTGGTGCAAGCAGCGGCTTGTGGTGCTGCCACTGCTGCACCTAGTGTTGAAGGGCGTTGAATGGCCATGCTCCTCTGTGCGCAGCAGAGCTCGCAGCACCACCATGGTGCGTGCTGCGCTGCACGCAGCAGAGGACAGCGCCTCCATGGAGGAGTGCGCCACTCTGCTTGCAGCAGAGTGCGCTGCTCTCCATGATGGGCACAACCCTGCACTACACACGGTGCAACGCACCGTGCCTTCAGCATGCACCCCAGTGCTGGTGGGTTGAACCCACGGTGCACCTGCACCGTGATGTTGCATGCTTTGTCGCGCAGCAGATTCTGCGGCGCTGCTTGTCGGGCAGCACCGCTTTGGGCAGGCAAGGCACTGCGCTGAGCAGCTGCAGTGACCATTGGGCAGCGTTGGGTGCTCAATTCTGCACAAACGGCCGCAGCCCACCATGGCAGCACTTCATTATCTTTACCACCATGCATTGTGCGCAGCCACTAGCCGTGGGGTGCCACCACCTGCAGCAGAGCACTTAGCTCCACATGCCTCCCTGCATGCGGTTCTGCCCGCAGTAGAGGCTACGGCACCACCATGGTGCAAGGCTCTGTGTGCAGCAGAGGCCCGACTGCATCTAGTTGCTCCCCACCACCTACGGGTGAGCACCGCCCCTTGGCAACGCATCACCCAGCAGATGCGTGCAACAAGTGCAGTGCCATGAATGGCACAGATTCGCTGCACCCTCAAGCGCGCTACTGCCTCATATGGTGCAGTGCATGTAGAGATCTGGAGAGCAAGTACGGGTACATGTTGGTTCGAGTGGGTGGCTGCAGCCATTCCACAGCGGCGCTACCACCATAACGACCAACCGATAGACATGTTACATAACATCGTGCATGGAAATTTTTTTTCACGTAAATGAAATATAACATGCACGTCAATAAAAATAAATCGAGAACAACCGATTCATTCTCTGATACCAATGTTAGAAATACTAGATCAAAGTATACAGCGGAAGCGATATTTACCTTATTGGAAATATCTCGGATCTAGTGCAGTTGTTCCACGGATTCTTCAGGGTCGTTCGTCCACGATTTTCACATCGATGGTGGAGTGTGCTACGTGGTAATACCAGAGCAACACTCACACGTTCCACAGCCTAGATGCCATGACTAGAGAGAATCATTTGAGAGAGAGATAATTCTTGATGCAAGTCCCTAATACAAATGGGGGAGGAGCTATGTAAATAGCTCCTCTAAGCGTAACCCCCGGCTGGCCCTTAATGGCCAGCCATCAAGCCTCATGAAGTGGTTCTTAAACCACTTCATAACCTTCAAGAGAAGGTGAAGGGGTGCCCACTATGGGTGCCCCTTTCTTACACATTCAATCTAGTAATATACATACTAATATATGAACTAAAGATCTGAAAAATAAAATAATATATATAACAACCCTAATAATATATATGTTAAACAAATTTAATATAAATTTACAAAATATATTTCGATAAAAATTTGAAAAATGAGGTCAACTTTAAAAAATCATACTATATTTTCTGTAATATCTGTAATAAATATTAAATTTCAATGCGGGTGGTCCTATTTTATTGCCGGCCACTTTTGTGCATTATACATGCAGTACATTAATTTCGAAAGAAAAGATCACTCAGTAGTACTCTATGTGATCACAATAATTACTTTCTCCATTATGTACGGAAAATGGAACATATGGAGAAAGCGGACTGCATTAATTTTTTGGGTAAGGTGGTAATGGGTTATGTTGATCAATAATATCATAAATATAGGATCCAAGCCTTTATCTGTTGGTTCCCCATGCAGCTGTTTTGAGGGAGAAGCAAAAAAATAAAAGTGCTGCATTTTTTTATTCTCCCGTGTGCGTCTAAGAGAAATGGAGCATTGATTCCATTTATGCTATTTAATATTCTAAAAAATTTAACTTTTATTAAAGAATTGATGGTGGGTTAAATAAAAAGTAATATTAATTAATTATTTTGGACGATAAAGATTTGTACATGTCCTTTTACACATAGTTTGGATAGCGAAAAGTGTTGAGAAATATTATGAATAATTGTGAGTAGAGATTAGAGTGGATTTGTGGGTCTCATTTAAAGTGTTTTGAGTTGTTTAAATATATGAAATATGTTGATTTGTTGACTTTTAAATAGGTAGTTGAAAAATGTGTAGGTTTCATAAATATAATAATAATTTTATAATAGTGATAAATATTATAGTAATTTTATTATAGTATTTTTATAATAATAATATAAAAGTACATGGCCACCCAGGTACCAGTAACCACCTCTCGTAGACCCAGCCACCACAAACCTCCCTCTCCCTCTCAGTCGCACACCGGCATTCGCACGAGTGCAGCTCTCTCTCGACTCATAGTGAAATACTATTGGCAAAAATGTTTGAAAACTATTCAAAAGTGTTCAACATTGTGTTTGTCACGTAAAGTCTCCTCATCTGCACAAAAATACTTGAAAAGTGCTGATAACACTTCATTTTCCAAACACAGCCTTATTCATCAGAACCGTCTGAACTCGGAACATCTTACATAAGCAGATCGAAAGACCCATTTCGTAAACATAAACCCAACCCCACCTCCGTAGCATCAGAGAGAGATAGAAGGTGAAAACACTCTGCGTAAGGATTTAATACATTTCCATGGCAGCCAGTAAAGTCCTCTTCATGTTTTGTGGTGATGTTAAGTTCTTTCATGCGGTGGAGATCTTGGACGGAGGAGACGTGGTTTCCCATCTCTATCGTTGCCTTTGAAGAAAAGGGTAAGTTTATGAATTTTTTTTCCCAGTTTGTTTCATATGTTTGTGTTTTTGTTTTTGTTTTTTTTTTTTTTGTTTCATTTAAATGATCCTGGTTTGGTTTTTTTGTAGGAGTTTTTTTTTTTTTTGTACAGATGTAGTTTTTTTTTTGGTTTCTAGGTTGCATGCCAAATTTGTTCTTTCCTGTGGGTTTTTTTTTTTTTCATCCCTTTTGTTTTCTGTCGATGGGATCTGAATGTGAAGTGTAGTTTCAGATTTATTTCGACATCCCGTGTGTATTGAGGCGCTCTGTTTGGGTGGGGGTTTTCTTTATTATGGATATTTTTGGGTTTCTTGATTGGATGTTAAATTTGTTTTTCTGGTGTGGCACAGGAGCAGTTGAACTTTCATGTGCTGATAGTTTCTAGGCTTTCATCGGCGTATTCGTTTATGTTTGGATTGGGTTTGTTTCTAAATTTTTTGGGCTCTCAGATTTTTGTAGAATTTTCTCTGTTACAAGTCTTGCCGACGGGTTTATGGCGATGAATTTGTTTTTGAATGAGGTTGTTTAAAGTTTATCACTTGGTTTTCCTTTTGGGTGTAAATGGGTACGTCTAATCGTGACAATCTCAATTGCAGTGTATTTGCGAGGCTCAGCTTCCCTCCAAGCGTTTTGCCGTGTTTGCCGTCTGATGCCTAGCAGTGCATAGAGGCACTGTATTTAGATGATGGAGCAGAGGAGCATAGGAGTTTGAGCAGAGTTTAAGGCTATGTTTGGGTAGCGAGAAGTGTTGAGAAGTGTTGTGAATAGTTGTGAGTAGAGATTGGAGTGAGTTTGTGGGTCCCATTGAAAATAGTTTGAGTTGTTTGGATGTATGAAGTATGTTGAGTTGTTGACTTTTGAATTTTGAGTTGAAAATGAGGTGGGTCCCATCAATAATTATTTTTTTTAGGATGATGAAATGATGATTTTATTTATATATAATAGTGATAAATATTATAATGATTTTATTTTTATATATAATAGTGATAAATATTATAATGATTTTATTTTTATATATAATAGTGATAAATATTATAGTGATTTTATTTTTTATTTATATATACTAATGATAAATATTATAGTAATTTATTTTTTATTTATATATAATAGTGATAAATATTATAATAATTTTATTTTTTGTCTATATATAATAATGATAAATATTATAATAATTTTATTTTATTTTTATATATAGTAGATAAATATTATAATAATTTTATTTTATTTATATATAATAATAATAAATATTATACTGATTTTATTTTTTATTTACATATAATAATAATAAATATGACCCGCACCACTGCAGCGGCGAAGACCACCGCACTACCCAACTCCTCCAAGCCAGACCAGCGCACTGCCAAGCTCCTCCACGAAATCTCTTGCACCATAGCACCCACTGCCCAGCCCCACGTGAAAACGGTAACGCCACCACAAGCCGCCAACCCCGTCCGTTGACCCTCCCTCAGTCGTTTGAAGCAGAAGCGCAGCCTCACCAACACCTAAGGACCTCTGTTTTTGTTTCCCGAAACAGAGCGGTCATGGCTCAACCAACCCACTGCCCTTAAGCCACCACACACGGTGCCAACTCCACCTCGGCGTCGTCACCTACACAGACCGTGGCGAGGAACACTATACGCCACTTCGAGTCTATCGTTTCTCTCGATAAGCTTCCCTTTGATTCAAACCGTGCCTTCTCTCTCATCACCTTCTCTCTCGCAACGACGGGCTACTACGCTGACCACCCTCAACCGCCTTCCAGACCCAACTCTGTCGCGCCTTGCCCGTCCCTCTCGGCAAGTCTCCGTTCACTTGCCATTACTCCTCTGTTATATATATTAGGATCTGTTCATGCTTAAAGTCCGGTTTCTTGCATAAAGTCCTTTCCGCAAACAAATATCATGACCTGACAGTAGAAACAGTGCACATAGAGAATGCTGGAGATATGTTTGCAAAACTTCAAATGTTGTTTGGATGGAGAGATACTCCCAGCCGTACAAGAATACTTCAAAGTAGTTGAAGTATCTCGAGTGTCCAAACACGGCCTAAGAGAACAGATTTAGACGAACGGCATTATGTTTAACCAAAAAACAAGAAATACCGTTAAAACAAGATTTTCCATTTGATAGCCACTTTATATATATATATATATATATATATATATATCTACTTATATATAAAGTGTGAATCGCCCATCTATAGTATTTTCGTCTAACAAATTTTTTTTCAATTTTGTCCCTGTTTTTGTTTCTAAATTTCCGTTTTACCCCTAGATTCTTCCCATTTTGCCCCTGCTACTATTCCAAAATTTCCGTTTTGCCACTGCCCGTCCTCCGTTGGCTTCGTCTCCCGCAGTGCACCGCCGGACGCCGGCGTGACCAACACCACCCCGGCGATTCTCTTCGCCTCCGTCAGGCGTGCCTCCCCTTCAAATCTTAGCTCCTATCATGCCGCCGTTAACCGCTACGAGCGAATCCAAGCCGCTTCCGGCCCATTTCTTCGTCCCCTCCGCCGCCGCATGACGGCGTGGCCAACACCGCCCGGTCCATTCTCTTCGCCTCCGTCCGTCGCCCCTCCCCTTCCAATCTCAGCCCCTCTCCTGCAGCCGTTAACCGCCGCGAGCCGATCTAACCCACCGTGCGAATCGGGCATGAACAGTGTTTCGTCCGAAAATATTTTTCCTATTTTGCCCCCTTTATAGAAACACTATCAATTCATCTCATTTCATTTCATTATTATAAAAAAGTATTTTTAATGATATTGTGAAATTTTTTTAATGTTTAAGCGTCTAAAAAATTGAATAAAAAATTAAAAAAATAGATTTTTTTATCCTTATCGGAAGAAAGATATAGCATTACTTTTAGGTTTTAGATGTAAAAAATGAGTAACATTACAAATCAGTTGAGCTTTACAATTGGACTATAGTATTTTTTTTTTCCAAATTGATACCAAGTCTTCATAAAATTTTAATAAAAAATCAAAATCTTAAAAATTAAATTTTAATATTGTGCAGCATTTTATTTCCTTTAATTTTGAATTATGTAAATATCAAATTGAACTATTAAATTTTAGTATAAATCTAATTTTTCCCTTTTATTAATAATTTTTGTTTAATGATTTATTAAGAAATAAACTTAAATATATATTTTTTTCATTTCTACATAAATTGAATAGTTTATTAATTAATCTGAAATTAATTACACTATTTGAGATAGATCTAAAGTTTCTAATGTACTATGGTTTATTTAATTTTTTTTTAAATGTAAAGGATAAAACTTTATAAAATATATGATTAAATTATTTAATACTTACCACTATAGTTTTGAATTTTAAAATTAACACATTATATTTTTATTTTAGAAATAACAAATATACAACATACGCATCCAACCATAACTATTAAGAGTAATAATAGTAGGTTGCTTGGTATAATTACAAAATTTCATAAGGAAATAAATTATAACTTCTTAATAATTTAAAAATATAATATATCATTATTACTATTTTATTTAGCCAAGGTTGAAAATGTTAAATAAATTAATGTTTTTCGTTGTTATTATTTCTTATAGTGCTTCTGTTTTAATAATATTAAAAAAGGTTATGAAATTTTTTTTAAAGTAAATTAAAATAATTTGGTTTACATTCTTAAATTAAAAACTAAACTGCCTTTGGAATAACGCAATGATTTAACATTATTTGTAGTACAGAATAATATAGTCTAGAATACATTTTTAATTTTTTCCTTTTCTGATAATTTATATAATGTTGGAATTTTTTTTTTTTTTACATATTTATGAATAAATGTTTCATAATTACTAACAAATTATCTTCTTATAAAGAAGATAAAATTAAAAAAAAAAATTTCAATAATCTTTCAGTACAATCTGTAATTTAAAAATGTTTTCTCCCATAACCAAATGAATTCACCCCATCTTTTTTTATATAGAAACCTAACAAAATTATCATTAATTTTAATTTTCAAACTGTAATAAACATCATTTTTTCGCTTGCAGCCTTGTTTCTACATTTTAAAATTTGTAATAAAATTTTAGTATTAATATTTTTATTATTAATTTAAGCTTTTATTAAAATTTTCTTATTAAACTTTTGTGTTATATAACTAAATAAAACACAAACTTATATAGATTTATCATTTCTGTTAAGTTTATAGTAGGTTTACCTCAAGTTATGTAAACCCATGACTTGTTTTAACTTTATTTAAAAAAAATTCTTCATTTTCTCACTTCTCATTTGCTATCAGTTTTTCATTTTTATATATTTGTAACTAGACACACGTTTAGTACACAATTGCTCATCAATTACTCTTTTTTTTTTCCTATTTTTCTCATAAAATCCGATTCTCTTATGCTTTTGCTCTTTTGCCGATTAGGTGAGTTAAGGTTTTTTCTTTTTAAGGTTGGATATTAAATTTAGATGAGATTAGTTGAGATAAAAATTAAAAGTTAAATAAAATATTGTTAGAACATTATTTATTATTATTGATATTATTATTTTAAAATTTTAAAAAATTGAAATGTTTATTATATTTTATATGAAAATTTAAAAAGTTACTAATAATAACTTACTAAATAACTTACTAATAATTTAAAAATGTTTTCTCTCATAACCATATTACTTATAATAACTTACTAAATCTTTAAGGGAATTAAACTTCATTCCCGACTTTGGCTCCTCAATCGTATCATCATCATCCACTTGGACATTCTGAGATTTCTCGACACTACCATCATCAGGTTCCTGAGGAATTGGTATATCCTTAATACATTCTTCAATTTTAGGAGATTCACATGGCACTTCAGTTTCCCCACCATCAAGTCTATTATCCTCTGAACCAATTATTCTGTTTGTAGTAGAGTTTGTATTGTTGGTTAGAATTGGAGGTTCCATGATATGTTGAAATGGGTAACCAGCATTATGTAATAAACACAAATAGTCTGCAATTAAACTCTTACAAACAAGCCAACTTAATTTTTTTTTTTTTTGTATACGTGCAAATAAGCTAACTTTTTAAGAATAAATCATGATCAGTTATTATGATTTTTCATTATAGTTTTAGACTGTCATCACTGTTCATTTATAATTAAAAATTTAAAACATAATAAAATTGGTCACAGGGCACACGTGCAGCGCACGTTGCCCTTTGCTAGTATATGTATATATATATATATATATATATATATATATATATATATATATATATAAAGATACAGAGATAATTACATTTTCTCCAATGAATTAAAACGACCCGGTGTTAATTATTATATCTTAATCTTTAACTTAGCTTAGAATAGCTTGGACCTTGTTTAAAATTCTAGTGAGCATGGAATATAATGTACATTGTAAAGGACATGTTTCACACTATCAATCACATGGATGACCTATAATAATAAATGGGCGACACTGGTTATCCTGGGTAAATTCTGATACTTAAGTTAGTAACAATATGAGAATAAGTATATGTAAAGTTCAAGTAAAGTGTTTGTTACCTCTCGTAGGTTATTTATAAGACATGGACATGACGTATCCTTCGTAATTCCTTATGAATTGGAGAAGAAGGAGATATCCTCCTTAGAATGATTGTGTACAACCGTGGAGTTACATACTTGCGGTGCACTCAGAAGTTAGCTATCAAAGTTCGAGTTATATACTCACGGTGTACTTAGCAGTCAGCCAACAAAGGTCGAGTTACATACTTGCGATGCAATAAAAAAGGGCATGAAGATCAAAAGACCCCACTACCCTCTAGGCAGTTAGCTACCAAATGTCAAGTTACATACTCGTGGTGCACTCAGCAATTAGCTACCAAAGGTCGAGTTATATACTCGCGGCGCACTCAGTAGTCAACTACCAAAGGTCAAATTACATACTCGCAATGCAATAAAAAAGGGCATGGAGGTTAGAAGACCCCACGACCCTATTAGTAGTCAACCACTAAAGGTCGAATTGCATACTTGCAGTGTAATAAAAAGGGGCGTGGAGGTCAGAAGACCCCACGATCCTCTCAACAGTCAGCCACCAAAGGTCAAGTCATATACTCGTAGTGCAATAAAAAAAGGTGTAGGAGTCAGAAGACCTCACAACCCCCTCAACAATTAGTCATCAAAGGTCAAGTTATGTACTAGCAGTACATCCATAAAGGGCGTGGAGGTCAACAGATCCTAGGACCCTTGTACTGATATTCACCAGCAAGTGCTGAGTATTTATATTTACGCCACAATCATTATCAGCAAGTTACTTCTGGAATGAGCCACCAAACTCCACAACCGCCTAGCATGGGTTTACTTTGGGAACATTTCAACGGGCTTGACAACCGCCTAATGTGGATTCAAGGAGTTGACGGGCTCCTTGACCACTTAAAAGTGGGTTACTACCAACAAACACTAACAATAAAACAAGAACACTACCAACAATTTCCACCAAGAGGTAAAAAATCCATTACTATCAACAAAAGCAAAAAGGGTCACTCTTAACCCACAATAAACAATCTTTATTCATACAAATAAACAAATTCAAAATCGAGCTCTGCGTTCGCACCTAATGTGATCGAGTACATTTCTCTCCTATCTCTCCAAGTTGAACTCTTCACCACTTAGCACAACACAGACAAAAATTTGGGATCACACAGGAAACTAGATACCAATTTTCAAAACGTATTTTGTAGATTATTGACTTGAAAATTCTCAAAGCCTCCTAAGATTTCACAAGGGCGTGGAGACACCCGTACACTAACTAGTATGGACCCTCAACAAGGTAGGGGAAAACAAAAGCAAGCAGACGCCTACGAGCCCCCCTAGCCATGCAGGCCCACGACTAAGAAGCAAACCCAAAGTTGAGCCCATAATTGTGGTTATGTGGTGGATAACTCTTAAAGAGTTGGAGATATAACCCACGGTTGTACACAATCATTTTAAGGAGGATAACTCCTACAAGGCAGGAGATATCCTCCCCCGGTTCACAAGGGATCATCAAGGATACATCATGTCTATGTCCTTCTATAAATAACTCATGATAGGTACCAAACACGTCATTTGAACTTTACATGCATTTATTCTCATATTGGTACCAACTTAAGCATCGGAGTGTACCCAAGGCAACCAGTGTCATCCTTTTATTATTGTAGATCATCCATATGGTTAGTGGTGTGAAACATATCCTTTACATACATAATAATTTGTATTGAAAAAATATAAATATAAATATATATATAGCTATGAACAATTTATTTCTTTAAAAAAGAACAGCAGTAACAAACAAATTATATATTTCTATTCACCGCGAATTTTAACTACTACTTTTTCCTAGAGCCTTAAAATCTTCTAGTTTTCTGGCCTGTACGTGTTGATCAGTACTATTGCTAGCTTGCACATGCATTCAATTGAAAGGTGACCAATCCGAAAAATGTACAGTCAAGTACATGCATCTGCCAATCAATGATGCTTTCCATAATTTTAATGCTCAAATTATATATAGATGACTAAATTAACATACCAGCAAAGTTGTTTTCGGCAAGGGAGAAAGTCATAAGCATGGTTAAGTTTCCGATGGCCGGCGGTACTCTTCCGGTGAAATTATTAGCCCACACTGACAAATATTGCAGTTGTTTGCAGCTGAACAAAGTGGATGGAAGTCCGCCATTAAATCTGTTATAAGAAAGTTGAAGCCACTGTAAGTTGGGAAGATGATCAAACGTATCCGTTGGAAGTCTCCCAGAGAGCTCGTTGGAGTAGAGATCAATCAATTGCAGGGAAGGCATGTTAAACAAAATAGAAGGCATCGGGCCCGAAAGCTTATTATCTCCAAGATCAATTTGTTTCAAGGTAGATATGTTGAAGAGGGAGGAAGGTATATAACCCGATAACCCATTGAAGGCCAAACCAATCCTTTCTAAGGAAGACATGTTCGATAAGGATTGTGGGATAGCACCTGTGAATCTATTGCCAAATAGAAACAAATCTCGAAGTTTGGATAATAGTCCCAAAGATGATGGGATTTCTCCATTGAAGTTGTTGAATCCAAAGTTCAAGTTTTTCAACCGGTAAAGACGAGACAACTCAATGGGCACAGAGCCATGAAAACTATTGTTTCTTAGGCTTCGTTTGGTTACTCAACCAAACTCAATTCATCTCACTCATCATTACAATTTTTTCAAATTCCAATACAAAATATAATAAACAATTCAACTTTTTCAAATCTCAAAACAATAAAAATATTTAAAAATAATATTTTAACAATATTTTATTATCTAAACTCAACTCAGCTCAACTCATTTCAACAACCAAACATACCCTAAGTCTCAGACTAAAAAGAAATGAAAGGTTTCCTATCGAATGGTACCCTCAAGACCCATGAAAGAAAGGTTCAAGGCTATGACTCGGTGATGTTTAGAACCACAAGTGACACCAATCCAACTGCAAACAGATGTATTGGCGAACCAATTGCTCGCTAGAATATTATGATCAGGTTCGGGATGAGAAATACCAAACTTTAAGGCAAGAAGAGCAGATTGATCTGTGGCAATATTTGGAATGGCTGCATCAACTGAGATAGCCATATTCACTACAAAAAAAGGGTAGTTTGCCGGCGTCCCATAAACGCCGGCAATTGGACAATAAACGCCGGTAATTGTTTTACCGGCATTTATTTACCGACGCAACCCAAGCGTCGGCACTTAAGGGTCGGGAATATTATTTCCCAGCATTTATGTAAACGCCACTATCCCATTTTTGGTTACCGACGTTTTGCGTATTATGTTGCTGACGTTTTCAAATGTCGGCAATTGACTAGTTCCTCCCAGCATTTTTTTCACCGACGTTTACAAATGCCGTTAATATTTGTTGCACTCGACGTTTTGTGGATTGTGTTATTGGCGCTTACAAATGTCGGTAATCATTTTTAATTTTACTGACGTCTACAAACGTCGGTAAATTATTTTGATATTTGTGTTTTGTAGATAGTGTTACCGGCACTTACAAATGTCGATAATCATTCTTTATTTTACTGACGTCTATAAGTGTCAGTAAATTTTTTTGGTATTGGCATTTTGAAAACTATTATCAACGTTTACAAATATCAATAATTAGGTAGTTATTTTTTTTAGCACCAAAATAAACATCCACCAACAGAGATAGTTTATTTTATCGACATCTACAAACATCGGCAAATTTTTATACTCCAAACATTCTAAAATGTTTTACTGATGCTTCCAAATGCTAAAAAAGTAGTTAGTCGATTATTTATTTTCCGATACCCATGAATAAATGTAGTTTTATTTTATTGACGTCTACATATGCCAATAAATTTCTTTAGTCCCAACATTTGAAAATTATATTATCGACGCTCACAAATGCTAATAATTAAGCATTATTTTACCAACTTTTACAAATGCCAATAAATTACAATCTCAATATTTTAGATATTGTATTATCGCTACTTATAAATATTGGTACGATATATGGTGAATATTATGGCCTAGGAGCCATAACATTATGGTGATATTATAAGTGCGCGTGGGCTAAGTTTTTACAGAGCCATGGCATACCTCTGTTCCCAAAGCAAACTTCTCAAACTCAAATACACCCATGGGTCCATTCCAAATTATAGTTTTGGTGGTGTGCAATGCTTCATTAAATGTTTTAATGGAATCAGGTCCAATATCCAAGCCCATCCAGCCATCTGGGATACTTGATGCTGGCACAACCTGCAACAGAGCACATGTTAGCCAGCTAAAACAAATTCACGCACATATCAATTAGTAAACTCAGATGATGTTTCGCCCTACTGAACTCTGCTAGTTACACAGTCAATGACTCCATAGCCACCAGTGACTGTATTAGTCTCTAAATATACAAAAATAATCACAGAAACTTAAACATAGTTGCATTACTGCCTTTTGTTCATAAACTTTTCCAATTTGCAGCATCTTTAGAAAAAACGGGATCCTTTACCCAATATAAATAACATGATGCCAACAAAAATATTGAAGAGATACAAAATTAGATTGATCTCAATATGGATGATAAAAGAGTATATTATTTATTCCAATAGATCAAGCATACTACACTAATAAGGTAATGAAACGCAAAAAAAAAAAGGATAAATTGGCTTTAAATGAGAAAAAAACATATAAGGAAGTGTGGTTTATGCCTAAACATCTGATTTATCAATCATATAATTAAACCACTTTAACTATAGCAAATTAAGTGGGATACGTTTTCTGTATCCTGCTTGATTCCAATTAAGACCTCAATGTCACAAACCAATATGTGTAGAGTAAGAAGTACAAACCTTGCTATTTGCATCCGCTGCAAACTTGTCAGCAATTACCGCATCTCTAGGTAGCAACAGAGAAACCCCTTTGGACTTGGTCTTTTCAAGAAGGGATGTTGCAAGATCAAGCTTGTCTTCCTCTACAAGGGATGATCCAACTGAGTGTCCTTGGGCCTTGTAGAATGTGAAGATCATTCCCCCACCTAGAAATAGAATATCAACCTTTTCCAACAGCGACTCGATCACTCCAATTTTAGATGATACCTTTGAGCCACCAACAATGGCAGCAAATGGCCTCTTGGGATTTGAAACAGCTCCCAGTAAATTCCTACATTAAGAACACAGGTGATAGTTAGATTTCACAGGTTACCGTATGGTAAGCAATGCAGGAGGCCATGACACAGAACTCAACATTTTTGCAACTAGATGCATTAAAGTCTTCATTTATTAATAGAAGTGGAGAGTTCCAATTAAAATAATTTATGAATATAAAGTATGATTTTCATTGATATTTAAAAACAAGGATAAGGAACTGAACTAGATATAAGTCAATAACCAACTAGATATATGCACATCAAAGGTCAGCAACTTAAATCATACTTATGGTGGATTCGTACAATATCTAAAATATGGTGAATACTTATTAGAGGATTCAACATGATGGTGGATTTGTTTTTCTATCGTGAACCTGAGGAGGCTAAGCAACAGGAAGAGGAAGAAGCAGTTGCCATTCTCGACTACGGACTCGGTGATTATTCTGCTCCTCCCCTTGCCTCTGACCAGTGGCCTGTTCAAGTTGCTGATACTCAGTGGAAAGTCGTGGGACCGTGTGTCACGGCTGGGCCACGATGCCCTGGTGGCAAGTTGCTGGCGCAGCTTCCGACGGAAACTTTTTGGGCTGAAAACATGCTCTGTTCTTATGTTGAAAAACAGAGATATTTGGTTTTCTTTGAGCAGGTGACTGGACGACGGTGGTGGAAAAATGGGTTAAGGTGGTGGTGCACCGGGGTTGCAGTGCTGCGGGAGTACTAAACATAGGGCTGTGGACGCGGGTTGTTGGGAGTTCGTGGGTGAAGCTAGTAGTTTGTTCTTGTTCTAATTTTCTCAGCAACCAAACAGAACCTTCTTCGTCTTCTGTGCATCCAAATCAAAGTGTTCCTTTGTGTGCCTTTCTCCTCTGAGGCTGCTTCTCGGAGGCTAGTCTGTAAACCCAGTAAATCAAAGCGAGGACGTGAGTTGCTATCAGGACAACGACCATGAGAGGCACTGCCTCGAGGAGCCATGGCCGCGACGACGATGAATGGTGTTGATTCGCCATTTTGAGAGAGAGACTGAGGGGATGCAAATTGCAAAGCCCCACATGGATCGAAAAAATCACATGCAAGAGAAGATCTGTAAAATATATGGGAAGCAAAAAAAATTTTGGTACTCAATAGGAATCAGAGAAGATCATGACCGATGTGCTTAAACCGCTCAACAGCCTTCCCATCTCCACTACTGCCGCACGCCCCACCTCTGAAATGCAATGCATTTTAAAAATCAAACAAATAATGAAATTTTGTATAGAGCCAGTTTTCGGCGCCAAAGTGAAAATTAGCTAATGAAAATTAGCGCTAGAGTCCGCCAACTTTTAAAACTAAAATACGTCGCATTTTTTTTTAATATATATATTTCAAACATTTTTCTGTAAAATATAAAAAAGTTATAATAATAAAAAAATTACTCTAATCACAAAGAGATTATACAATAATAATTTTAGAAATTAATGTTATTTGATGTGATTTGTTATATTGTAAAATATATCTTACGGACTACATAAAATCACGTCAATTTTTAAAATTATTTTTATGTAATCTCTTTATATCTAATGAATCACAAAAAGTATATTTGATCAACAACAATAAAAAACGCTCATCATAAAAACTTTGCAAAACATGAGAAAATTATTGAAAAAAAATACATAAAATAGAATAATGAGTTTTTAAATTTTTATTTTCTTTTTAACTTTTTATTGGGTCTAGGTAGGAGAAAAGAAACTGGTAAACTGGTAAATCAGATCGAACCGATGGATTGAATTCGGTTCAAAATCGGTTCAGCCGTATTGGTTTCATTTTTTTCAAAACCGGTTGAAACGGTCCAATTTCGCTTTTCCATTTTCAAACATCAGATCGGTTAATATATATATTAATTTATCATATTATATAAAATATGTTTTATATGATTTTTTATATTATAAATAATTTTTATATATAATTTATATAAAATAATTTTATATTACATACTATCATATATAATTTTATATATAAATAAGTTAGACACTAATATATTATCACTAGCATATTATCACTAACATACATAATCAAATACTATATCACTGTATGATATTATTATATAGATAATATATATACTAATACTAATACTCTTAGTAATCCACTAAATATAAATAACTATATAAATCACTGTAATACTAATAGTTATACAAGCTAATATTGTATCACTATATAATCCACTATATATCACTATTGTACTATAGTTATACTAACTTATATATAATCCACTAATATTATACTAAAATTAGAAAAATCAAACTAAACGGGACTAAAATGGGTAAAATCGTAAGTACCAGTTTACGGGTGTAACTGGTGCGGTATCGATTCTTCAAATCTAAAGTAGGTATAACTTTATAGAATTGATTTATATAATAATCATATATATAGCATATACTTATATTGAAGTATATAACTTATGTTCAACTATACAGCTTGTAGATGCGTTAGTAATTATGTCATAATATATTTATAGTATCACAAATTATTAATCAATTTTACATATACTAATACTAGAATATGTACTAGTGTATATCCTAGAGTAATTGATAAATGTTCTTCCATGACATACTTAAAAATAATTTATACCAATATATATACTAGTTTATGTCTTAGAGTAATTATAATTAATAGTTAGATCATGATACTTAATTGCTTATACTATAATTAATTATTAGTTCCATGACCATGTTCCAATTATGGACAGTATTACTATGCCGCCTTGCGTGTTCCAAGTATTTTGTAATTTTTTTAAAGCATTTTTAAATATTTTTAAAATATTTTTTTAAATACATCAATTCACTAATAGTTATTTTCTTAACTATTAAGAATTTTTTTTAAAAAAATTAAATAAATATATTAGCGTTCAAATTAGGGTGGCAAACTCAGGCGGCATAGCATAATTTTTCTTTAATTATAGCATATACACAAGAATTTTCAATTTCAAGCAACGTGAACTATATTGATTAGAGCTTATAAGTTTAATACTATTCATTTTATAACCATAATTTAACTATTAACTTAATACTTTACTCTTATTGATAATACAATAAAAATTCTATTTTTTAATTTGTAAAAATACCAAATTTAATAAGAAAATCCATTATTCTCATTCCATAAATTTTGAGTCCTATTCCATAAATGACTCCCACCCCATGTTTCCTAAACCCAATCTCACCCAATTTCCAAATCCAATCCCAAAATCTCATAATAGCTCACGTTTCCATATTGATTGGCCATGTATACTTTTTTATTTTAAGCGCCGATAAATATATATTTAATTATCGGCGTGAAAATGAAACGTCAATAAATTACTATTTTTTGACATATCTATAAGTGTCTCTAATATAAACACCGCAAAATCCTCTCTACTTTATTGACATTTATGTAAATGCCGGCAAATGTATATTTAATTGACGGCGTAAAAATGAAACGTCGATAAAAGACTATTGTCCTGGCATATCTATAACTGCTGCTAATAAAAACGCCGCTAAATCCTCTTTACTTTATTGAAGTTTATTCAAACGCCGACAAATGTATATTTAATTACCAGCATAAAAATGAAATGTCGATAAATTTCTATTTTCTCGGCATATTTATAAGCGCCACTAATATAAATGCCGCTAAATCCTATATACTTTACCGGCGTTTACGCAAACGCCGGCAAATATATATTTAATTACCAGCATAAAAATGAAACGTCGATAACAGACTGTTGTCCCGACTTATCTATAACTGTCGCTAATATAAACGCCACTAAATCATCTCTAATTTGCCGACGTTTATATAAACGCCGGCAACTGTACATTTAAGTACCGGCGTATAGGCATATGTGCCGCTAATTATCGGCGCATAAACAATACGTCGACAAATCACTATTTTTACCGGCATTTACATAAACGCCATTAGCATAAATGCCGGCAAATGGCTGTTTTTTTGTAGTGATTGTAACATCGTGCCAAAAGCAGTATCACACAAAGGAGGACTCTATCCACGAGTGATGTATCTCACGACCACTTGAGGTAGAGGAATTAGTATTTATATAAATATATATATATTTATATATATATGGCACTCAAAGTTAATGGAGCATTAAAAAATTAAGAGGATATGGGTGCATAAAAAAGCAAAAGAAAACAGGAGTTAATCTCCCACTTAATTTCCATCACTCCCAATCAGAGACGACTGATGAAGACTGAAGCAATCGTACTTGAATGACTCTTTTCCCGTTTGTTTTCTTCGAAGCATTCAATTCCATTACGAAACCAGAACTTCCATACAACAGGCCGTAGCTAGATTTTACACTCGAGGAAAATTTATGTGCTAGCTGTTGAATCAGCTTAATTTTCAAATAGTTAGTAGTTTCACATTATCGCTCTATCGGTTCGTTCTTGCCTAGCTATTCATGATGATCTGAATCGAATTCGTTTAAGTTTAATTTAGTCATATTCATTAATGACACTAATCTAGTTCATCTAGTGTACGTTCTTGTAAAAATCATAATATTACATATATTAAATATATAAGTTCAATTAAATTGTAATTGTTTTTGAAGATCGTAAATTGGATCGTACCCAATACAAACCGGCTCTTAATTTGCTAGACATCTCGTGGGATTTTAATTTCGGTTAAGCAGACATGGAATTACTTGACTCTCGCTGGACACGTACGGCCGAGCTAACTATCTTGCCACACTTGGGAGTTGTGAAGTGTCCCAATGAGTGAATTGGTTCGCTAGACACCCGTGATACATATATCCTAATCATCAAATATTTTACTCCACAAGAATGTTTTTGAAACCTAGCTCAACTCCGATTTGGGCCATATCAATACAGACTACGTACCATCTTGCTGATTTTTTTGTTATCATCTTATTTTAATTTTAAAGAGTGGGCGATTTCATGGATGTGCTGGAGTTCCAATAGAGTAGAGTAGGATCGGATCATTCATGGCTAGCTATTGCTATATATATAGAAGATGCCTAAGTTTGGAGCTGGAACTTTTTTATTCGGTTTTATTTTTGTTCCTCTTAAGATCATAAATAGCTAGCCATCTTAAGAGCTTTACTTGATGGGTTAAAATTGGTTCAACAATTGGGAATTCAAAATATAGAGGTGGAGTCAGATTCTGAAGTTATTGTGAGATGGGCCGAAGTTGACAAATGTAATTTGTGGTATTTGTGGAATTATTGGGATGATATAAAGATCAGGTTGCTTTCTGAATTAAATTATTCCATTAATTATATTTATAGAGAAGCTCATATGGTTGCATATTATCTTGATAAATAATGTGCTTATAATTGGTGTAAGTATTTTATAGATTTTGATATTAGGAGGGGGATTCTTAGAGGCTTATTACTGACGGACTATTGGGAACTTCCGTATTTACGGATGCATTTTTTTTTTTTTTTGCTTTATGCTTTATTTTTTGAGCTTGAAATTTTCTTGATCAGCTGTGTTATCTCACAAGTGATTGTTTTGTAACTACGATTTTCTTCCACCATATTTGAAGGTTTATTATTAAATTTGGGATGAGACTGCTATGAGGGCGGCTATTGGCTTTTCTTAAAAAAAAAAAAATTCAACTCATGATTGCAGTACTGTGGCATGTTACACCAGCTTTACGTATGCACGTTAAGGTTTTCTGAAATGATATTTGTAGGGGTAGAATGTGTAAGTTTGATACAATATTTTTAAAAAAAATTAATTTTTTAAGAGTTTATTTTTAAAAACAATTATACAATATTTATACACTCCACGATACCAATTGTGTCATGTGGCTTTCATCAGTTTCTTAAGTGGCAACTCGCTGAGTGGAGATGTTCCAGAGTCAATCTTGAAGAAAGGAACTAACGTGTATGTTTCTGATCTTGGATGCCCGGTGTTTTTAATCTTCTATTAGTTGAGAATAGATGCTTTGTTACCCGTCATACACAGATGTTGACCGGGTGTTCTCTATCTCTTGATTTGTCAACTTTCACCGAAAATGAGGCTTGAGATATGTTATTTTTTTTTTTTAGATATACAGAAGTGTTATGACACGGAGACTGCATTCAAACTATTATGTTTGGAAGTTTTATCTTCAATAAAATTCTCATCTCATCTCATCTCATCATTACAATCTTTTCAAATTCATATATAAAATATAATAAATAATTCAACTTTTTCAAATCCCAATACAACTTTTTCAAATTTCAATTTAACTTTTTCAAATCTCAAAACTAAAAAATAATATTTTAAACTTTAAAACAAAACACAAAATTCTCATCTTACCTTCCAAACATAATCTAAGTCTCCGTGTATGGTGTTAAGAATATTATATAAATAATAAAATTTATTTTGTTCTATTAATTTAAAATTTTAAAATAAATAATAATTTTATAGGATATCAGAGTGGAGGTTCTGAGTTTGAACTCTGACTTTACGCTCTATTCTAATTAATTAAATATCTTACGTGTTGAGCCCAATCATTAAAGAAAAACCTAGCATAAACGTGAGGGAGAATATAAAAAATATAATATAAATAATAAAATCTACTTATTCCCATTTACAATAGGGTTGCCAGGTAGGAAATTTGTATGAATACATTTTAATAGATGAATCTTTTAAAAAATATTTAAGAGCATAATTTAAAAGAATTTAATGAATCAAGAGATACATGTATCATGCCCTATTAAGAAAACTTATAGATGTTAACTTTTAGAAACAAATAAAATAAAATTTTGAAGTGCAACAAAGAAATATTTGTAGGGACACTCGTCAAACTCAAGACTCACAAATTAAGAATTGACATTCTTTATGAATAAAATGTTTTATTTAAGAAGATGAAGTTCATCTTTTTCTTGTTTGGGAATGCAGGGATCTCTCGTACAATAACTTTATATGGCAAAGCGAAGAGAAGCCTGCTTGTCAAACCAAGTATAGAGAAATGATTCCTTCTTCGTTGATATCGTTATCTATATAGTTTCATGTTTTATAGAAAGTGAAATATGTAATAATAGTCATTCACTTTTTATTTTCTTTAACAGATATCTGAACTTAAACTTGTTCCGAAGTTCTCCAAAGAAAAATGGCTTGTAAGTTGCTTTTCTTATCTTCTTCAGTTGTTCCCAAAAAGTAGAAGTTCGATGATATGGTGCTTATTCCTTGTCATACCTTGTTTTCTACTTTTATATTATGTATATTGGAGTCAACCCCCCGCCCCCCGCCCAGGAGATGAAGGGGGCGGAGGGGAGCTTAAAAAAGAGAAATAGAAAAAAAAAAAAAAAAAACAATCTTGGACATTCACCATTACTTTCTTCTTTAGCTTGGCCACCTGTCAGTAGCTATATTTTTCCCCATGATTTGTTTTTTATATTTAGTAGTATTATGTTGAATAATGTCTAGGTAGTGCTAATCCTTCCGTTCTTCACTTGTTAAACCAGAAGGGCATTTCGTCCGTGCATGAAGGATTTCAAGTGTAGTCAATGTAAGTGTGCTTTCCCAGTCTTACTGAAATTACAAGATTACACCTTGAAGGGGGTGAATTGGTGTAGGTCACAATTCTTTTTTCTTTTAATTAATCACAAGTTTAACAATGTTTATTAAATTTTGAATTAGCCCAAATGCATCAAATCACAATATTGAATAGAGATATAAATATGAATGATAAAGCAAAATAAGCCAACCACTAGAGTGACTAGACAAGGATTTTTGGTGACAAAAGGAAAACTTTAAAAACTTTATTAAAGGAAAAACAACTCCAGAACAAACCAATTACACTATTTGAAGATCAATACAAGTAAGTTTCTTCCAAACTCTTAATAATATGAGTCTCTTAATTGCCACGACAAAATGACTTGTTTTGTACCTAACACAGTTGGAGTTAGAACCTAAATTTGACTTCTTCTCCTAGAATCTCCAATGGCAGATCACTCTTCAAAATCTTGGAATCTTCATTGTAGTCTTTAGGGTAGTTTCAAAAGACTTCTAGAGGTTGTATCTTTTGAGAACATAGGAGAAAGGCTCCTCTATGCGTTTTTCCTCTTGGCACACACTTAGGGTGTGTTTGGTTGTTGAAATGAGTTGAGTTGAGTTGAGTTTAGATAATAAAATATTGTTAAAATATTATTTTTGAATATTTTTATTGTTTTGGGATTTGAAAAAGTTGAATTGTTTATTATATTTTTTATTGGAATTTGAAAAAGTTGTAATGATGAGTGAGATGAATTGAGTTTGGTTGGGTAACCAAACGAAGCCTTAATTGATCAATATCTGATTGGGTAGTTTGGAAGTAAATTCTGTGCTACTTTAAAGAGTCATTGGGATGAAATAACTCATTTTTTAATTTTGAATTTTGAATTCGAGCTCCTGAAAATCTGCAGTCTGTCATGACAGGTTGTCAACAGGGCGCTGTGTCTCATTCAAATCTCCTGAAAAAATAACTCATTATGGATTATCTCACCCACTATTCAAATGCCAAACCCAATTAAAAATATAACAAACTATAGATAAGATTACTCACTCTCTAAAGCTTAATCCCAACAAGTTGGAGATAATCTTGTCTATTATGATAAGATTACCCACTCTCTAAAACTTGATCCCAACAAATTAGAGAAAATCATATCCATTGTTTTGATTCTTTTGAACACCGAATTTGGCCAAAGCATAAAAAACTAACACTTACTATGTTGGATTGCTTCAAAATATAAATATGGCTCACAATTGTTTCTTGGATTTCTTCAAGAATCAGGAAATCCTGGAGTAGTCATCTGTAACTGTTTGATCTGTTATCCCATAAAGTAGTAAATTAATTGGCAAGCGATTTAGTGTTTTGTGGATAGGGGTGTAAATTTGACCCGAAAAACCGGAAAACCGGTCCGGAACCGGTTTCTAAAATACGTAAACCGGTTGGAACCGGTCCGGTTTCAGTTTTAGAATTTTCCGGACCGGACCGGACCCGTTGATAATAAAATATAAAAATTAATATTTTATATATAAGTTTTATTAAAAATTAAAATTATACAAAATATTTTATATTAATAATTATACATTATATATAAGACAATGTTATTATAATTAAAACTAATATATAACTATACCAATAGTTTAATATTAATACTATTATATGGTCTAATAAATTATATACCCATACTAATATATAAGTCTATAACTATTTAACTAATACTAATAGTTTAATATAGAGTATAGACTATAGTTATACTATACTATTATATAGTCTAATAATTTATATAGCTATACTAATATATAAGTTTATAACTAATACTAATAGTCTAATATAGACTATAGTTATACTTATAATTAATATAGTTAATAGTTATATTAAATCACTAAAAGTTTATAACTAATACTAATATATAACTATACTAATAGTCTAATATTAATACTATTATATAGTCTAATATATTATAATTTATATAGCTATACTAATATATAAGTCTATAACTAATACTAATAGTCTAATATAGACTATAGTCTATACTTATAATTAAAATAGTTATATTAAATCACTAAAAGTTTATAACTTATAGTCTAATATTAATACTATTATATAGTCTAATATATTATATAGCTATACTAATATATAAGTCTATAACTATTTAACTAATACTAATAGTTTAATATAGAGTCTAGACAACAGTTATTCTTATACTAATATAGTTACACTAAATCACTATAATTAATACTAATATATAACTATATCAATAGTTTAATATTAATACTATTATATTATCTAATATATTATATAAGTCTATAACCTATACTATTTAAATTTAACTATCATTTAAAAAAAATAATTTGAAAATAATCAAATATTTATTATCCTACAACTAAACCCAAACGGTGCCGTTTTACTCTACAAATTACTAAACCCTAACTCACTCTATGCCTCCGGTCTCTCATGCTCACTCTCGAATCTGCCCAGTTTCAACTCTCCCGAGCCGTCTCTCCCTCTCTGCCTTCAACGAATCAACTCTCCCGAGCCATCTCAACGAATCAACTCTCTCGTCTCTCACTCTCGAGTCTCGTCTCTCACTCTCTGCCTCCTACTGTCGTGACCTCGTCTCTCACTCTCGTTTCTCACTCGTCCAGACTCTACACTGCCGAGGCCCGAGTCTCTCACTCTCTGCCTCCTACTCCCTCGTTGTGACCTCGATTCGTCTCTCACTCTCTCTTCTCTCAACTCTCTCGTCCTCTGTCTCTCTGCCGAGTGCCGACTCCCGAGTCTCCACCCTCCCGTCTCTCACTCTCACTCAATAAGTCCTTTTTTTATTGCTTATTATTGTTTTTGAAATTACATTCTAGAATTTCTGTGATTGGGTTTTGTTATATTAGGGTTTTGTGATTGGGTTTTGTGATATTTGGATTTTTGTGATTGAGTTTTCAGTTTTGTGATATTAGAGTTTTTGAATCCGAAATTTAGGATTTTTTGTAATTGTGTTTATTATTGTGTTCGTGATATACTAATGTTAGGGTTTTGTGACTGGTGGGGGAGTAAGTTATCATTCAAAAATTAGGGCTTTGAATCCGAAAGATATGTTATTTGTTTACTTAGATAAAGAGGTCTTTTTTTTCCCAAATAACCAAAAATAAAATATAATGTATGGATTGCAAGGCATCATCCCGTTTATATCATTTATTAAGGTTTGTGATTGGGTTTGGATTAGAACAAAAAAAATTACAACACCAGAGGATATCCTAATTTTTTGTACATAATTACACACTCTTTCTAGGGTAGATGTGTCTAGGCAAACCTCCTAGCTGTTTTTGAGGATTTGAGCGCAGATGTAAAAGGGGGCAGGGTCTATCAAACTTCCATGTGTTCCATTACATGTCTATCAAATTGTTTTTGAAGCAGTTTTTTTTTTTTAAACAGATTTTTAATTACATGTCGACTCAAATTTACATTTTAGAAAAATCTAAAAACCGGACCGGAAACTAGTAAAACCGGAAGTACCGGTTTAGGAGGGTAACCGGGGCGTAATCGGTTTTGAAAAATGAAAAACCGGTCATACCGGTTCGGTCCCAAATATTGTCTCCACAAATATTGTCCCAAATATTTGTGGAGATGGCTAAAGTTAAGCGTATGGATTATAATTGTAAGAGTTTTATGTTACATATTGTTGAGGAAAAAAATTAGTTGGTTGGCATATTCTTGTGAAAACTTTAAAATAGTGTTGTAACAAGTGTTGAAGCGTGAAAGTATTGAAATGGGCTCAACACGGCTCGAGCAGACTCAATTGGCGCTCGAGCGAACTCATACAGAGTGAACTGCTCGATGGTCGCTTGACCTAACGCTTGAGCGGACTCATCCAGAGTGAACCGCTCGATGGTCGCTCGACTCAGCGCTCGCGCGGACTCATCCAGAGTGAACTGCTCGATGCTCGCTCGACCCAGCGCTCGAGCGAAGTTTTGAAAGTTAACCTGTGCTCGAATTTCGCTTGACACCTCGCTCGAGCCAATGTTTAAGACAACTTAAATCTTAGGGTTTTGAGCGCCGTGATTCATTGGGACTATATATAGAACAACTTGTTCTGTTCTTTGGTGTGGAAAAAAAAAAAGCAAAAACCCTAAGTGCTTCCAAGAGTCATTGAGAGAACTTATTCCACATTGTAAAAATCTCTTGGACAAATATATCTCCACCACACCACAATCAAAGATCAAACTTCTTTTGAGTCCACCGAAGTGGACCTGTTCATTGGCTGGAAGGTTTCTAGAGCTGCTGTTGTTGCAGAGATCGAGAGGTTCTCGTGAGATGCTATAGAAAGGTTGGCGTTCATGCACTACATGCGTGTAGAGATCGAGTGAGTCACTTGTGGTATTGCAGTCCAAGTTTAAGAACTTTAAAGGTTTTGTGAGTGTCACTAAATTAGTTATAACAAACTTATTTTCTATAGTAGATTTGAGGTGGTGTCTTACATCCGGAGTAGTTTTAGATTTTAAAGAGGTTCTTCAAATGAGTTTCCACCTCATGACCAAATCTCTGTCTTGATTATTTGTGTGATGTGTTTCATTGTTTATTTGCTTGCTTGTCAATATTTTTTATTAGACCAGAAAAATAGAACTACACCAATTCACCCCCTTCTAGGTGTTGTGTAGGATTGAACCACTGCTTTTTCGATTGGTATCAGAGTGGATTCACTCCGCTAGGATTTATTTCCTGAGTGTGATCCTGTTATAGTGGTTAAAATGGATAGGTCTCAATCACTCACATTGCACCATATTTTGATGGCAGCAACTATGCTTATTGAAAAGTTCAAATGAGAGCTTTCCTAAAGTCTATTGATGAACAAGTATGGGTTTTCCTAACAAGAGGTTGGAAATAACCAGTTACAATTGTTGATGGAGTTGAAATTCCCATAGATGTTGAGGAATATTCTAAGGATGAAGTCAACGAATGTAATTGGAATAGTAAAAGCTTAAATGCGATTTTCATGACCATATCCCAGGAGGAGTTCAAGCGAATCTCCACATGTGAAATTTGCAAAGAGGCATAGGACATTCTTGAAATTACACATGAAGGTGAGAACTCGGGAAAGTGAGATAAGTTTGTTAAACGATAGACTGAAAACTTTTTCTACTGGGAAACAGAAACTTGACAAAATCCTAATTTTAGGAAAGTCCTCGGGTGACAAGAGTGGTCTGGGGTATGTCAAAGGGAAATTTGATGTGGCTACAACTTCCTGTAAAAATATAGGAAAAATTGTGTTTATTTGTGAATCAACTGCCAACAGTGATACCGACACATTTGAAAAAGATAAGAAATCTTTACATGTACAACATTTTGCTCCACTTCCTGAAAGATAAAGACCATGCAATATGAGTCCTATATGTCACTACTATGGAAAGATGGGTCATGTTAAAACAAATTGTTTTAAATTGAAAAGATACACTATACATGATCCTACACCCTCTAAGAGTAGAAATATGGATTTTTCAAAAAGGTGTAAGAATCTCATAAATACCTCTAAGTATGCCTCACCCCTTATGGGACAGAGTTATCACAAAGAGAACTATGTGTACCATAATTGTGGTAAGATTGATCACATCCGATTGAACTCTTATCAGCTTAAGAGGCATCCCATGAGAAATGAAAAAAACCACTCAAGAAGAGGGCATAAAAATCTGTGGAGTCAAGTCATGGCCTTAACTAGACAAAACGATATGCTCAATGTCAAATTAGACCAACTGACTACTAGCCAAAAGGCTAGGAAGGCTAATCCTCCAAACATCAGAAATGTGTTGGTCAAAAATGGAGAAAGAAACACATGTCATGTTGCACATATTGCTCTAAAGACTAGGGATACTTCTTTGTGGTACCTTGATAGCGGGTGCTCTCGTCACATGTCTGGTGATAGAACCCTATTTAAAACTGTTGAAGAGCACAAATGTGGAATAGTTACATTTGGAGATGGGGAAAAACCAATATAATTGGGAGGGGTGAAATTGAAATACCTGGTCTACCCGTCTTGAGTGAAGTCTTGTTTGTTGATAGATTAAGAGCAAATCTACTTAGTATAAGTCAAATGTGTGACAACGATGCTGAAGTCCACTTTTCAAAAGAAATGTGCACTATTTCTAATAATGATGGAAACTGTGTGGTGAAGGGAATCAAGATATCTGATAACTGTTATGGTATCGCTCCTAGCTCACAACACAGTTGCAATAGTGCCGAAAGTGAGGCTACAGACCTTTGGCATCAAAGACTTGGACATGTGAATCACAAAAATCTGTCTAAAATTGCTAAGAAAGAAATGGTGATATGATTTCCTGAGTTAGGTAAAGTGAAAACTTCTGTGTGTGGGTCTTGTCAATTGGGAAAATAAGTTAGAACAGCTCACAAGAACACCACGGCTATCCTGACCGAATGACCATTAGAGTTGTTGCCACATTGATCTTATGGGACCCTCTAGAACTGAGAGTTTAGAAGGAAAGAAATACATACTGGTAATGGTTGATGATTTCACCAGATACTGCTAGGTAGAATTTCTGAGAGAAAAATGTGAAGCTCCTAATGTGATTAGAACTTTGTGCAAGAAGCTTCAGAATGAACAAGGGAAAACAATAGTCAGAATTAGGAGTGATCATGGAAGGGAGTTTGAAAATTCAAATCTTAAAAGTTTCTGTGATAAAAAAAGGTATTAGTCAAGAATTTTCTGCTCCTATCACTCCACAACAAAATAGAGTGGTCGAAAGGAAGAACAGAGTTGTTCAAGAAATGGCACGAGTCATGATACACAATAAAGAAGTACCTACTCACTTCTGGAGAGAAGCTGTGAACACAGCGTGTCATATTGTGAATAGAGTCTATCCTCAACCAAGCACTTCCAAAACACCAAATGAGCTATGGAAAGGAAAGAAACCTAATGTGAAATACTTCAGGGTGTTCAGAAGTAAATGCTACATTTTGAGAGATAGGAAAAACTTAGCTAAGTTTGACCTTAAGAGTGATGAGGGAATCTTTCTCGGATATTCTATAAACAATCGTGCTTATAGGAGCTATAATCTACGCACCCAAACTGTCATGGAGTCCATAAATGTGGTGGTGAATGATGTTCCTGGAGAAAAATTGAACAAGGAAGAGCCAACTCACTTTCCGAGTGAAACTGGACAAGAAGATGTTGGTGCTCAAAATGAGAACTTAGAAACATCTTCAAATGAAAAGGTGAGTAACCAAAAGGAGCATTCTTCGAGAGTGAAGTTAAATCATCCTTAAGATAAAATCATAGGAAACATAGATGAAGGGATAAGACTAAGGAGAAAAGTAATAAATCAATTGGTTCACTCAAGTTACATCTCACAAATTGAACAAAAAAGAGTCGAAGAAGCCTTAAATGACGAGAATTGGTTGAATGCTATGCATGAAGAAATAAACCAATTTGTAAGAAACGATGTGTGGTATTTGGTGCTAAGACCAGAGAATCACAATGTGGTGGGCACTAAGTGGATCTTTAAGAATTAGTCTGATGAGAATGGTACAATAGTGCGAAATAAAGCAAGATTAGTTGCTCAAGGTTATGCCCAGATGGAAGGAATAGACTTTGACGAGACTTTTGCACCGGTTGCCAGACTTGAATCAATCCGGATATTGTTAAGTATCGCTTGCCACATGTGTTTTAAGTTGTATCAAATGGATGTCAAGAGTGCCTTTCTGAATGGGATCCTCCAAGAAGAAGTGTACGTCGAACAACCAAATGGCTTCAATGATCCAAAATATCCTAATCATGTCTATAGGTTGAAGAAAGCCTTATATGGTCTGAAACAAGCTCCTAGAGCTTTGTATGAGAGGCTAACTTCATATCTAAAAGATCACAAGTTTATGAAAAGGAGTGTTGACAGGACATTGTTCATTAGAAAGGTTGGAAAAGACATAACAATTGCTCAAATCTATGTGGATGACATTATATTTGGATCATCTATTGATGCTCTGGCTCTTAAATTTGCTGAAAAAATGAAAAATGAAAAATGAATTTGAAATGAGCATGGTAGGTGAATTAACCTTCTTCTTAGGACTCTAGGTGAAACAGTTAGATGATGGGCTATTCATATCCCAATCCAAATATACAAAGGAACTGATCAAAAAATTTGGATTAGATGGGAAAAGCCATGCCATAACCACCATGAGCACTAGTGTTAAGCTTAGCACTGATGGGTCAGGTAAGAATGTTGAGCAATTCTTGTATAGGAGCATGATTGGGAGTCTACTGTATCTCACTGCAAGTAGACCGGACATCTCTTTTAGTGTTGGGGTTTGTGCTAGATTTCAAGCCAATCCCAAAGAATCATATTTGGTAGCTGTCAAACGCATACTTCACTATATGAATGAGACAGTTAATTATGAGATTTGGTATTTTAGAGACTCTAATACGGAGCTAGCAGGCTATTCAGATGCTGATTGGGCAGGTAATGCAGAAGGTAGAAAAAGCACTTCCAGCAGGTGTTTCTATGTTGGAACGAATCTGGTTGCCTGGATGAGCAAAAAGCAAAACTCTATTTCCTTGTCTACAGCTGAGGCTGAGTACATTGCTGTTGGGAGCTGTTGCACACAATTGTTGTGGATGAAACAAATGCTATGTGACTATGGCATTACTCAAGGTGTAATGAGTATTTATTGTGATAATACTAGTGCCATAAACATTTCAAAAAATCCTGTCCAATACTCTAGGACCAAGCACATTGACATAAGGCATCATTTCATTCGTGAACTTGTCGAAACACACGTTGTGACTCTTGAGTATATTCCCACTGAACACCAACTGGCTGACCTATTTACCAAACCCTTGGATGAGTTTCGGTTTGAATTACTTAGAAAGGCTATTGGTATTTGTGCATTGGCCTGAGGGCTGGAACATACATCACATGCATTACATACATTTTCTTTTTGTTTGTTTTGTTTAGTTTCTCTTTCCTCTTGTTATTTTCCTCCCTTAAAGTTTTTCTTGTCTGTTGGATATGGATAGCGTGCATGTGAATGTGTGATAAAGAGTGTCAGTGATGTCAATTCTGAAAATTTTTAGTACATGTGTCTTTTGAAAATTGTATCATGTACTTTTATAAGTTACAAAGGTGTAAAACATGTGTACTATTTGTAATTTGTGACCTGCATCACACACTATACTTCCAGTTCAATCAATTGTTATTTTGCCACCTGTGAGTTCTTGGGGAGGCAATCAAAAGTGTAGGGAGCTCTACGTGTATACAGAATTGATCACGCGCTAGATAACCTCATGATTATATATCAAAATTCCTTCTGTGAAAATTCTCTCTCTAATAATAAAAAAAAAAAAGGAGAAGAAGAAAAAGAAAATTGAAAGAAAAGGAAGAAGAAAAAGAAAAATGGGTTATATTACTCAATAGGCCAATACTGATACAGGATTTCAAATGGAAATATTTAGGTCCTAGTAGCATTAGGTTTGACTTTCTGTATCGTGGAAAGGCTTCCTAAGCACTTATGGTTTCATGTTTCAACCCAACCCCACTCACATCTTTTGGTTGAAACTTCTTGGTTGAGTTAGGATTCACAAAACATGCAGGTTCATCTTACTTGTGATACTCTGTTTTTACTACTTGCGTAAATTGTGATAATATGATGTTCTTTTTCATTTGATGTGATTTTTGAGTTTCAAAATTGACTTCATTAATACTTAAATCACTTAATGAAAGAAAATGCATGAAAGTGCAAATTCTGGGCTTTCCGCTCGAGCGAAACTAACTACCGCTTGAGCGAATACGGTTTTAAAATGCCTGTGTTCCTTTTTCTTTTCCCAAAACTGTTTCCTTTTATTTTCTCTCTCTCCTACGCCGTTTGAGCTCTCCTCGCCGTGCGATTTCGTGTGCATATCCCTCCCCAAATTTCTCTCCTCTTTTACGAATCTTCTCACGGTAAGTCTCCTATTTTATCTTCTCTCATTGTTTTTCTTTTTCGTTTCCATTTACATTGGGCATTCGGTGTTGGGGTTTTTGTTTGAAATGGAGAATGGCCACGGAGATTTGGGCGTTTTGTTGGTGTTGGGCATGTTGGGAGTTTTCATTTGGGTATAGAAAATGCATCTCTCTCTCCCTCTTGTATTTAGGAAGTTCATTAAACTCCCATGGAGTTTTTGAACTTGGTTTTGTTTGGTTGCACTCCAAGTGCTCGGTGAAATGCCTCAATGGTATTTGGCATATTTGTTTCATCATGCATTGGTATAACAATGTTCTCATGCTCGTTACATATCATTCCTAGTGTTGGGATAGTGTTTGACATAAAATTTAAGTTTGTTTGAAGATGGTATGGTGTACATTGGACATTGGATTAGGCATGTGCATTGTACATGCATTAGGCTTGAATTGGGTCACCCATGTTGTGCATTGAGCAGTTTGGGCTTATTTGCACTTGAAGTGTTCATGAAAAGCCAAAAAGGTGCAATTTTTTTTTTTTGGGCATGTTGGTCATGCATTATACATTGACATGTGCATTGGATCATACTTTGGATCATGCATTTGATCATGCATTAGGCATGTGCATTTAGACATGCATTTCACAATACCTTAGCCTTGTCTAACGGTCTCTAATTGTGTCAACAGTCTAGTCATGTCTCGACGAGTTTGTCCACGCCAAAATCCTCCTACCCCCGCTCAAGCAAATTTTCACAATGCTCGGACACAATAGTTTTACACTGAGAACTTCTCTAAACGCAATTTTATTGTTGAGCGAGAAGTCTCTCTAGGTGAGCTTAGTGAGACCATCATTTCTCGTATATTTGAGTCTTGCCAGTGGCAGGCTTTGTTCACTGGTCTTCCCACTCTCTCTGTGGAGTTGGTTAGGGAGTTCTATTCTAATATTCATGCTATCTCTGATGATGGTTCGTTTGAAGTTAGTCTCCGAAACATCTCATTCCGGGTGACTCTGGGCTTACTAAATGCCCCATGTGTGTCAAATCTAGAATATCCTTACACACGGACTTCTCCTCCTAGTCCGCCTATCATTGCTAGATGTCTCTATGGTGGAACTCATTTTTGGGAAGGTAATTCACCACTTTTGACGATGAGATTTCCTCCTGAATATCTCATTCTTAGTAGGATAATACTTATAAATTTGTATCCTACGGGTCACAGAGTGATGTGGGGCTTGACCACTCTTTTGAATGCACTGATTAAAGGTGTCACCATTGATCTAGGGAGCCATCTATGCTGGGTCATTCTTGAGGTCTTTCAATCCGGCAAAACACGGACTGGTTCGCCATTTGCCTGTCTTATCACTCGGCTAGCCCTATCTCAATCAGTTGCATTACTTCCTAGTGAGCCTAGAATTTCTTTTAAGGCTCCTATTGGTCGGAGGACCATGCAACTAAGTCATACTCACATTACACATCACCCATTATTAATTGAGCACCTTCTGGCACTCTCTTCTCAGCCTCCGAGCTCTCGACCTTCCAGCTCACAGCCCTCTAGCTTGGATCCATCCACTTCGGCTCCTTCTACATCAGCATCAGGGTCGACCGAGCCCAACCTTCAGCAGATCATTGAGTACCTTGCTCGACTTGAAGCTAAGGTGGATAACCTGCAGCAATTTGTGACTCAACGCTTCAATGATATTGAGGAGCGTCTTGATGTTGAGGATGGCAATCAGAGTGATGCTGATGATTGAGACCCTTGGCCCTTTGTGACAAAAAGGGAGAGTGGTATAGATTTAGGGGGAGATTTAGGGGGATTAGCACAATTTCTTGTGGAGTAGCAGCCTTTGCTTTGTATTTCATGTTTTGTGGGGAAGTAGTTTTTGTTTTTATATCATGCTGCTTGAGCTGCTATTATTTGTCTAATTGAACTCAATGTATGACTAATTGCTTTAATGAATTATTTTTTTAAAAAGTTGGTTGTACTTGTGATTTGTGATTTGCAAGCTAACATTGATTATACTTATAGATATATTTCTTGCATATTTGTGTTGACACATTTAATCATTTGTTAAGTATATGTAGAAAGAAATATTTCAACGTATTCAATGTTCTTGAATCTGGAAATCTTATGTGGGGTGTGCTAGGATTAAGTTCTATGTATAGGTTAGAGGTTTTGTCACATAAATGCCAAAGGGGGAGATTGTTGAGGGAAAAAATTAGTTGGTTAGCATATTCTTGTGAAAACCTTAAATGGTGTTGTAACAAGTGTTGAAGCGTGAAAGTATTGAAGTGGGCTCAACACGGCACGAGCAGACTCAACTGGAGCTCTAGCAGACTCATACAGAGTGAACCGCTAGATGGTTGCTCGGCCCAGTGCTCGAGCGGACTCATCTAGAGTGAACCGCTCGATGATCGCTCGACCCAGCGCTCAAGCGGATCCATCCAGAGTGAACCGCTCGATGGTCACTCGACTCAGCGCTCGAGCGGACTCATCCAGAGTGAACTGCTCGATGCTCGCTCGACCCAGCGCTCGAGCGAAGTTCTGAAAGTTAACTTGCGCTTGACTCTCGCTTGACACCTCGCTCGAGCCAATGTTCAAGACAACTTAAATCTCAGGGTTTTGAGCGTTGTGATTCATTGGGACTATATATAGAACAACTTGTTCTGTTCTTTGCTGTGGAAAAACAAAGCAAAAACCCTGAGTGCTTCCAAAAGTCATTGAGAGAACTTATTCCACATTGTAAACCTCTCTTGGACAAACATATCTCCACCACACTACGATCACAGATCAAACCTTTTTTGAGTCCACCGAAGTGAACCTGTTCATTGGCCGAAAATTTTCCGGAGCTGCTGTTGCTCAGAGATCGAGAGGTTCTCGTGGGATGCTATAGAAAGGTTAGAATTCCAGCACTACATGCGTGTAGAGATCGAGTGAGTCACTCGTGGTGTTGCAGTCCAAGTTTAGGAACTTTAAAGGTTTTGTGAGGGTCACTAAATTGGTTGTAACAAACTTATTTTCTATAGTAGATTTGAGGTGGTGTCTTACACCCAGAGTGGTTTAGATTTTAAAGAGGTTCTTTAAATGAGTTTCCACTTCATGAACAAATCCCTGTCTTGATTATTTGTGTGATGTGTTTCATTGTTTATTTGCTTGTTTGTCAATATTTTTTATTAGACCAGAAAAATAGAATTACACCTATTCACCCCCCTCTAGGTGTTTTGTAGGATTGAACCACTGCTTTTTTACATATATTTAATTCTTGAGAATGTTATGAATCATATGAATTTTAGCTTGAAAGTTAGTATTCTATGATTGGTTTCCTAGATTTCGTAGGGAAAAGAAACAAAAAAACTTGACTCAGTGATGTGTAATTTTATTATCTTGTTTGCTATGTAGCTTACTTGGAATGAGATTTTGATTTTTGGAAATTGAACAATGAAAGCATCAGATCTGAAATTTCAATATATATTCTTTAGTGTGTGATCACCTAAAACAACAGAGTTTCAATAATTAAGCATGTTTTATTTTAATATTTATCGCTAGCTATTCATGCAAGTTGATGTGATATTTCTAATCAATGATGTGAAATTGAGTGTGTGAGTGCGCGCATGTGTATTTGTTTGTTCTTGTTATGGCCAATTTACTTATGCACTCTCTTCATAGAATCCTAAGCTTGTTTATCCGATTCTTTTTACCATATCGAATGGGGCAGATTCACATTCTTTATACATAAATTGTGGTGGAGATGATGTTCGAGAAGGAGACATTGTCTATCAAGGAGATGGAAATGTTGAAGGTGGCACTGCAAAATTCAATTATAGTGAAAATGGTCACTGGGGACTAAGTAGCACGGGAGACTTCTTGGATCACAATGATGATCAAAACACTCTTTATGTTGCAACTTCAACATCACCAAACATCTCTGCATTGTATTCTGAAGCTTGCCTTTCTCCTCTATCTCTCTTACTTACTATCAAAATATTGTTTACAAAATGGAAGTTACACTGTGAGCCTACACTTTGCGAAGATACAATTTATGAATGACAAAACATATAACAGCCTTGGGAGGCGCATATTTGATATATACATTCAGGTAAGTCATAACAATCATACAATATATGCTTACTAAATTTGTTTGGGTACGTGAACCTTCGTACTCCCATGTGCGTATGGTTAAAGTTGTACTAATATAACTGATCATACTTCAGTTCTCTAGAAATTGACGTAGTAGGATGCTCTCTTGAGTGTTTACTGTTTCCTTTTAAATAGTTGGTTAACCCTTTTTTCCCATATCATTGCGTGAGTCCTTATACATGTGCCATGTGCCAATGGGTTATTGGGTGCCCATGCTTTTTGTGAATTTGCTAAAAAGGTTTTAAATCGACTACTATGTTTCAGGACAAATTAGTGAAGGAGGATTTCAATGTAACAGCTGCAACCTATGAGGTTGTTACCCTAGTTACAAAAAAATATAATGCCAGTGTTGAACAAGGTATATTGGAAATCCGCTTCTGTTGGGCTGGAAAAGGGACAACACGAATACCTAAAAGTGGAGTTTATGGTCCCTTGATATCAGCTATTTCTGTGGAACCCAGTAAGTGGTTTTTCTTGTTAATAGT
Source organism: Cyclocarya paliurus (assembly GCA_029856935.1). NCBI lineage: Eukaryota > Viridiplantae > Streptophyta > Magnoliopsida > Fagales > Juglandaceae > Cyclocarya > Cyclocarya paliurus. Next base: position 20,479,371 of record CM056951.1, read on the forward strand.
ATTCTAATCATCATAGTTATTCTACTTATGAATACACTTGCATTGTTCTTGCATTAGAATTGTAGACATTGTACAAGGATGACTGATCTCATCTTAGAGATTTCCAAAATTTCCATATCAATAAAGTTAAGTAGTTGATCTACTTAGCTAAGATCAATGCTCTCCTCAAGATTAATGAGAGTATATGCAATTAGAAACTTAATGGTTCATCTCAAAGTCCTGAATTCAGTGATATCGAAAATGCTACCAACATCTGCAATTACCTTATTGCCCTGTGAGAAAATAAATATGTATGCTTTCAATTAGTATGGTAACATCTATTCATTTGCAAACTATAAATCTATCCATTCAAAAACCTAGAGTTGCTGGGGTAGATGAAGTTCGATTGAGGGCATTGGAGATTTTGCTCATTCCACTAGATATGTAGTGAGTGACGGATCAGAGATAAGGTTCTAGCATGATGTTTGGTGTGAAGATCAATCTTTTAAGGTGACTTTCTGTAACAACCCGACCCTAATATTAGGTTATAGATACATTTTATGTATTTTTCCTTTAACCATAAATATTCTATTATTATTATTATTATTATTTCTATTATTATTATTATTATTATTATTATTATTATTATTAATTCTATTATTATTCTATTAAGAGTCCTAAACTATACCAACGTCTTAGCTTACATTCGGTTTATCCACTCACATGCACGTACACATTCCTTGCCCGTCTACAACTTCATACTTGGCTCTATCGTAGCCATGTCCTTCGCATGCACGCTGCATCTCTAGGGTTTCCTTTTGGTTCTCTATCATATATATATATATATATATATACCAAAGAAGAGCGGAAGGAGAAATAGAATGAAGAAGATGAAAAGAAAAGAAAGAAAAGAAGCAGAAGATCAAATAAAGAAGCAAACAACAGGCGGCAGAGCCGACCTTAGAAGCAAGGAATAGGAAATTAAGGCAGATGCACAGTTAATAAGTTCCTGCGGCAGAGCCGACCTGGAACATGCATGAGTATGAACAAATATGAGGCGGCATGGCCGACCGATGCATGTTATGTTTATGCAAAAATAAGATAAGATATGAAAATAAACTTGTATTCAAATTAATATAAACAAAATACAAGTAGAATCACAAGATTACAGAATTACAAGATCACAAGTATGGGAGAGAGAGAAATGGAAGAAGAAGAGAAGGAAGGTCGGGAGTACCGAGAGGGAAGGAGGAAGTGCAAGAGCGAAGTGGAACAAGTGATGCTTCAGACTGAGGCCAGGCTTCCCTTTTATAAGTGAAGGGAGCACTGTTACAACAGTGTTACATGAACAGTTAAATGAAATAGTATTTTCAAAAAGCCGGTCATGAACAGTTAAAATGAACAGTAAAAAGTGAACAGTACTTTTACTATTCAGCACAGTATTTGCAGAAAAAGTCTTCATCCGATTTAGCGATGATCGCAGGGGAATCAGACATTGCGCTGTTTCTTCATCCGATTTAGCAATTGTTGCAGGGGGATGTTGAATCAGCATGTATCAATTTATTCATCATCAGACAGCTTTGGAGTGTCATACTCTTTGTCATGTCCGAAGATGTTGGAATATGGATCATTGTCAAATGAAGCCTCGGAAGTTGCTTCTGATTTGTTATCATCAGAGTCATCTTGATTAATAGACTTCATAACCAAAGCAATTAAATCCTTATTATCAAGTCCAGGAATTATATTCTTTTTCTTGGTCTTGGAGGATTTATCTGATTTTACAGAGGAAGCAGTTGAAGCAATTGCCTTTCCTTTTGTTGAAGCAGAGGATGAGGCAGGGGCCTGGAGCTGGGGACGTCCAGGTGTAGTGAGGGATCCAAGTGGGATTTCTGGGAACTTCTCGCGGTCTTGAAGATCAGGAGCAGTCTGAGGAAAATCCCGGATTACATATTCATTGATTTTGTTGGTGTATTTGTACTTGTCCCACCATTTGGTGAAACAGTGTCGTACTAAGATGTCACCATTTCGTTCGTAACTCCATCTCATTATCCAGGGTAATTTGTACCGATGGCAGAAATGAAGAACATATGGAAACTTTTGCTGGTGTTTATCCAGCTTTGTAGTAACAGCATTAGTGAAGCATTTGAATGTAGTAATCAAATCATCAGGAAAATTTTCTGGAATTAATCCAAATTGGTCCCACCATTGATTGAACCAGTAAGGAAAAGTTCCATGGAATTTCTTATCAAAATTGAAGAACCAAGAATGGCTCATATCAGAAACTTGGTGAAGCATGAAGCGAAACCAAGCTTTAATGTAGTCATGGTAATTGAACAGAATATCAGAGTCACCTAATCTTTTTGAGGAGAAAGGGTTGGCACCCCATTCTTCTTCTGTGATTAAGTGGATAAAATAAGCACTGTGATAAATCAGTTTATTTTGATCAACCTTGTCATGTATTGGTTTTATAAGAAGAGAATTGGTTTGGATCAAAATATTTGTATAAAATTGAAGATTTTTTGCAGGATTTTCTGGAATCCAGTGGAAACCAGGGGGAAAATAGGAGGTTGCAATTTTGAATGGATCATTCTGCTTGGACCTATTTGGTTCAATGTAAAATAGGTTGGCAGGGTAACATTTTCGAATATAAGGAGATTTGGATTTCTGGAATGTATATGGTGTCTGAGCAGGTGCTAAAGCAATGGCTTTAGCATAGGGATCATAATCAGTGGCTACAGTTGAGGCATATGAAATAGGCTGAGCAATTTTGCCTAAGGTAGTGAACCTATTGGCAATTTCTATGGGGGATGCAGGTTCATTCTTGATAAGTCTCTTATCAGGAATGGGAGGTAGAGCAGGTAATGTAGTAATGGAGGCAAGGGTGGAGTGTTTATTTCTGGGTCCTTTTTTCTTGTCCATGATTGGGTGTCTGCAAAAATTCACGAGTAAGGAAATCAGGAATAGAATTTTGAGAACCTTGAATAAATTCGATATCAAAATCGAAAACACTTAAAATAGCTTGCCATCGTGCAAAAATATGTTTGGATGCAATGTTTTGAACATCTTGTTCTAATACGTATTTAGCACTTTTGCAATCAATCCTTAGTAGGAATTTCTTATTAAGAAGATCACTTTGGAATTTAGAAATGCAGAGTACAATAGAAAGTATTTCTTTTTTAATAGTACTATAATTAATCTGTGCAGGATTCCAGACTCCAGAATGGAAACGAACAATTTGTTCAGAAGAGCCTGGTAAAATGGATTTTTGCTTCAGAATGCCACCGTAACCAATTTCAGAGGCATCAGTTTCAACAATTTTGAAGGATTCAGAGGTAGGAATACCAAGGCATGGTAGAGTTTTGACATGTGCCTTGATTTTTCTTACCAGAGCAGTATGAATATCTGACCAAGGCGGAGGATTTTGTTGGAGTCGTTTATAAAGGGGACGACACTGTTTCCTCATATCTTGGTAGAATTCAGCAACATAGTTAAGAGATCCAAGGAATCTCTGTAACTGTTTTTTATCAGTAATAATATCAGGGAATTTTTCAGCAAATTCAATAGCCCTATTGATAGGTTTGATTTTGCCTTCAGAAATATCATAACCGAGGAATCGGATCTTGGTTTGGAATAATTTGATTTTTTTAGCAGAAACAACAAGACCATTAAATCTAATGATATCTAGAAACGAATTCAAGTGTTTCCAGTGCTCATCAATAGATTTAGAAAATATGAGTACATCATCAATGTAAACAATAGTGAATTTAGAGAATGAATTAAAAATATCATTCATGATATTTTGGAATTCACTCGGAGCATTTTTGAGACCAAAGGGCATTACATTCCATTCGAAATGCCCAAAGGGAGTAGTGAAAGCAGTTTTGTATTTGTCTAACTCATTAATCTGGATTTGCCAAAATCCTGATTTAAGGTCAAATTTGGAGAATACTACAGCATCAGAAATCCTATGAATTAAGTCATTTTTGTTGGGAATAGGGTACCTAATCCACTCTAAGACTTTATTCAAGGGTTTGTAATTAATAACAAGACGAGGGGTTCCTCTCTCTATTTCAGCATTTTTCTGGACATAAAAAGCAGCACAAGACCAGGGTGACTTACTATGCCTGATTATGTTTTTACGAAGAAGATCATTGATTTCATTTTTGCAAAATTCTAAAGTCTCGCTATTCATTTGAATAGGTCGAGCTTTAGTTGGAATATTTGTTTCATTAAAACCTTTGATGTAAGGTAATGAAACAACATGTTGTTTCCTATGCCAGAAAGCATTAGGAAGATCAGAACAAATCTCGAAAAGCAATTTTTTGTTAAAATTCTCAATTTTTGATTGAAGCAAAGTGCTTGACAATTGTTCAGAAATCTTTTTGTATCTGATTTCTTGTTGAAGAAAACAGAGATGTTTATTTTTTGCGGATAATAAAGATTTCAAACTTTTGTCAGTATCAATTTCAAATTTTGAAGCAAATTTAAATTTGACTTTTTGTCCGAAAGGATCAGTGGTAATACCATCTTTCTCAGACAAAAAAGGATATAAAGAGGAAATAAAAGGAATTCCTAATATGACCTTGTCAGACATATTTCGGACTAAAACAGAAGGAATTTTAAAACAAACATTGTTTTGGCAAACATGAGCAGTATTTAATTCATAATTAATTTGCATTCTGGAACCATTTGCAGAAAGTAATCGTTCAGTAGATTTTTCAAAATATCTACTAGGAATTAAACCTTCTTGAATGCAATTCAAATCAGAACCAGAATCAATCATAGCAACAACAGAGAATGAAAATTCATGGCAAACAACAATAGTAACACGTGAAAACCATTTGGGAGGAATAGTATGATGAATCAAACAGATTTGGTTATCAGAAGATTTCTCTTCTTTTTGACCATTATCTGAATCATTTGTTTGCTCATTATCAGATGGAATGTCTTGATCAAGTTGTTTTTCAACTTTTAAAATTAAAACTTCTTGTTTTAAAACATCATTATCAGTTTTGAGATTATTAATCTCAGATTTGAGTTCATTAATTTCTTTTTTAATAAAATTGATTTCATGTTGTAGATCATTAATAGAAATATCTTTGGGTTTTTTCTTTTGAAAACGTTCCAAAGTTTCTTGAAAATTAATTCTTTGTTTAGAAGTTTCTGGTTCTTGACGAACCATCGTCTTCTTGAGTTTAAGAAGATATTCTTCTTTAAGCTCAGGATTGGTAATTTGAGAAATTAAGTTTAATAAAAGATTTTCTTGTTCTTCAGCTTTGGTCAAAACATTAATTGTTTTACTCAAAGATCTACAACAAGAATCATTACAGTTACAACCAAGCTTTATCTCAGGAGAATCAACTGATTTAACTTCTGAGTGATATTCTGAATCACTAGAGCTAAAATCATTATTATCAGATGAAGAAGTCTGTGTTTCCAGGAGTCGAAACAAAGTTTCTTGGTCATCATCATTGATTTTCAACTGATTAAGCTTCTTTTTTAGTTTATTAGGTTTTTCAGGACATTTGTTTGCAAAATGTCCAGTTTTTCCACAATTAAAACAAGTTCCTTTTGCCAATTTCTTTTTCTCAGGAAGCCATTTAGAAAAAGATTTGGAGGGTTTTTTAGAACGAGATTTTGAATAAGGTTTTTTATAAAAATCATCACGGGGTTTTCTCCTTGATTCCCCACGAGGTTTATAAGATTTAATAGTTTGTTTATGCTTTCGTCTTGATGGAGGAATAGTCTGAAGGCCGAATTGTTCGCAAAAATTTCCCATTTCATATTTGGCCTGTTTGCTATTCTTCAATTGTTCACGAAGCATCCTTTGATCATTACACATACTAATACCAAGTTTCTTAATTATACTGAAAATATCACCATAGGTGTAATTTTCATAATTAATAAAACCCGAGATATCAGTAAGTTGTTCCTTAACTTTAAGAGCAAATAAACGAGGTAATCCATCAATAAATTTTTCTTTCCAGTAAGGCTTATGACTGTCGTCACGGAGCATTACTCGAGAAATAAAAACATCTTGATACCATCTATAATCAGACATTTGACGGCATCGTAAATTATTCAAATAATCAGAAATTCGATTAGTAATATTTGAAGGAGTGCCAACAAAATGTTTAATAATTGTATAGATCAAAGTATTAATGCCATCAGGGTAAGCCCTTCCTATGGCTTCATCAAAAATAGGTAAACCTTCATCATTACACTTAACAGCATTCTGAATGGTTTGCCTGGTATCTTCAGTGAGATGTTTATCCCACCAGCTTCTTAAAACACCGGAAAAACCATTGGCTAAAATCATGACAATATCAGGTTGTTGAATATTGTTGTTAATATAAGCATTTGCAATCAAAGACATTTTACTCATGGTATTGATGATTTCTTGTTCAGATAATCCGTCAATATTCCATTCGTAAACTTTATCAGCAGAATATGAAGATTGAGTTTGAAAAACTTTTTCTTCAAATTGTAAATCAGGTGGAGTAGGCCTGGAATACCAGTTCTTCGTTAAACTCATAGGTTTGGGTTCTTTTGAAGTAATTCTGGTAATTTCAGGTTTAAAATCATGAAAATTCTTTTCAAGCATATCAATTTCTTTGGCTTCAGAGGAATCATCGTTAGATGATTCATCTGTAGTTTCAATGAGAACAGTTTCTCTTTTGTTAAGAGTGCTGGTAGAGGGCTGTTCTTTTTTAAGATCAGCAAGCATTTGATTAATTTTTTCCAAAGTCTTGGCCTGTGGTTCAGTAAATTGAATTTTTGGCCGAGCTTGTGGTAAAATAATCAAAGGTTTTTCAATTGTTTTTGAATTATTTTGCGACTGTTCTTTGGGGAAAGTCAAAGGATTTTCAATTGTTTGTAAAACAGGAGTAGAAGCAAAAATGGGTTTTTCTGCTTTCTCTTCAATTCGATCAAGCTGTTGTCCAATAGTATGTAAAGCAAGATTTACAAAATTGTTTTGTAAAATGATCTTTTTTGTTTCTTTATTGGACCCTGTTTCAGGAAGCTTGAAAGGAGAAGCAGTAACTTCAGCTCCTTTATGATTGAAAATTATGCTGTCAAGAGGTGGATGGCTGGATTTAATGACAGCTTTTCCATCTTCTGTGACAAAATCAGTTTTAACAACATTTAAACTATTTTTTGAAGTATAATAATTTTCAATGAAATCAAAGAAAAGAATGTGCTTTTGAAGCTCATTCATTTTTCTTTCCATTTTCTTTTAACACGGAGTTTTTCTAAATCAGAGAAATTCGCATGATAAGTTTTTCGCTTATCATGGTTTTCTTTTGATTTGTATTCATTAATAAGAGCAATTAAATCATAAGAAAATGGTTTGTTTAAAACAGTAAGGCTATGATGGATAAGAGGAATGGAAGGAGCCATATCAGAAGCTGTAGGAGACAAAGATGAATTGTCTTCAGCTTCTTCCCTTACGGACTTATCCTTGGATGTTTGGGCATCCTTAGCAGAATAGTAAGCAGAGGTAATTTGAGAGGACGTGGTTAGTCCTTTCAGTTTTAACTTAGGGTTAATAGGTAAATCAAAGTTTGGCTGGGCCGTTTTGGCTGAATCTTCCAGAAATTGTTGGAGTTTTTGATCTCTCCTTACTGGAATATCAGATGTAGAGCCAGCAAAAGAAGATCTAGACCCGGCAAAAGAATTTCTTCTTAAATCAGGGGTACTAGTTTGATCAAAGCTGATTTTAACAGTTCCATCTAAATATTGCTGAATATAATCAAGATTACAATCACTTGGAATATTTCTGGGGGGAACTTCATTTTGTAAAATCCATTCTTTAGGTAAAGAGACATATTTCCATAAAATCAAAGAAGGGACTTGAATTTTAGCATCAGGAGTAGAACTCTGGATAAGGAGAGTTTTACCCGAAGTAGGTTTTTGAACAACTTTTGCATTTAAATTCGTTTTCAAAAGACGATAATAAATGCGATAAACAAGAGCAAGAGGTTTGCTTCCTTCAAGCATGTCATAGCCCTTGGTAGAAATCATCAAAGTTAAAGCTTTAATAATATGAGGATCATCCAAAGCAAGAGGAATATCAGGAAAACAATTAAAATGAACCGTCCTCCGAACGTGGAGGATTGGATTATACCAAGGATACTTGTTTCAAAATTATTAAAACGAGCATCTCTTAAACACAATAGAACAGAAGCATCAATGCCTAACCTAGTTAAAGGTTTGACAGCAACTTGAACAGAACCAATATGTAAAAATTTGTATCCTTTTGCCAGGAAATCTTGGATAAGTTTCTTGGTAAAAAGATAACATTTTTCATCTGATCTAGAAATAGCATAAGTCTGTTCGACTGTTCTAACATTAAAAGCAGTTTTAAAAGTATTCTGAATCCAAGAGGTTTTATAAATATCCTCTGGAGCAATTTTTGGAATATTCCAGTTTCGAAAATCACTGGGAGTTTCTTCAAAAGAACAATCAAATGGTCTCTTGGTTGCTTGCTGTCTTGTTTTATATCTCTCCATTTCATTTACCTTGTTCTTCTACAACCTGATCTCTGAGTTCCTACTTTGTCTGGAGACCATTTGAGTCAAGAGACCCATAGCCTTGTAAGACCCGTTAAGCTAGGAAAGCGTTAGGGCAATTAGGCATAGGGGTGAGATGAGAGTACTCGCAGGACCCTGAGGTGCGAAGAACCAGTTTGTCTTAAAACAAGATAAATAAAATGTTTAGATCTAATTCAGCAATTAGCTCCAGGTCGTCCTTACCACCTGATATCATTAATGAAGAAGATTGTTCTTTTGAAGAAACTCCCAGTGATTTTCGAAACTGGAATATTCCAAAAATTTCTCCAGAGGATATTTATAAAACCTCTTGGATTCAGAATACTTTTAAAACTGCTTTTAATGTTAGAACAGTCGAACAGACTTATGCTATTTCTAGATCAGATGAAAAATGTTATCTTTTTACCAAGAAACTTATCCAAGATTTCCTGGCAAAAGGATACAAATTTTTACATATTGGTTCTGTTCAAGTTGCTGTCAAACCTTTAACTAGGTTAGGCATTGATGCTTCTGTTCTATTGTGTTTAAGAGATGCTCGTTTTAATAATTTTGAAACAAGTATCCTTGGTATAATCCAATCCTCCACGTTCGGAGGACCGGTTCATTTTAATTGTTTTCCTGATATTCCTCTTGCTTTGGATGATCCTCATATTATTAAAGCTTTAACTTTGATGATTTCTACCAAGGGCTATGACATGCTTGAAGGAAGCAAACCTCTTGCTCTTGTTTATCGCATTTATTATCGTCTTTTGAAAACGAATTTAAATGCAAAAGTTGTTCAAAAACCTACTTCGGGTAAAACTCTCCTTATCCAGAGTTCTACTCCTGATGCTAAAATTCAAGTCCCTTCTTTGATTTTATGGAAATATGTCTCTTTACCTAAAGAATGGATTTTACAAAATGAAGTTCCCCCCAGAAATATTCCAAGTGATTGTAATCTTGATTATATTCAGCAATATTTAGATGGAACTGTTAAAATCAGCTTTGATCAAACTAGTACCCCTGATTTAAGAAGAAATTCTTTTGCCGGGTCTAGATCTTCTTTTGCTGGCTCTACATCTGATATTCCAGTAAGGAGAGATCAAAAACTCCAACAATTTCTGGAAGATTCAGCCAAAACGGCCCAGCCAAACTTTGATTTACCTATTAACCCTAAGTTAAAACTGAAAGGACTAACCACGTCCTCTCAAATTACCTCTGCTTACTATTCTGCTAAGGATGCCCAAACATCCAAGGATAAGTCCGTAAGGGAAGAAGCTGAAGACAATTCATCTTTGTCTCCTACAGCTTCTGATATGGCTCCTTCCATTCCTCCTATCCATCATAGCCTTACTGTTTTAAACAAACCATTTTCTTATGATTTAATTGCTCTTATTAATGAATACAAATCAAAAGAAAACCATGATAAGCGAAAAACTTATCATGCGAATTTCTCTGATTTAGAAAAACTCCGTGTTAAAAGAAAATGGAAAGAAAAAATGAATGAGCTTCAAAAGCACATTCTTTTCTTTGATTTCATTGAAAATTATTATACTTCAAAAAATAGTTTAAATGTTGTTAAAACTGATTTTGTCACAGAAGATGGAAAAGCTGTCATTAAATCCAGCCATCCACCTCTTGACAGCATAATTTTCAATCATAAAGGAGCTGAAGTTACTGCTTCTCCTTTCAAACTTCCTGAAACAGGGTCCAATAAAGAAACAAAAAAGATCATTTTACAAAACAATTTTGTAAATCTTGCTTTACATACTATTGGACAACAGCTTGATCGAATTGAAGAGAAAGCAGAAAAACCCATTTTTGCTTCTACTCCTGTTTTACAAACAATTGAAAATCCTTTGACTTTCCCCAAAGAACAGTCGCAAAATAATTCAAAAACAATTGAAAAACCTTTGATTATTTTACCACAAGCTCGGCCAAAAATTCAATTTACTGAACCACAGGCCAAGACTTTGGAAAAAATTAATCAAATGCTTGCTGATCTTAAAAAAGAACAGCCCTCTACCAGCACTCTTAACAAAAGAGAAACTGTTCTCATTGAAACTACAGATGAATCATCTAACGATGATTCCTCTGAAGCCAAAGAAATTGATATGCTTGAAAAGAATTTTCATGATTTTAAACCTGAAATTACCAGAATTACTTCAAAAGAACCCAAACCTATGAGTTTAACGAAGAATTGGTATTCCAGGCCTACTCCACCTGATTTACAATTTGAAGAAAAAGTTTTTCAAACTCAATCTTCATATTCTGCTGATAAAGTTTACGAATGGAATATTGATGGATTATCTGAACAAGAAATCATCAATACCATGAGTAAAATGTCTTTGATTGCAAATGCTTATATTAACAACAATATTCAACAACCTGATATTGTCATGATTTTAGCCAATGGTTTTTCCGGTGTTTTAAGAAGCTGGTGGGATAAACATCTCACTGAAGATACCAGGCAAACCATTCAGAATGCTGTTAAGTGTAATGATGAAGGTTTACCTATTTTTGATGAAGCCATAGGAAGGGCTTACCCTGATGGCATTAATACTTTGATCTATACAATTATTAAACATTTTGTTGGCACTCCTTCAAATATTACTAATCGAATTTCTGATTATTTGAATAATTTACGATGCCGTCAAATGTCTGATTATAGATGGTATCAAGATGTTTTTATTTCTCGAGTAATGCTCCGTGACGACAGTCATAAGCCTTACTGGAAAGAAAAATTTATTGATGGATTACCTCGTTTATTTGCTCTTAAAGTTAAGGAACAACTTACTGATATCTCGGGTTTTATTAATTATGAAAATTACACCTATGGTGATATTTTCAGTATAATTAAGAAACTTGGTATTAGTATGTGTAATGATCAAAGATGCTTCGTGAACAATTGAAGAATAGCAAACAGGCCAAATATGAAATGGGAAATTTTTGCGAACAATTCGGCCTTCAGTCTATTCCTCCATCAAGACGAAAGCATAAACAAACTATTAAATCTTATAAACCTCGTGGGGAATCAAGGAGAAAACCCCGTGATGATTTTTATAAAAAACCTTATTCAAAATCTCGTTCTAAAAAACCCTCCAAATCTTTTTCTAAATGGTTTCCTGAGAAAAAGAAATTTGCAAAAGGAACTTGTTTTAATTGTGGAAAAACTGGACATTTTGCAAACAAATGTCCTGAAAAACCTAATAAACTAAAAAAGAAGCTTAATCAGTTGAAAATCAATGATGATGATCAAGAAACTTTGTTTCGACTCCTGGAAACACAGACTTCTTCATCTGATAATAATGATTTTAGCTCTAGTGATTCAGAATATCACTCAGAAGTTAAATCAGTTGATTCTCCTGAGATAAAGCTTGGTTGTAACTGTAATGATTCTTGTTGTAAATCTTTGAGTAAAACAATTAATGTTTTAACCAAAGCTGAAGAACAAGAAAATCTTTTATTAAACTTAATTCTCAAATTACCAATCCTGAGCTTAAAGAAGAATATCTTCTTAAACTCAAGAAGACGATGGTTCGTCAAGAACCAGAAACTTCTAAACAAAGAATTAATTTTCAAGAAACTTTGGAACGTTTTCAAAAGAAAAAACCCAAAGATATTTCAATAATGACCTACAACATGAAATCAATTTTATTAAAAAAGAAATTAATGAACTCAAATCTGAGATCAATAATCTCAAAACTGATAATGATATTTTAAAACAAGAAGTTTTAATTTTAAAAGTTGAAAAACAACTTGATCAAGACATTCCTTCTGATAATGAGCAAACAAATGATTCAGATAATGGTAAAAAAGAAGAGAAATCTTCTGATAACCAAATCTGTTTGATTCATCATACTATTCCTCCAAATGGTTTTCACGTGTTACTATTGTTGTTTGCCATGAATTTTCATTCTCTGTTGTTGCTATGATTGATTCTGGTTCTGATTTGAATTGCATTCAAGAAGGTTTAATTCCTAGTAGATATTTTGAAAAATCTACTGAACGATTACTTTCTGCAAATGGTTCCAGAATGCAAATTAATTATGAATTAAATACTGCTCATGTTTGCCAAAACAATGTTTGTTTTAAAATTCCTTCTGTTTTAGTCCGAAATATGTCTGACAAGGTCATATTAGGAATTCCTTTTATTTCCTCTTTATATCCTTTTTTGTCTGAGAAAGATGGTATTACCACTGATCCTTTCGGACAAAAAGTCAAATTTAAATTTGCTTCAAAATTTGAAATTGATACTGACAAAAGTTTGAAATCTTTATTATCCGCAAAAAATAAACATCTCTGTTTTCTTCAACAAGAAATCAGATACAAAAAGATTTCTGAACAATTGTCAAGCACTTTGCTTCAATCAAAAATTGAGAATTTTAACAAAAAATTGCTTTTTGAGATTTGTTCTGATCTTCCTAATGCTTTCTGGCATAGGAAACAACATGTTGTTTCATTACCTTACATCAAAGGTTTTAATGAAACAAATATTCCAACTAAAGCTCGACCTATTCAAATGAATAGCGAGACTTTAGAATTTTGCAAAAATGAAATCAATGATCTTCTTCGTAAAAACATAATCAGGCATAGTAAGTCACCCTGGTCTTGTGCTGCTTTTTATGTCCAGAAAAATGCTGAAATAGAGAGAGGAACCCCTCGTCTTGTTATTAATTACAAACCCTTGAATAAAGTCTTAGAGTGGATTAGGTACCCTATTCCCAACAAAAATGACTTAATTCATAGGATTTCTGATGCTGTAGTATTCTCCAAATTTGACCTTAAATCAGGATTTTGGCAAATCCAGATTAATGAGTTAGACAAATACAAAACTGCTTTCACTACTCCCTTTGGGCATTTCGAATGGAATGTAATGCCCTTTGGTCTCAAAAATGCTCCGAGTGAATTCCAAAATATCATGAATGATATTTTTAATTCATTCTCTAAATTCACTATTGTTTACATTGATGATGTACTCATATTTTCTAAATCTATTGATGAGCACTGGAAACACTTGAATTCGTTTCTAGATATCATTAGATTTAATGGTCTTGTTGTTTCTGCTAAAAAAATCAAATTATTCCAAACCAAGATCCGATTCCTCGGTTATGATATTTCTGAAGGCAAAATCAAACCTATCAATAGGGCTATTGAATTTGCTGAAAAATTCCCTGATATTATTACTGATAAAAAACAGTTACAGAGATTCCTTGGATCTCTTAACTATGTTGCTGAATTCTACCAAGATATGAGGAAACAGTGTCGTCCCCTTTATAAACGACTCCAACAAAATCCTCCGCCTTGGTCAGATATTCATACTGCTCTGGTAAGAAAAATCAAGGCACATGTCAAAACTCTACCATGCCTTGGTATTCCTACCTCTGAATCCTTCAAAATTGTTGAAACTGATGCCTCTGAAATTGGTTACGGTGGCATTCTGAAGCAAAAATCCATTTTACCAGGCTCTTCTGAACAAATTGTTCGTTTCCATTCTGGAGTCTGGAATCCTGCACAGATTAATTATAGTACTATTAAAAAAGAAATACTTTCTATTGTACTCTGCATTTCTAAATTCCAAAGTGATCTTCTTAATAAGAAATTCCTACTAAGGATTGATTGCAAAAGTGCTAAATACGTATTAGAACAAGATGTTCAAAACATTGCATCCAAACATATTTTTGCACGATGGCAAGCTATTTTAAGTGTTTTCGATTTTGATATCGAATTTATTCAAGGTTCTCAAAATTCTATTCCTGATTTCCTTACTCGTGAATTTTTGCAGACACCCAATCATGGACAAGAAAAAAGGACCCAGAAATAAACACTCCACTCTTGCCTCCATTACTACATTACCTGCTCTACCTCCCATTCCTGATAAGAGACTTATCAAGAATGAACCTGCATCCCCCATAGAAATTGCCAATAGGTTCACTACCTTAGGCAAAATTGCTCAGCCTATTTCATATGCCTCAACTGTAGCCACTGATTATGATCCCTATGCTAAAGCCATTGCTTTAGCACCTGCTCAGACACCATATACATTCCAGAAATCCAAATCTCCTTATATTCGAAAATGTTACCCTGCCAACCTATTTTACATTGAACCAAATAGGTCCAAGCAGAATGATCCATTCAAAATTGCAACCTCCTATTTTCCCCCTGGTTTCCACTGGATTCCAGAAAATCCTGCAAAAAATCTTCAATTTTATACAAATATTTTGATCCAAACCAATTCTCTTCTTATAAAACCAATACATGACAAGGTTGATCAAAATAAACTGATTTATCACAGTGCTTATTTTATCCACTTAATCACAGAAGAAGAATGGGGTGCCAACCCTTTCTCCTCAAAAAGATTAGGTGACTCTGATATTCTGTTCAATTACCATGACTACATTAAAGCTTGGTTTCGCTTCATGCTTCACCAAGTTTCTGATATGAGCCATTCTTGGTTCTTCAATTTTGATAAGAAATTCCATGGAACTTTTCCTTACTGGTTCAATCAATGGTGGGACCAATTTGGATTAATTCCAGAAAATTTTCCTGATGATTTGATTACTACATTCAAATGCTTCACTAATGCTGTTACTACAAAGCTGGATAAACACCAGCAAAAGTTTCCATATGTTCTTCATTTCTGCCATCGGTACAAATTACCCTGGATAATGAGATGGAGTTACGAACGAAATGGTGACATCTTAGTACGACACTGTTTCACCAAATGGTGGGACAAGTACAAATACACCAACAAAATCAATGAATATGTAATCCGGGATTTTCCTCAGACTGCTCCTGATCTTCAAGACCGCGAGAAGTTCCCAGAAATCCCACTTGGATCCCTCACTACACCTGGACGTCCCCAGCTCCAGGCCCCTGCCTCATCCTCTGCTTCAACAAAAGGAAAGGCAATTGCTTCAACTGCTTCCTCTGTAAAATCAGATAAATCCTCCAAGACCAAGAAAAAGAATATAATTCCTGGACTTGATAATAAGGATTTAATTGCTTTGGTTATGAAGTCTATTAATCAAGATGACTCTGATGATAACAAATCAGAAGCAACTTCCGAGGCTTCATTTGACAATGATCCATATTCCAACATCTTCGGACATGACAAAGAGTATGATACTCCAAAGCTGTCTGATGATGAATAAATTGATACATGCTGATTCAACATCCCCCTGCAACAATTGCTAAATCGGATGAAGAAACAGCGCAATGTCTGATTCCCCCTGCGATCATCGCTAAATCGGATGAAGACTTTTTCTGCAAATACTGTGCTGAATAGTAAAAGTACTGTTCACTTTTTACTGTTCATTTTAACTGTTCATGACCGGCTTTTTGAAAATACTATTTCATTTAACTGTTCATGTAACACTGTTGTAACAGTGCTCCCTTCACTTATAAAAGGGAAGCCTGGCCTCAGTCTGAAGCATCACTTGTTCCACTTCGCTCTTGCACTTCCTCCTTCCCTCTCGGTACTCCCGACCTTCCTTCTCTTCTTCTTCCATTTCTCTCTCTCCCATACTTGTGATCTTGTAATTCTGTAATCTTGTGATTCTACTTGTATTTTGTTTATATTAATTTGAATACAAGTTTATTTTCATATCTTATCTTATTTTTGCATAAACATAACATGCATCGGTCGGCCATGCCGCCTCATATTTGTTCATACTCATGCATGTTCCAGGTCGGCTCTGCCGTAGGAACTTATTAACTGTGCATCTGCCTTAATTTCCTATTCCTTGCTTCTAAGGTCGGCTCTGCCGCCTGTTGTTTGCTTCTTTCTTTGATCTTCTGCTTCTTTTCTTTCTTTTCTTTTCATCTTCTTCATTCTATTTCTCCTTCCGCTCTTCTTTGGTATCTATATATATATATATATATATATATATATATATACTTCCTGCAAAAAATCAAGCCGCAGCACCCACGCACGTATGTTCGCAGCATGCTTACACAGCAGTTGCCCCTTTCTCTTCCTCTGCCGTTAACCCCACGAAAACCACCATGCGCATACCCTCCCAGTGAGCACACGACCGCATCTGCACCTCCACATCCTTCCCGTGTGAAGTCCAGCAGCACAACACCATATCCCTCGGCCACAGCACCACCCAAATCCGCCCTTGTCCACTGTGAGCTACGGACAACCCCATACGGATAGACCCCTGTT
Organism: Cyclocarya paliurus; assembly: GCA_029856935.1. Taxonomy (NCBI): domain Eukaryota; kingdom Viridiplantae; phylum Streptophyta; class Magnoliopsida; order Fagales; family Juglandaceae; genus Cyclocarya; species Cyclocarya paliurus. Next base: position 20,496,051 of record CM056951.1, read on the forward strand.
TTCCACACCGAAAAACAGAGCAGCCCGAGCATCCCAATGTGAGCCCTGCGAACCTCCACCACAGAGACCTCCCAACTGCATCGCCGGCCACCACGAACACCCAGAAACCGCTGTTGCAACAGATCCTCTTCTCGGTGAGCCCCTGTTTCTCTCTCTCTCCCCGTGACTTTCAGTTCTCGGTCTAACTCTCTCTCTCTCTCTCTCTCTCTCTCCCTCTCTCTCTCCCTCTCTCTCTTGGGTCGCACCACCACAAAGGCTCGCCAGCTGCACCGCCGTGACCCCCCGCCAGCCGCCAGAGCCACCGTGCCGTGCAGGTCCTCCCCTTAGTGAGAGTCGGCTCTGTCGAACTCCCTAGCCCGAGCTTCTTTCTCTTTATGGTAGTAAGCTATGTTTCAAGTTTTATTTACTACATACTATATATCATAATTACTTTTATACCCCTTTCTTTTTAATCTAATATCATGGAGGATGGTTTTCAATTACATTTATAATTTTACATATATTAATTTTAGAGACTCTGATATCATTTTTATTTGCAGTATGTTGGGCTAAATATTTTAAATATGAGTTTTTATTTAGATATACATATATTAGTTAAAGACTTAATTATTATAAAGAAGTGTTTGAAAGAATTTGAAATATATTTTATTGTATATTATTGAGCTTAATAACCTAGTTAATATGACTTTGCCTATTTAATAGAATTTAATAAAATTTTATGTTATATTTTAAATAGAAAAAAATTAAGGAATTTTAAACTATATTATTTAGTATTAATTTTTACAATTAAATTTCAATAGTAAATAGCAAGTGTTTAATCATTAATTTTTAAATACTTTAAATCTATGTTATGAAGTAAACCTCTAATATTTTTATAAGTAGATTTTGATATATTTATGCTATTGAAGTGTACATTTTCAAAATAAAGAAATATGTTAAGAGTATTATAATAGTAATAGATTTCTTATAAGATTAAATAATTATGTTAATCATGAGATAGTAAAGCTATTTTTTTAAGGATTGAGGTTTTTATGACTTATTTAAAATAGTTCAAGTATTCTACTAAATTATAATATGTTATTAGTATTTTAAATAATTTAAAATATCAAGATTTATTGATTATGGTGTTAAACAAAAGATTTATTTGACTATTTTCTAAATTATAAATTTAATTAAGTAAGATTATGCTATTAGTATTTTAAATAATTTAAGTTATAAACTTTCATTGATTTTATAGAATATTTTATTCGTTATATTTTATAGTATGAATTTTATTAAGTAAGATATTAAGATATGGTTCCTAGACAGATTTAGTGATGTTTAATACTTTATATAGGTGACGCGTTACGAAGTGAGATTCAGGAAGAAGCGCAGCAAGGTAAGTAATTTGATCACAAAATTAGGATCATCACAGTTCAGCTTATATTTAAATATTATTCAAGCCAGTTCATTGACAACCTTTGTTTATGTACCACTCATGTCATATACAAGCATGTCATTCAACATAGCACATGGTCATGTCATTCCGTATCATGTTAAATTTTAGAAATTAGAATTATATATGTATTATGTCATACATCTCATGGTCATAAGACACATAACCTATCTTAAGTTTAAGTGTAAGATAAAATCAGATCAGTTAGTCAGATGGCCATTCAGATGCATGGTACCAATGCAGTTCAGTTCAGGGTGGTGTGCAAGCCACGAACTCAGTCGTGGTCCACCATAGTATGCTAGAATACTATCAGCGGCTCCCCTCGTGGCCACGGGACGTGGGGCCGGTGCACAACCTCGCACACAGGGTTAAGTGTGTTGGCCAGTTAGTTCAGTCAGTTAAATCAGAACAGTCAGTTAAATTAGAACAGTCAGTAATTCAGATAAATCAGTCATGCATAGCAAAGACATCAATATGATTAGTCATGAATTTTAAGTTCTCAGCATGAAAACTTTTATGAAAACTTTATGTTTAGTATGTTAACGTTATGATGATTTCTTACTGAGTATTCGACTCATTTTAGTTTATTTTTATTTTTTAAACCACCCAGGTGATGATGATGATTACGAGCAGACAGGCCAGAATTAGAGGGAACAGTTATTTTAATTTCAGACCTTCTAGAATGAAATTTATTTTTTTACTTTTATGACATAAATTTATTTAGTTTATTCAGTTAAGTTTTTTTTAAGACATTTTTGTCAGACAAAGTTTTATGAAATAAATCCTAAATTATTTGTATTTAAAATGAGATCTCTTGCTGCGTTTATTTTATAAAAAACACGTGACACGCCTAACCTACGGGAAGGGGGTGTTACAGTTTCCCAAGTGATTGAACACTACTTGTTTTCAGGACGCTTTGATTGCAGATCTTTTACAGTTTTTTAGTGATGTCTCTCAGTTGGATGTGGAGTTTATCAGAGCGATAAAAGATTAGAATGTTTGTAATCTATTCGGCATAGAACTGGTGGTTAGGATAAGCTTTCAGGTTTTCCTTATCCTTTGTGAGGTGGCTTGTTCTCTTTGGAATGCAATTTGGCTTGTTCAGGTTAGATTTCCTCATAGTGTGATGGAGCTTTTGGCACTTCAGAAAGGGAGGTTTAATCGTTCTCGGAGAGAAGTTTTGCGGAAGATGATTAAGGGTTGCTTATTGTGGTGTGTATGGAGAGAGAAATGACCGATTGTTTGAGGATAAGAAGAAGATGGTCACAGCTCTCAAGGATTTATTTTTTAGAACTTTGTATCATCGGATGTTTGCTCATTTTTCATTTTCTAACTTTCAGGTTTTCCTTATCCTTTTTTCTTCTTTTTGCTAGGTGTTTCTAGTGAATGCACCCTATGTAGTGTAGCAACACATTCTTTTTATCATTAATAAAGCTCTACTTACTTATCCCAAAAAAAAAAAAAACTATAGTTGCTAATTAGATAGTTTATTGTGCATGACTATAAAACTAAATTTATTCTTACAAAAATGGTTTTTAGTAGATCATTTTATTCAAGTAATAATCCTCCAATCGATGTAATCACTCCAAGATTCCATTTTTGAGTACCACTCTCGGTCTTTGGTTAGCTCATTGAAGTGATTCTTCGGAATGCATAATCTAACAGTGTTGTATATCGCGGCTACTCCTTTTGATGCTTTTACAAACATCTTTTGCCTCGTTTGATTTGATCATGTACTAAGAAGATATGACTGATCTGTTCTATGTGGAATCAAGTGGAAACTTTTTTTGACTTCTTCCATAATTATGAGCTTTTCTTATCTAGGTGCAAGCTAGTTTTCAATTTCAGTTTTACACTTAAATCTATGTATGCTTTGAGATTCTCTCCTCATTTCTAAAGTTAACTCCTGATTCTCATATTCGCTTTGTTGGTTATTTTCACTAGACTTCGAACCTCCCTCAGAAGGGGGAAAGACAAGGATTGCTCCAATTATTATAGAAGCTGTTGGATCTTGCCTCATATTCTTGGCATTGTGTGTCCTTTGGTGGAGGTGCTATTTTAGAGCCAAATCTGGGAGAGAACAAGGTTTGGGTGTTGTCAGACGCACATATTATTGCTTCACATAAAATAAAAAATAATCTATTTTCCTATTTTTATCACTGAATCATTGTTTTGTGCACGAGTGCCCACTATTTTGTGAGATCTATTTTTCTTAACGATTTTTCATTTTTTAAAGAATTTAACAGTGTTTGTAGGATGTTTAGCTACATTGAAATTTATCAACTCCGTTTTTGCAGTGATGTCTCACTTCTTTTAGGAAATAAACCTAGGATTTGCTGATGGCATTATAAGCACGTCGATTGTTTGTATCTAAATTGATTTATTCATCCTTTAAAGAAACCACTTTTGTTTAGTTATTTTTCTTTTCAAGCATGTGAAATTTAAGTATTCAGCTTTAACTTTTCAATTGGAGGGGATTTTTCAATGACTATAAAATTTAACAAAATCTGGTTGCTTTCTTTTAAGAATGTCTAGAAATTGTTTATGGGTTGCTTTTCCTTGATGGGGGTACTTACACTGATTTATAAAGCTGTTTTGAGAATCTTTTTGTTTTTGTTTGTTTGATAAACTAAAAGGGTATTATTCTAAAAGGGAAGAGCCGCTTTCTAATCTTCTTTCCAAGCCCTATGTTCCTGTTTCCTTTCTTTTCTTTCTCAGCACTCATCTTTTATTTCACCGAATACCGTTTCCCTGTTGCTACATTTTGAAAAACAATGTAAACAGAATTTCCAAATCCATGTGTTTGCATCTTCGAATTTCATAGTTGTCTTTCAATCAATTGTAGGATAAAGTGTGGTTTGTTAAATAGCTGAACAGATCAATTAAGAAAATAGTTTGTAAATTAGAAAGCTTGTGTACTTGGATGTTAGAACTTAGGCCTTGCTTTGTGTAGAATGGGATTCTTTGTAATAGTAAATTGGAATTATAATTGCTAATGTGCCAGTTCATTGACTTCTAAGGTATACTTTCTTCTCACTGAACAGATATTAAAGGACTAGAGCTCCAAACAAGTTCTTTTAGTTTAAAGCAAATTAACATTGCCACTAACAATTTTGATCCTGCAAACAAGATTGGAGAAGGTGGAGTGGGACCTGTTTACAAGGTATTCTAGCTAAACCTGAGTTATGATAAATCATACAGCTGTATGGTTTTTTCTTCAAGAGTGTAAATTTTCCTCCTTTTCATGACTGGTATGTAGGGTCTGTTAGCCGATGGTACTGTAATTGCTGTAAAGCAACTCTCATCTAAATCAAGTCAGGGAAATCGTGAATTTCTGAATGAGATAGGCATGATCTCTTGTTTGCAACACCCAAATCTTGTGAAACTTTATGGCTGTTGTATTGAAGGTGATCAACTGTTGCTCGTATATGAATATCTGGAGAATAATAGCCTTGCCAGAGCCTTGTTTGGTGAGAATTATGCTATGAAAGTTACTTAATTGATGGTGTTACATTGCAAAAATAGAGTACAAACTTCACAATTGTTACTTATAAGTTAATGGATTTTGCCTTGTCAATAGGCCCTGAAAAATTTCAACTGAAATTGGACTGGCCGACTAGGCACAAGATTTGTGTTGGAATAGCTCAAGGTTTAGCTTTTCTCCATGAAGAATCAAGACTCAAGATTGTTCACAGAGATATAAAAGGTACCAATATCTTGCTTGATAGGGAGCTGAACCCCAAAATTTGTGATTTTGGATTGGCTAGGCTTGATGAAGGGGAAAAACCCCACATCAGTACCCGAATAGCTGGAACAATGTAAGCTACAAATTTTATTTCTTTTTTCCTGCATCCCAAACCGTTAAGAAAAGTATCTCATCATCTTTTATCTTCATTCGCAGTGGATATATGGCACCAGAATATGCTCTTTGGGGATATTTAACCTACAAAGCTGATGTTTACAGTTTTGGAGTTGTGGCGTTGGAAATTGTTAGTGGAAAGCACAATATGAGTTATGGGCCTGCAAGTAATTGTGCCTATCTTCTAGATTGGGTAGTTCTCTACTTTTATGTGCTGTACTTTTTGAATCTAGTACGGATTCTGTGAGTGATGTTGTGCTGCCTCTCAATCTGCATTTTAATTTTTCTTGGAATACTTAGAATTCTCTAACTCCACACATCTTGTGCTTTTATTAAACAAATTAATTCTTGTGTCTCTTCCATAGAAATGATAGTAATTGTTCCTTGAACCTAAAATACACTTCAAACAGTAGGATGAGGACACTGTAAAGAAGATGAAGCAGAGTGTAGTTTGGTCAAGAACAGGTGAAGAGAGTGGTGAAACAAAAAGAAATGGAAAAGATTCAGATAATCAGAATAATTAGGTTAATAAAACAAATGTCAGATTTAGTCATATAATAGCTAATTACTTTATCCCTTGTAATTATGACATGCTCATTCTATACTTCTGTAAATTACTGCATAATCAAATTTGAATGTCCTTGCAAACTTCCATCTTGGAAAGATGTATACATATTATATATATATTTATTTTCATTGCAGGCCTGTCATCCGCAGGAAACCGGAAGCGTAATGGAGCTAGTAGATCAAAAGCTTGGATCTGAATTCAACAAGGTAGAAGCAGAAAGGATGATGAAAGTAGCTTTCTTATGCACTAATGCTTCACCCTCATTAAGGCCGACCATGTCTGAAGTGGTAAACATGCTCGAAGGAACAACTGTCATTCCCGATGTGATTCCTGAAGCAAGTACTTATAGTAAAGATTTAAGGTTTAAAGCCATAAGAGACCATCACAGCCAGATGCAAAGTCAAAGTATGGAAGGAAGTCAGGATCATCGTTCAACATCAGTCGGTTCATTGCATGGCTCATCGTCTGCATCAGCCCATGACCTCTATGAAATTACTGATGAGTCAAATCTGAGGTTCAAAGCCATGAGAGATAATTATATGCAGATGGAAAGCAAGACTTCAGAGGCAATTCAGGCCCAAAACTCGACGTCTGTCTCCTCTGGGATTGGCCCTTCCTCAACATGATCAGAAGAAGATCTGTATGAGATTAATTTGAAAAACCCATCGATTCTTTAAATCCTTCCCTTTCCGCATGCCGACTTCTCCGTACTTCAGCTATGTTTGAATTTTCATCTGTCAAGTGTTTGATAATAGCATACGTACTGCTATAATTCTTACTCCGACACAAAAACAATTAAAGTTGTGAGAGGAGCATAATCAGTAGGTTTCCAAGAACCCTAAAACAAATTTGTATTAAAGAAGTTGATATGGTTAGATATGTTAATTTTTTTCCTTCCACGTCCATAATTCTGGTTTCTTCCTTCAAAAGCAGCAACTCTTCTGCTAATTCAGTACTGACGAGGCATGCATAAACAGCTGCTCTAGCCAATATGCAGTGAACCAGTCTGGATCGCTGGTTGCAACAATATTGCGCAATGTTGGCGCACACCGGTTTATACTTTGAATCTCTAGAAATCAGTGTGTAGTATTCTGAGTTGAATAATTTTACTTATCATCTTTACGCACTATATACTTTATTTATTTTATTTTATTTTTCTTATAATATGATGTATGGATGATAAGTAGAACAATTCAATTAATTTCACAAAAATAATAAAAAATAAAACTAAACGAGGGAGTTAAATTAGCTGGCGTTTTTGGTGATACGGTGAGAAGTAATTCTTACCGTTGCCTACTTTTACAAGCTGGAAATTAGCATTATGGTAATCTTTACAGGCAACAGATTTGTCAATGATCACGAGTGCTTTACAACCTAATGATTTCCGTGAAAAGAAAAGGTGGTGCATTCGGGTATGAAACGGAATTAACATTGGGTTTGAATATCTCTGCCTTTCCTTCGGACTTTAGGGGCCAAGTGGCCTGCTGTTTTATTCCAATTGCAGACGCCTCCATAGTATTGGTCAATGGTCAACAGCAAACTTAATTATTTTAATTAGTCTTCTATCCACTTTATCTATTGATATTGATATTGATATTGCTGTTTTTTTTCTCGTCCTTTCCTTTTCCGAAGAATCATTGATTATTGCGTGGTAGAATTTATTAATTTGACCAACTAGCATGGAATAATTGAACTTTAAGGCTGTATTTAGATTTTAAAGTGACTTGAGTTGAATTAAGTTGAGAAGATAAAATATTATTTTTTAATATTATTATTATTTTAAAATTTAAAAAAATTAAATTATTTATTATATTTTATATTAAAATTTAAAAAAATTATAGTAATAAATTGAGATGAATTAATTTGATACGATAATCAAATGAAGCCTAAAAGTATTAAGTACGGTCAGATTCGCTCATGCATGCATTTACGTACGCACGTCGTTTTATGTCACGTTTGATTTATATCCCGCACATCTTAAAAATAATTTATCGGCTTTAGATTTATTTATTTAAAAAAAAAGAATATACGGAATTTACAAATTATAAATATCATTTTTCTCTTCCTAATAATCTACTTTTAATACCTGCATCTTTTTGTTTTAGACAAAAAGGGTAGGGGCGGGTGCGTTGCTGATGAGAAGCCTTCGCATATTTTTTCTAATTTCAGTTCTAATAGGAAATTCAATGGGTCTTTAATTAGGAGATGCTTGGGAAAGATGTTTTGTTAACATGTTTTTATAGAGTTTTGGGAAAGAATAGAAAAAAAATTAAATATAAATATTTTAAAATTAAAATATTGTTAGAATATAATTTTTAATATAATTTTTATTTTGAGAATTTACGTTATTTTTTATGTTTTATTTGAGTAAATACTAATAATGATTAGATGAAAAATTTAGATTTAAAATTGAAAAATATTTATATTTAAAAAAAAATTATGAAAAATTATGAGATGAGATGAAAATGATCCAAAAATTATTGAACCACTAGTACGTACCCTACCTTGATTGTAACACATAAATACGTAGTTGAATTCATGTGCCTACCTCGTGCATGTATGTTTGGTGGAATCTAGGGCCTTTCTTTAATTTAAAGATTTGTTTAGACAATGAAATGAGATGAGATGATATAATTTTAAATAAATTAAATTAAATATTATTAGAACATTATTTTTTAAAATTATTTTTGATTTGATATTTAAAAAAATTTTATTATATTTTATATAAAAAATTTTAAAATATAATAATAATAATAAAATAAAATGAGATCCTTTTGAAGTATTTATTTATTCAAACCGAGTATTAGTTAGGTGGAGATTCCCCGCCATCAAACTATACAAAGTTAAAATGACTTTCTCTTCCAAATCGAGCCGGAACTGAAATTAAAGTCGATAAAGTACGTACGTACTCCTAATCAGTGCAAAAAATTAAAAAAGCATGCAAGCATTTGCATATTAATTGTTTTCGATTCTACACTAAAAAATCTGCCACACGCCCGGAAGTTGTGAGAGATCGAAGGACATGAACTAAAGTTGTTTTCGATTCTATACAAAACAGTGGGTGTAAAAAACAGCCAAGTGTCCTTGTAAACTTGGTTTCTTGTAACGAAATTCATATTATATTCCAATTTCCAGCGATCAGCAGTGGATTACCATGGAAAGTCCAAAACTTGGAGAATTCCGAGGTTCCGATCATATCTTGCAGTCAAATCGCATTATTAGGCTAGTGTCCACATCTGGGTAGGATAAGATTTTTCAAGTGTCAACAGCCGACAGGCATTCTCAACCTGATGGCGTTGCGAAACAAAAATCCTATTCATCTTTACTTTTTCATCATCTTTCTTATCATTTACGTTATATTAAACGATAGATTTATAAATAAAATATAATAAATAAATAATAATAATAATAGCACTACGAGAGGACGTGAAAATTGAGATGATGACTACTTTTGCGAAACCTGCAGGAAAGCGTAATAACTCGATTCCTACAGAAGCTCCGGTTGTTTTTGTCAAATTCTTGATCATGCTGGCAAAGAACCTCTTCGGTTTTATGATTTTTGCGTGGAGTTGCTTCAGGTTACTTGGATTTGCGGAGGCGAGGGTACCCCAAGAAGAAGGTACGGGCTCTCTTCCACTCTCTTTGGTGAGATAAATGAAAGAAGCTGAAAAGCTTAAATCTTGGGAAGCTCGTAGTACTGAATGTCACCCGTTAACCGCATGGACTATTTGGGCTTAGCTTATCATTTTCATTGTAAGAAATCAAAGTGTTCTTTTCTTCTCTTTTTGTTTTGATTTTCTTGGTGACCCAACGGAAAGTTGGGTTTTCTTCCCCCTTGAAAATTTATGATAAGAAGGTGCTTAATTTGTTCATGATTTTCTGGTTGTCTGTTATTACATGGGCTGAGTTCCATTCAGTCTATTTTGTCTCGTTCTTGCTTGCTGGCCTGAAATAAAAATTTTTAGCATAATTGTTTGGCTTTGCTTCTTTTTCTTCTATGTTTTTTTTTCAATTTTTACGGATTAATCATAACCCAAATCTGGAATTTCATATTGAGTCATGTGTTTGTTTGTGGAGGAAATGCAAGTTTGCTGATAGAAGTATATAAATGTTCTAGTTTAATCATGTGAATGCTTGGGAGTTTAATCCTCTAAATGTTCTAGTTTCTATTGGATCGTGAGCTGATATCTCTCTAAAGAAGAAAGGGAAACGAAAAGCAAAAGTTATTTTAGGAAGACAAACATAAACGAAGAAACGTAAAAATTTCCTTTTAGTTCTTTGCATTTGCCTCAAGCCTGAAGGTTGCTTTAAATCTGGCATTTTCCTCGGTTCTTTGTAACATAAATTTTTAAGTTTCATGTGGCCAAATGTGGAGCAATGAAGTAGGATTGCCAATTTTTTTTCTAATAAGTACAGTTGTACAATATTGGTTTGACGTGTGATGGTTATTTGATTGTTGGCGACGTTTAGTTGATGCACTCCAACAAATAACTAGTACGATGGGCGCAATGTATTGGAAGTTTAATGGCAATTCATGTGAAGTTGAAATGGTTGGGATAGCACCAGAGCCACCAAGGAATTCTAATAGCAGTATTGATTGTGATTGCCACTTCGAGAACAATACCGTCTGCCATGTCGTAAAGATGTATAGTTTCCCCATCTTGTTACTAGTTAGTTTTACATCAAATCTTCCATCTTATGCATCATTGTACATCTCTATATTCTAAAATGGGCAATCTATGTTAACGGTTTTTTTTTTCTCGGTGAGCAATCTTAGTTAACTCATCTAAGCCTTAATCTCCAATATTACACACACACACACACACACACACACACACACACACACACACATCTATATCTATTCTTTTGATTATTTTTATTATGTTGGTAAAATGTTTTTGGAGTGTACATTGTAAATGAAGCCCTGCCAAACATTGTTTTCAAAAGCAGCCTTCTTTCTATATCCATGGCATATGTAATTTAGTGGAAATTGATGGTAGCACACTATATATATATATATATATATATATATATATATATATATATATATATGATTTCCCATGTGTTTGTAGAGTGCTAAAGGGTTTCAGCCTTTCTGGCACGCTTCCACCTCAACTGGTCAAGCTTCCTTATCTCCAAGAAATGTAAGATCATTTGAAATGCTCCACTTTTGTGTATGAGTTTACAGAAATTGTTTCTAACACGATTCACTTGAATTATTTCACTGTTTTCAATTTACACTGATCTTCCTCTCATTTTAGTGATTTTGCATACAACTATCTCAATGGGACAATACCACTGGAATGGACTTCAATGCAATTGACTTCTATGTGAGCTCTTGTAAAACAATATCTATTAAGTTTTCATTTTGTTGCTTTTATCTTAAATTAACCAGCAAGTGACTTGCAGCTCTGTTCTTGCGAATCGCTTATCAGGGGAAATTCCAAAGGAATTGGGAAATATTACGACTCTCAAATACATGTGCGTTTTAATCTTTATTTTGCCTCTCTCTCTCGCTCGTCATTAATATATTGGATGACTTAGGGTGATAAAAGTCTTCATGAATTTGTTCAAGTTGTGCAATGAAATAGAAGGCTCTGAAGTTCTTGTTAAATTATTTTGCCATGACCTAAAAACCGCTGAAACCTTTCCATTTTTGTCTATATGATTTCTTTGCTTTACTATTGGAGGGTTTAATCATGAGTTTAGTCCCCTTGGGGTTTATTTATTAGTTATTTTTTTCCAAATAGGTGCCTTGAAGCAAACCGATTCTCAGGCATTGTTCCTCCTGAGCTTGGCAACTTGATCAATTTGCAGACTTTGTGAGGCATCTTATTTCTTCATTTTGGTGTTTTATAATTCTTTAGTTTTCTTTGTATTTTTTTCACATTTATGAAAAATTTTGTTGGTTCATTGCTGCAATATTGTAATTGCAGGATGCTCTCCTCAAATAATTTGACAGGAAACTTGCCGAAGACTTTTTCTAGGCTGCAAAATCTAACAGATTTGTGAGAGTTTGTTATATTTTCTTCTGTTGACGTATTCATCTTTGCTTTTAAAGCACAGGTATCAAATATTGATGGATGAACATCATTTTATTCCATATGCAGTAGGATAAATGACAACAACTTCAAAGGAAAGCTACCTGACTTCATACAGAACTGGAAACAACTGAAAAGACTGTATGATCCTTGTTTCTCAAAAAATCTCAAGTGCTTTTCTGAGATTTCGACATTAGACCTTAACCTTACACGTATTTCTATTAATTTCATTCAAATTTGAATTCCTGAAGAGAAATGCATGCAAGTGGACTGGAGGGACCCATCCCACCAAAGATATCTCTCCTGTATAATTTAGCTGAGTTGTGAGTACAAAGATTTCTTAAATCGATGCATTTGTTTGAATAGGGTGTATTTTTTTAATTAATCAATAGATATATCATCCTTTATACAGGAGGATTAGCGATATGGATGGGCCAAATCAGGACTTTCCTATGCTGAGAAACATGGCTGGCATAGTAAGATTGTATGTCAACTGGTTACATGGTAAAAATTGTATATGTTCGATCTGATGATGGTTTACTTGATGTAATTCCATTCTAAATCTCAGGGTTTTGAGAAACTGTAAGATTTCTGGGGAGATCCCTGCATACATCTGGACTATGAAGAATCTGGAAATGTTGTAAGTAAAGCATGTGATGTATTGGACCCCTGTGTTCTGTTAGCTTGTGATGGCATATGTGGGGGTGTGTATCTGCAAAATAAATAATTAAATAAAACATGTTTTTTGTTGCAATGAACTAGAAAGATGGGGGCTATTTAAAAAAAAAAAAAATTGAAATGTGTTTGTTAAGTGGAAACTTCTCTGTTTTTTGAGAATTCTCGAAATAAATTTTTAAATGTATTTTATACTTGGTTTTGTGAAAGCGGGTAATAAAAAATTTATAGAAGTGGATAATAATATAGCTATAAATGCTGTGGACTGCCACTATAGGCCCTAGAGTTTGGGTAGGAACTCTTGGGGACCCAAATCCCAAATATGGTATGTTGTGTATTTCAAAGAAGTATTTCTAAATTTTGTTTCCAAAGAATAAAAAGAAAAATGAAAAACATGATATTTTCAATGGTGTTAGTTTCTCTTAACTGAAAATAGAAAACTATTTCTGGAAGTATCATTTATGCTCTTTGAAGACAGGATTATAAGTGTTGTTTGGTGCTTCAAGCTTTCAATTATCACTTAACAAGGCAAAAGAACATAGTAAATGTTCATGCAAAGATGATAAGCAATATCTCAACATTCATACTTCGTGTAAAGTCATCAGATAAAAAGAAAGGAATAGAAAATGGCTTTAATGAAGATGTAGAAATAAGTTCTGAGTCTATCAACACAATAGAAAACAACCTGGCTCAAAAACACCATGAATATTGTGTTCTCCTTAAGCAACCTAATTACAGAAACTGGAGATAGCAATGGGCACATCTTTTTGTTGTTAGACATTTGGACACGTACTTATGCAAATTACACAACATATTGGTGTGCAAATGTGTCCACATGTCATGACCCAAGGAATTGTTACCTACATCTATGCTATACCATAAAAGACCAGTTGAAGTTGCACATGGAGCTTCCTACTTATCAAGCTCAGTTCTATATGGTAAACATCCATATGGAACAGAGCACCCTTGCAGTTTTTCATCACTGTTTAAGGTAACAATCTTCCCTCACTTGAATTCTTGACATTCTGGCTCTCCTGCCTTGTATGCATTGCTCCGGTGTCATATGGCATTACTTTGTCGACCTTGATACCATTTATCATGGCCTTAAAAAGAACCAGTTGAAGTTATATGGAACTTTGAGGAATCAGGTCAATCCACCTAGTAAATATCCCATGTGGATTTTTACACCCATGCAATGCTTTCCCTACTCAGGGTATCACAACATACTTGTAAGTATGTGGTTTACGTAAAATCAAAGGGCAGAGACCTATAGTTCCAAAAACACTGTGATAAAACTATGAAACTTATTTCTTTACTGCTGAACATGGCCCGAATTCCTTGCTGCTATTGTTTCTCAATTCTTTTCTTGTTAGTGTTGTCTGGCTTGCTCCCTTTTCCATGGCTTACTAGCAAACATAACATATTGATAGAACCAGTGTTTTCTTTCATAAGCAAAATGACCTAGGCTACCTGAATATCCATCAATTAAGGTATTTTTTCAAATTATAAAATTTTAGATCACCTTTTTCTTAGGACTTTCCAGGTCGGTAAATTGTTTCTGAGGATGAATATTAATTATCTCGTCACTTTGTTATTGTGGTAGGGATGTCAGTTTTAACAAATTAATTGGGGAGATTCCAACCAGTGCCAACTTTGAGCGCCTGAAATTCCTGTAAGTATATCAAAATACAGGCTGTATTAATTTATATATTATAACTTCCATTGCTAGCATACTTAAAAATATTTTTCAAAATCTAGAGGACAAAATTTATACACACACAAGCACCCGAACAAACATGCATGTGACACATATGCCACGATGTTCTATAATCAAGCTTCCTTTCTGGGCAGAACTGTGTCATAAATGTTTTAGAATGAAGTATTATGTTTTCTGGTAGGATGTGTTCAAATGCTTTTGAGTTTTAGTATTTGGATAAAACACTAAACATTTGACTGTGTTTTTGTTAGCTTTTTAACTGGCAACTCGCTAAGAGGAAATGTGCCAGAATCAATTTTGAAGGCGGGGAGTAATATGTATGTATTTTTTTAATCTGGTATGCTTTTAATTTTGTTTCATCATTTGGATATATTGGCAGTCTACTTTTCACTTGGTGCTATCCCCATATGGTTTTAGTTTTTATCAGAAACAGTTCTTGTTATTATATAGTAAAAGTGGAATACTGCGAACAAACAATTTCCATATAATAGGGTGGAGGTTCCTGATTTTCTTTTTACTTAATTCTATTTTTTTTTTAATGCTATCAAGTTCATGAATGTTCTATTTTCTCTTCCGTAGATGGTCTGTCTTTTTAATGCATGTTTCGGAACTTAAAAAGAGAATTTCCTCAAAACTCTTTATGGTTAATATTAATATATTTTGACAGCTTTGCATTGAGAGTCCCTATGCCAATAAAAAAAAAGATATGAGAGTCACTATATACACTAGATTACTTTTCCAGTAATATTCTGTGAGGCAAAGAAAAAAAATCAATATTAAGGCAGTTGAGAAGGGCCTTTGTTGCTCATCCTGCCCTGAGGCAGGTCTGAACAACTTCAGTATTAAACCTTCCTCCTGACATTGTCTGGGCTTTTCAGCATGTAATTATGCAAATTTGCTTTTATTTTCTGGATGGTGAGAGTACTAGCATTAGTGTTATATCTAGGCCATTTTGAAGAATTGGCCTTCCCTGATAACATGCCTTTTGGGTTCAAATTCTTCTGAAATACTAAGTAATGGTATTCTTAGATTCATGTTATCTCTTTTTTTTTTTTGTTCTAGTTTTGTATGTTTTTTATTTTTTATTAAAGGATTGACATGGTTTTCTCTGATGTATGGATGCAGTGATCTTTCCTACAATAACTTCACATGGCAAGGTCCTGAACAGCCAGCTTGTGGGGAAAACTTGTCAGACTACTTTTATACTACTTATTTTCATATATTTCTACTTTGACATGGCTTTAAAGCTGATAGTTCTTTCAACCTCTGTTATTTTATTAGGAATTTGAATCTTAACTTATTTCGAAGCTCCTTAAAGGGGGACAACATGTAAGATGTTTCTTTTGTTGATTTATTACTCTGTTTTTAATAAGTTTCCAAGCAGCTAGAAAATGAGAAGAAGTTTTGTATAAGATTAGGATTCCAAATATTGATTGACGACTACATTTTGTATTGATATATCTTTTATACTCATTTTTGTACAGAAAACAAGGTCCTCATTGCTTAAAGAACTTCAATTGTCCACGATGTAAGGATACATTTCTGGTGTTCCAAAAACTATTGACTGCTATGAAACTAACTTCAATTCTCCAAGTTTTCTTTGAAATTTCTCTTTGAACTCTCATATGAAAATGTGAAATTGTTTTCATTTACAAGTATAGACATATAAACTATTTTAATCATTTAAAAACTGCTCAAGCAAATCTCAGCTAGCCCTACGAAAGGAATTCTAAAAAATTTAGGCCACTCTTAATTTCTGCAGTTCACATGGCACATATGCATTAAATCAATATGATGTTTTCACATGGAACATTTGCATTAAATTGGAGCATGGAAAACTTTTACAGGGGCTTGGTGTGGGTTTGCCTTTTGAGTCCTTGTTCCCTGATTTATTTCCACCATTCAGAATAAAGTGCAACAATGACTAAGCATATGGGCTTGATGAGAGTAAAATTTAATTGGAATCTTAGGTTTTTTCAATCATTATAAGATTGGAATCAGAACCGAATGAGGTCCTGATTCGTTTATTTCATGGAGACTGCAGTTCTGATGAACACTTTCTGTGTTAGAAGTTGAGCTTGAGTCTTCGGTTTTGAGGTTAACTCTGATCATAAGGTAGTGTTTATAGTGACCACAGCTAGTTTTTGCATTGTTTTGGTGGAGAGTTTGGTACAAAGAGGAGGCAATTTTATATCCGCTGTTTTTATGTGTAGAATGAATGAGGGGAAATAAATTATCTGTTTTTACATTGATGGTAACTACAGAGCTTTGGTTCGTGGTCATTTTTCTATTTGAGTATACTGGGTGATGCCTGCATTCCTGTGAAATATATTGTCAGCTTCTCTTGATGATGATTTAAAAGTAGAATGAGTTGAATGGCATAGTGAGCTGTTTCTCTTTGCTTGAAGTGGTGAATTTGGAATATAGGACTGTAGGGTGTGGAAAGTAGTGCTTCTGTTGCTAAATATGATTCTTTCTTAGATACCATCTATTCATTAAATTATTGGGTAGTTCTGGTAATATTTTCTTTTCAGTCTTTGCTTTAATGGTGCTTCTGTTGTAGAGCTCGCATGCTCTAGGGAAGCACCCTTCTTTCTTGCATTTCGCCTAATCAGATTTGTAGTACTCGTGAAAAAATGATATTGTAAACGTTGATAAGTTTTTAGAAGTAAAAAAAGTTTTATTTACTACCTTAAAGAATAAAGTATGTGGGGGTATACATTTGAAGCTCCTAGTAGCAGGAAGGAAAAAGAGCCAGAAAATCCTGGAAACTACTAGAAAGACATAAGTGGTTGACATCCAGTGGTAGGGGACAGTCTTGAGTTTCTCGTGAACATAGTTGAGGACATCCGAGGACTGCGAGGTGCAACATACTTATGGACGGAGGCTTTCAAGGCTGATGAGGATCAACATGAGTAGGAAGATGCTGATAATCCTGATGCAAGGGAAGCACTCTTAAAAATCCACTGTGAGCATTTATGAAGAACCAATTGGAGAAGATGAAAGAGGATATCAACGGTTTATTTAAAAAAGGTGACTGTGGACCTGGGGCTCCACAGCTTGTTGAAAGGCCCATCTGCCTATTTGGCCCCATCTCTAATTGTAAGTGGGCTGGAGGGTACTAAACATGGGGCCACGTGCTCTATGGAAATTTAGAAATTTTCAACACAGAAGTTGGGGGCAATTCAGAAATGGTGTTTTTCCATTGAAAGGGGTTGTTGATATGTTGGATGGGGAGTTGGGTCTTGGGGAAGGGTGTAGTGGGAGAATAGGAGAGCATCCATCTTCTTCTAAACTAGTCTTCATCACTAGGAAGAAAAATTATATTTGCAAGCCGGTGTGGAGGACAGACCCTCCACATTGCCGACATGACAGCCTTCGATTTGCAATAAAAGTTAAAATTTTGCAAGAAAATTTAATTTTAACTTTTATTAATCAAGTCTTGCAATGTCGGCTGTATGGAGGGTGTATTTTCCATACTAGCTTGCAAGTAGAAGAACTCCACTGGGAATGAGCTGAGTATATGCAAGTCGTTAGACAGTAGACCTCCAGTTTCCATGAGTTCAGGGCCCTCCAACTGGGTGCGGCAGAAGGTAAACAATTTTCACAGATTTGTGGGGCTGTCATGTGTTGGCTTTGAGGATGATTTATTACGCTCTTTACAGCTAGTGTTTCATTCTCTCGAAGCTTAATTTTGGAGAGGAGAGAGAGAATTGGATTGAAAGTGATTGAATTATTATGGTAGCGTGCTTTAAAGTAGTTATGAATTGCTGTGATCACTTGATAGTTAAAGACTACAAAGGGGTATATAAGCATATATTTCTGTGATTATAATAAAGCTTGCTTTCTAATAGATACTTTTAAAATTATTATTTTATGGCAGATTCAAATTGTTTGCATATTAATTCTGGTGGAAACAATGTAGCCATCAAGGAAGATAAAGTCACAGTTGTATATGAAGGAGATGCAGATGTTGAAGGTGGTGCTGCGGAGTACTTTATTCGTGACAATAGTTACTGGGGGTTTAGTAGCACTGGGGATTTCATGGATGATAATGATTACCAAAATACACGTTACACTCTACATCTCTCATCAGCCAATATATCTGAATTGTATGCCACAGCACGTGTATCTCCTATGTCGCTCACCTATTTCCATTATTGCTTAGAAAATGGGAACTACACCGTAAATCTCCACTTTGCAGAAATAGTGTTTACGAATGACAAAACATATAACAGCCTTGGGAAGCGTGTATTTGATATCTATGTTCAGGTAATCTGTGACTTTGATGGAAATTCTGTATATTTGAAGTTACATATCAAGGTTTAATCAGAACTCTTTGCCACAGGAAATATTAGTGGTGAAGGACTTCAACATTGAAGATTACACCGGTGTTGCTCAAAAGGCAGTTGTAAAACCTATATCTAATGTGATCGTCTCAAACAATATTCTAGAGATCAGATTCTATTGGGCTGGTAAAGGGACGACAAGAATTCCTGATAGAGGAGTTTATGGCCCCCTTATATCGGCCATTTCTGTAGTTTCTGGTGAGTACTTTGTGTGAATGTTTCCTCATTTTCTTGTTACCATCTATAAATACTTTAATTACTTGCACTAGGCCCCCATGATTTTCAACAAGGGAATATCATGGGAACCTTTTTGGGGGACAGGCTGTTGTATGGGAAAGAGAATATTCTATCTGTTTCATCTGACTAGGAAAAGATTACAGTGTTTGTTCTGTATTGAGATGCATGAAATCATTTTCCTTCCATTTTGTTGGGGCTTATATATGCACAGTTCAAAATAAGAAAGAGCATAAAGACAAATCTCATGAACTGCTATTTTTAAGTCGAATCAAAGGAATTCATCTGTGGTCTTTCAATCCGTTGTTTGTTAAATCATACCCTGTAAATTGAAGCAGTATGCATTTAGTTGCAAGAATAGAACAGTGCAGCACCAACGTAGATATGTTGCTCTTTAAATCCTTTGATTGGAAGCATAATTGGTTTGGTCTGTTTCTATGTGCAGATTTCAAACTCTGCCCGAATGGTGGAACCAATAGAACTGTTTATATCATTGTTGGAGTTGCAATTGGAGCATTATGCTTACTACTCTTTTTAGGGGGAATCCTTTGGTGGAAAGGCTGTTTGCTGAGGAAAAGGAGGGGAAAAAAAGGTGCAGGCTATAATCAAATGTCTGATTCTCAAATTGATTTAATTGCCTGTATACAGCCAAGTTGAATGACTAAATGATGTCCAAGGAGTACGATGTCTTGACTTTTTTACTATTGTGGTTGTGGTTTACACATCTTAACTTGCTAGAGAAATGCATCCAAATGTGCATTATTAAATTTGGCATACCTAATTTTATCAGTTGATAGCAAAATCTAGACTTGAATCATCTTTAAGAAGTGTTTACATAAGGAATATTTATTAAAACAATCTGTCCATGAAGCATGGTTTTTGGCTCTTGAATTATGCTGCATTCGTTGGACCATAAGTTATGTAGGTATTGTTTTCAAGAAGAAAAGTTTCTTGAAGGAGATACTGAGCTAAATTGTTTGGGCATATTTCGTTTTTCAATGGAAAAGGATTCTCAAGCATGACGATATTGAGTTCTGATGCAAGTGGTTGAAGTATTGCTTTTTAATGGTCAGATTTTGTGAATGAAGAGTTGATAGCATGTGTTAGAAATCAGTTTATGACCATGATATATAGAAAAATAAGAAAATCGGTAGGCATATTCCCCATGGTTTGCTATGCAGATGAGCTTTTAATCTTTCCTCAAGTGTAACCTGAGCAAGTAATTACAAAGAAAGTGAATTCCTTGGTTTACTGGTTCTTATGTGCGTCCTTGTACAGACACTAGACGACTAGATTCAGTGACGGGGACTTTTAGCTTAAAACAGATAAAAGCCGCTACGAATGATTTTGATTGCGCCAACAAAGTTGGAGAAGGTGGCTTTGGTCCTGTTTACAAGGTACCATAAATTACTTCACTTGACTTATTCCATTTGAGTTTGGATTTTCCTGCTTATTTGAGTAAGGTTGGGTGCAGGGTCAATTACCTGATGGCACTGTCATAGCAGTTAAGCAGCTCTCGTCTAAATCAAAACAGGGTAATCGGGAGTTTTTAAATGAGATGGGAATGATTTC
Source organism: Cyclocarya paliurus (assembly GCA_029856935.1). Classification (NCBI taxonomy): domain Eukaryota; kingdom Viridiplantae; phylum Streptophyta; class Magnoliopsida; order Fagales; family Juglandaceae; genus Cyclocarya; species Cyclocarya paliurus. Next base: position 20,516,501 of record CM056951.1, read on the forward strand.
CTGTTTGCAACACCCAAATCTTGTGAATCTTCATGGATGTTGCATTGAAGGGGATCAATTATTGTTGGTATACGAGTACATGGAAAATAATAGCCTTGCTGGTGCCCTATTTGGTGAGTAATATGTCATTCTGCTCAGCTGTGAGATATTATGACAAAAATAATATAGTATGAACTATTTGTGATTTGAAGTTTTATTCAGCTAAAGTTTGCCTCAGCTGAGCTTTTCCGGCTTTCAAATCTTATATTCATTTCTTTATTTTTTATTTTTGGTTTCTCCTTGAATGTTTCCTGTGTTCTTGTGTCTTCAGGTTTTTTGTTTCTCCTTGTTTGTGTTCCTGTATCTTCTTTTTTTTTCTGGTGTTTCCCTGTAGGTTTCCCGGATTTTTCAGATAGTCATTGTTTTTTCTTTTTTATTCTTTCAGTTTTGGCAGTTTTATTTAGTTTGGTTTCTCTTTGTACTGTGTTCTTGTGTCAGTGTCCCTTTTTATGCTTTTTCAATGAATTTCTTGTCGTTGTTCATCCAGAAAACAGTCAGCTTAAACTAGACTGGCCTACAAGGCTTAAGATCTGTATTGGTATCGCAAGAGGTCTAGCTTTTCTCCATGAAGAATCAAGACTCAAGATTGTTCACAGAGACATCAAAGCAACTAATGTGTTGCTGGATGGAGAGTTGAACCCTAAAATTTCTGACTTTGGATTGGCTAGGCTCGATGAAGAGGAGAAGACCCACATTACCACCCGAATTGCTGGAACCATGTCGGTTTCTAACTTATCTACAATCTCATAGTTATTTATATGGCAAATTGGCATTAATTGCATACATGATTTTTTGCAAAGTGCTTTAAATTCAGTGATGAATTACAAGACATTCAGATTTTGATCTGCAGAGGATATATGGCTCCAGAATATGCATTATGGGGTTATCTGACATACAAAGCAGATGTTTACAGTTTTGGAGTTTTGGCCTTGGAAATTTTCAGTGGAAAGAACAACAATAATTACATGCCAAGTGACAACTGTGTTTGTCTTTTAGATCGGGTACTATACGACTTCGTATTCCTGTTTGATTGTTACTTGCTCATTCCTGAACCTACCATAAATTTTTACAATATGGTAATTGATTATTTTATATTGCAGGCCTGTCATTTGCAACAAGCTGGAAAATTGATGAAGCTCATTGATGAGAGGTTGGAGTCTCGGGTTGACGAAAAGGAAGCTGAAATTATGGTTAAAGTAGCTTTGTTATGCACAAATGCATCCGCATCACTTAGGCCAACCATGTCTGAGGTGGTAAGCATGCTTGAAGGGCGATTGTCTGTTCCGGACCAAATCCCAGAAGCAAGCACCTATCATGAAGACCTGAGGTTTAAGGCCATGAGAGACCTCCATAAGGACAGGAAAAATCAGAGTTCGAGTGGAAGCCAAACCCACAATTCAACAACAGCCCACACATTTTGCTCTACCTCTACATGTGGACATGACTTGGGTGATATCAAACCACACTCAGAATCTTGCTGAGAAGTGTGAGCATTCCTCTTTGTAGCTCTGTAATCAAAAGTAGGCACTCTTTTACAGATGGATTATTAACTCCACTGTGAGAACACTGAAAATTTAAGCTTTTATTTCCACTCTTCTTCTTTTTTCGCGTGTATTTTTTTAATCTAAAAATTAGTGGAAGGTAATTTCATTACAATATATCTGAATACAAAGACATAACAATCGATCCTTGTTGCGATTGTTAGCATCTCTTAGAAATATTCACGTCTCCATTATCTAGCTTTCTGAATCGTACTGACAAACATCAGTATTATGAAAGAAAGTTTATACCTATATGTATATATTATATATACATATATATACATACAAAATTACGAGCAATTTAGACCATCCATGAGTAGCATCCATCTTATTCGAAAAAGAAATGATATTTGTAGTCATGGAATATAAGTATCGCACAATTCTTTTGAAAAAGGTATTAAAGAAGGAGAGGCCATTTTTATTTTTTAAACATTTTTATTTAATAATTAAGAACTATTTTTTAATGAGTTTATAACTTTTTAAAAGAAAATATTTTAAAATGACAATATTTATATAAAGTGATGTTATTTTTATAAATTTTTGATAAAAATACTTCTCATTTAAAATATAGTTGTACAAAAGATTCTATGCCTTTATTTTTTTTAATATTCGAATATCCATCGATACTATTTGTATGTCAATAATAAAATGTCATCACCATATTCTACAGGGGAAAAAAAATCAACGATAAGTACAAAAATGGCCACACAAAACAAATATATATCTTAAAGATGGGAGTCACTGTAGTAATATTTGGAAAGGAACAAACATAAACTAAAGAAGAGTCGCAGATAAATTTGTAAGTAGATCAACATATATCTAAAATGATCAGGTTCTTTGAAGATCTTGCAGCAACTTGGATTTGATCTTGTTGAGTGCTATTGGAATATTTCTTGTATTGATCCTCTCTTCAGGTGAATCTGCGCAACAGTCCAGAGCTAGTCCCATGATAGATGATACGGTGTCCATCGTAGCTGCATCATATCTTTCGTCTCCCAGCAAACTGGCATCAATGATTTCGACTATGGAGACAGATAGAGATTCCTCGACCCAGCGCTTCAAGTTCATCTCTTCAACAAACATGTTATCTGTAGGCTTCTTTCTTGTGAAAGTTTCCATAAGTAAAATGCCATAGCTATACACATCGCCACTTGCAGAAACAATCCCTTCGGATCCATACTCTGCATTATAGAACAGAACACATTCATGTTTTAAAATACAGTAAACAAAAGAAAAAGGTGTATAAATCAATATTCTATGATCAATGGAATGCAAAAGCAGCAGCATTATGAGATCACCTGGTGCCATATACCCAATAGTAGCAAGGGTCATGGTTCGCTTTATAAGATCCTCATCTCCTAAGAGCTTGGCTATTCCAAAATCAGCAACATGTGCAACCATATCTTCATCCAACAGTATATTGTTAGGCTTCAAATCACAGTGCACAATAGTTTTTGAGTAACCGAAATGAAGGTATTCTAGTGCTGTCGCCACATCAATCATTATGTTTAGCCTTTGTAACATACTCAAGAAGCGGTCATTAGAATAAAGCCAAGTCTCCAAGTTCCCTTTAGGCATGTATTCCAATACAATGGCTTTGAAGTCGATATTACTGCAAGCACTAATGATTTTGACAAGATTCCGATGACGAATATTACTTAGTACCTCACACTCTACATCAAAGCTATGAAAGGCCCCTTCTATTTGCAAATTCAAAACTTTTATTGCAAAGTTCTTACCATCCAAGAATGTTGCTTTGTACACAGACCCAAAACTCCCTTCTCCAATCAACTTATTTGGATTAAACCCTTCTGTTGCTCGTAGAAGCTCTTGGTGAGAAACTCTTCTCCATGGTGCTAAAGGAGACAAGTCTACCGAACCTGTTGACTTCTTTTGGTGTTTTTTTGAGATTAATACGAGGGATGCTGCCACAAGTATTAATGTTAATCCAACTGCAGGTAGTAAAAATGTTAGTATATGCCTTATTCTGGACTTTTTTGATCCAGATGCATCTTTTTTGCAGGGGAGAACTTGCAATTGGGGAGCACCACAAAGTGCATCATTTGACATAAATGATGCAGCCGAGAAGTTCATAAATGGTCCTTTTGTAGGAATTTCTCCTCGTAGTCTATTGAATGAGACATTTAGATATTTAAGATACATGAGTGCTTCTAAGGATTTGGGAATCTCTCCCGATAAATTATTACCAGAAACATCCAAGAACTCCAAGCTTACCAAATCACCAAATGATTTAGGAATTGAACCTTCTAATTGATTTCCTGCTAGGGAGAGAATCTGTAGATCTTTGAGACTACTCATTGTCATCGGGAGATCACCTGATAATCGATTGTTTGATAAATCCAACTCTGTCAGTACCTTCAAATTTCCAATCTCTAATGAGAGGGAGCCACTTAGAGAATTCGATGATAGGTCAACCTCCAATAAATTTGTCAAGCTCCACAAGCTCAAAGGAACTGTAGAAGCTAATTTGTTTGACCCTAAGTGGAGGTATCTTAGCAAAGCCAGATTATATATGCATCCAGGAATTTGTCCAACTAGCTCATTGCCTCCTAAATATAACTCAGACATGCTCTTTAAATGACAAAGATTTGATGGGATGGGACCCTGCAATCTATTATTATGCAGGTACAAACCTTGGAGCATTCCCAATTTCCCCCATGCAGTAGGAATCAGTCCACTCAACTCATTGTTCCTTAAGTCCAAACTGGTCAAGCTGCTTAAATTGCCAATATCTTGGAAAATGCTGCCCTTGATATTGCAACCACCCAATAACATTTTCTGAAGAGAAGTGGAGAGATTTCCAATGGAATTGGGAAGGATAGCATTAAGTGGATTTTCTGTAAAAGATAATATTTCCAGATATATGCAATTTGACAAAGAAGAGAAAAGGCTATTCATTTCTCGAGATCCAATAGTCAAGTTATTGATTTCTAAGTTGAGATACTGGAGGAGACCTAAATTACCAATTGTATTTGGAATGAAGCCAGAGAATGAGTTCGTAGACAAGTCTAGATGAGTGAGTTGTGATGCATTGGAGATGGAGCTGGGAATTGTTCCATTGAGTTCATTTCCCCCAAGCAGAAGCCACTGAAGATTTGGAAGGAGAAGGCCTAGACTTGATGGGAGAGGACCAGAGAGATTATTCAAAGGCATTGCAATGATTTGTAATGTTGAGACATTGAAAATCTCAAACGGAATTGGGCCAGAGAATTGGTTGTCTCCGATATTGATGTTCTCCAAGTGTTGTAGATGACCAATTTCATTCGGAATTGCACCTGCCACAATATGAATAATCAGGGGTACGTTAAGTCATCAATAAATATAAAAAAGATTATGTAAATTATATATATTGAAAAGGGCCATATGTCTAATAATCCAAAAAAAAAAAAGGGGTCCATAATTAGGAAAACGCTAAATCCACTATAATGGGTTCCGACGGTAGGTCTCGATAAGTATTTTTTTTTTATTCAATGATTAAGAAAATATTATTTTAATGATGTTCATAGACATGATGTATCCTTCATGATCCCTTGTGAACCGGGAGAGGATATCTCCTGCTTTGTAGGAGTTATCCTCTTTAGGATGATCGTGTACAACCATGGAGTTACATACTCGCGATGCACTCAACAATCAGCCACCAAAGGTCGAGTTACATACTCGCGGTGCAATAAAAAAGGGCGTGGAGGTTAGAAGACCCCACGACCCTTTCAGCTGTTAGCTACCAAAGGTCAAGTTACATACTCGTGGTGCACTCAGTAGTCAGTCATTAAAGGTTGAGCTAAATACTCGCGGTGCAATAAAAAAGGGCATGGAGGTCAGAAGACCTCACGACCCTCTCAGCAGTTAGCCACTAAAGGTCTAGTTACATACTGGCAGTGTAATAAAAAAGGGCGTGGAGGTCAGAAGATCCCACGATCCTCTCAGCAGTTAGCCACCAAAGGTAGAGTTACACACTTGCGGTGCACTTAGCAGTCAACCAACAAAGGTCAAGTTACAAACTCATGGTGCAATAAAAAAGGGCGTGGAGGTAATAAGACCTTACGACCCCCTCAACAGTTAGCCACCAAAGATCGAGTTACACACTCACGGTGCATCCAAAAAGGGTGTGCAGGTTAGTAGAGCCCACGACCCTTGTACTGATCTTTACTAGCAAGTGCTGAGTGTTTATGCTCACGCCACAATCACTGCCAGCAAGTTACCTTCTAGAATGAGCCACCAAGCTCCACAACTGCCCAGCTCGGGTTTCCTTCGAGAAAGATTTGACGGGCTCGACAACCACTTAATGTGGATTCAGGGAATCGATAGGCTCCTTGACCACTTAAGAGCGGGTTACTACCAACAAACACCAACAACAAAACAAGAACACCAACAACAATTTACACCAAGGGGCAGAAAATCCATTACTACCAACAAAAGCAAAAAGGGTCACAAAAATACACACAAAAAACCAATAAACAAAAACAATCACTCTTAGCTGACAATAAACAATCTCTCAGGTAAACATTCACAAAAATAAATAAACTCAAAATTGAGCTCCGCGCTCACATCTAATGTGGTCAAGTACATCTCTCGCCTATCTCTCCAAGCTGAGCTCTTTACCACTTAGTACAAAATAAACAAAAATCTGGGATCACACAGGAAACTAGATACCAATTTTCAAAATTTATTTTGTAAATTATTGACTTGAAGATTCTCAAGGCCCCCTAAGGCTTCACAAGGGCGTGGAGACACATGTACACTATCTAGTATGGACCCTCAGCGGGGTAGAGGAAAACAAAAGCAAGCAGACGCCCATGAGCTAGCGGGGTAAATGGCAGGTGTAGAGGATGCAAAGTTAATTTCCCATGTACCAATACAAGGAAAATTAGCGGGGTAACTGGAAGGGATATTTGGACCCCCTAGCCATACAGGCCCATGATTAAGAAGCAGACCCAAAACTGAGCCCATAACTGTGGTTATGTGGTGGATAACTCCCAAAGAGTGGGAGATATAACCCACGGTTGTACACGATCATCCTAAGGAGGATAACTCCTACAAGGTAGGAGATATCCTCCTCCAGTTCACAAGGGACCATGAAGGATATGCCATGTTGATGGAGATGCAAGAAGGGCTATCCGCAATGCCACTAGGAGGGCTAGGCATGTCGAGGCTAGGAGGGTGGCTTTGGGGTGCTTGCATGGCTCGGAGGGTGAGGCTTTGGGCACACAAAGCAAAGCCACGGACCAACTGCTTGCCACCTAGAGGTTGATCGAGTTATTGGCAAATGCCTTGAATTTAGGAGATGATATAAATCCCTTGATTTTAGGGGAATGGCACAGACCGAGTTGTGCTTCTTCAAATTAGGAAGTTTATCAATTTATTATTTAGTTAATTTATTTCCTTTATTTTAGGAGTTATTGGAATTATTTCCTTAATTTTAGAAGTTTGATTTGTTTTGAGATTGTGATTTCAAAGGAATTTGTTAGAGGGAATAATTGGGGGAGAGCTAGCTGAACCCTAGTACTATTTATTTTGGTTTTGCATTGTAATTGAATATTATGCTATTTTCAATAAAAGTGAAGCTTATGTTTTGTCACCCTAATTTTTGAGAATTGAGTGCTAGCCCGAACTAGTCTTGATTTTCATCTTCCAACCATTTGGATCTTGGTGTTGCCTCGAGGTAGCCCTTGATTCATCCATCCAACACGACCGTAAACACTTTATGAGACTTCCATCATTGGTGCTTTCATTAAGAGGCGTCCAACCCATGGAGAGGAAGCCAAAGAGGAAGATCATGGCCGATTGACAACCAACGATTAAGGAGCAGATTGAGAACCTTGGAGCCACTTTGGAGGCACAACCCACTGCCACCAATGAATGGTTTGGAAGGTTAGAGGAGGTGCTCCACCAATTAGTGAATCAAAAGAGTTATGGAGATAGAAGACACCATAGAAGAAAAGCCGAGAGACATCATACTCTCGAGGGCTCCGTTGGGTCTAGAAGAAGTCAACACCGTGAAAGGGTGGAGGATTCAGATTCATCTAATCAAGATTCCTCAAGTACCAATGAGGAATCAACCGAGGAAAGTGAAAGGGAAGAAGGGAACTGAGGTGAGAGAAGAGGCGCACGTATAGGGAAGTTCTAAAATAAAAAATGGACTTTTTCAAGTTCAATGGTGATGACCTGAGCACTTGGATTAGTAGAGTCGAGCAAAACTTCGAGAATAATCACATGGAGGGCCATGCTAAAGTGTCTTATGCCGCCTACTTCCTTGAGGGAGAAGCTAACCAATGGTGGCAATGGATGAGGAAGACTTATAGAGCTCAAATGAGGGAGTTGAAATGGCAAAAATATGCCAAGGAGCTCTTAGGGAGGTTCGGGCCAACCAAGTGTATGGACTACCATGAGATTATCTTAAAGATCAAGCAAATCAGATCTTTAAGAGATTATCAAAAGGAGTTTGAATACTTATCTAAGGGTACACAGGTGGTCGGAGAAGGCTCTCATTGGGACTTCATGAGAAGCTTGAAGAGTGAGTTGGCGGTGGAGGTAAAGCTTAAGAAGTCGAAGACTTTGATGCAAGCCTTGGAGGTTGCAAGGATTAAGGAAGATCAACTCCAAGATTTGAAGAAGAATAGCTGCGTGGATGTGAGGAAACCACTCCTAATGATTTTCAAGTTTGGTGCAAAAAAAAATTTTAGCAAGGACTTCTCACCTGGAGGTCTTAGTGGAGGTGCATCAAGTGGAACTAAACCATTACCCACGGGCGTGAAGAGGCTATCTTGAGAAGAGATGCAACGATGAAGAATGAATGAGCTTTATTTCAATTGCAATGAGAGGTTCACAATGGGCCACAAATGCAAAGCCACCAAATTTATCTCATAGAGATGGAGTCAAAGGATGAGCAAGGGCTAGAAGTTCAAGAACAAGATGAGGTCGTGGGGGGAGATCCTGATATTTCTATCCATGCATTGGCGGGTGTTGCGGGACCTAGAACGATGAGAACATAAGCTCACATTAGCAAGATAGAGGTAACGGTTCTTATTAATAATGGTTCATCCCTAAACTTCATCAACTCTAAAGTGGCCGAGAGCATGGGATTACCTATGACTTCTATTAGTCTATTTGAGGTCAAAGTAGCTAGTAGGAAGAAGTTGATGTGTAAAAAAGTATATAAAAAGGTATGTTTGAAAACACAAGACCTTGAGATTGTAGTAGATTTGTATTCTTTGCCTATTGTGGAGTTGGACGTTGTGTTGGATGTGCAATGGCTAGAGGAACTAGGGAAGATAGTCTCGGACTATAGACAAATGACTATAGAGTTTATGATGGGGGTCAAATGGGTGACCATGAGGATAAATGGAAGAGAGGGATGTAAAGCTGTGGGGCCTAATGAGATAGAGAAGATCTTAAGACAAGTGGACAATGTTTTACTATCACATTGGCCTCCGAACCGAGGGGCTTGAGTGAGGGGCATGAATTGGAAGATGGAGGCATGGAGAGGGAGTCAGAGGCTGAGGTTTCTATTGACTTGAGGGGTTTGTTGGGAAGGTTTTCTAGGGTGATAGAGGATCCGAATACACTTCCGCCCTTAAGGGAATTTGACCATTGTATTCCATTGAAAGAGGAAGCCAAGCCGGTTAATGTGGCCCCCTACCGGTATGCCTATTGCCAAAAGACCGAGATCGAAAAGCAAGTTAATGAGATGTTGGCTAATGGGCTCATCCGGCCAAGTACTAGCCCATTCACAAGTCCGATTCTCTTGGTGAATAAGAAGAATGGCACATGGAGGTTTTGCACCGACTATCGAGCCTTGAATGAGGCTACTATCAAGGATAGATTACCAATTCCGACCATTGATGACATGTTAGATGAGCTTGGAGGTTTGATGTTCTTCTCTAAACTTGATCTAAGGGCTTGATACCATCAAATAAGGGTGCATGGATGGGACATTCACAAGACTGCTTTTCGAACTCACAATGGCTACTTCGAGTACTTAGTGATGCCGTTTAGTTTATGCAATGCTTCTTCAACTTTTCAAGCATGCATGAACCAAATCTTTAAGCCATATTTGAGGAGGTATGTGTTGGTATTTTTCGATAATATTCTTGTTTATTCGAAGACATGGGAAGATTATTTGGAGCACTTGAAGGTTATTTTGGTGGTGCTACTGGACAACTCTTTCTATATTAAGTTGTCCAAGTGTGCATTCGGCTAAAGGAAAATTGAGTATTTGGGGCATTTAGGTTATGCTTGGTAAGTGAAATAAGATGAAAATTTTTAAAAATTTTGTGGATAGTATTAAGATAAAAGTTTAAAATATTAATTTAAAATATTGAGATTTGAAAAAGTTGTATTGAGATTTGAAAAAGTTGAATTGTTTATTATATTTTGTATGGAAATTTGAAAAAATTGTAATGATGAAATAAGATAGAGATAGAGATGAGAAATCTCATCTTTGCCCCAAGCATAACCTAATCTCACATGAGGGGGTCAAGGTGGATTCAAGAAATATTGAAGCTATAATGGCTCGGCTCAAACCGAAGACCATCACTGAATTGAGGGGCTTTCTAAGGCTCACGGGTTACTATAGAAAGTTTGTCAAGAATTATGCTTCCATTGCAAAACCACTTACCAACATGCTCAAGAAGAATACTTTTGTTTGGAGTGAAAAGGGGGGAAGGCATTTGAAGCTTTGTAGAAGGCCATGACAACTACACCGTCCTTGCTATTCCTAATTTTGAGAAGGCATTTTAGTTACACACGGATGCAAGCAATGTAGGGGTAGGTGTTGTATTAACACAAGAAGGGAGGCCACTAACCTTCATTAGCAAGGCCCTTGGTGTTCAAAAGAAAGGGTGAAGTGTGTATGCACGGGAGATGCTTGCTATCATGGAAGCCGTGAGGGTATGGAGACCTTATTTGTTGGGGCGGAAATTCTTGATAGTCACGGATCAACAACCTTTGAAGCATCTTTTGGAGCAAATAATCACCACTCTGGATCAACAAAGGTGGGTATCTAAGTTACTTGCGTTTGAATTTCATTTGGTGTATAGGCCGAGTAGGGAGAATTGTGTAGCCGATGCCCTATCTAGGAGGGAAGATGGTGAGGTGTTGGAGGCCCTTTTGGGTCCTTCATGGGGAGTGTGGGATGAGATTAGAAAGGGAATAAAAAATGATTTAAGGTGTAAGAAGGTGATGGAGAAGTTATATATGGATGCTAAGGGAGTAGAAAACTATGAGATGCGGGATGAGCTTTTAAAATATAAGGGGAGAGTAGTGGTACCAAGTATGGGAGATCTTAAAAGGAATATTTTAGGCTACTTTCATGATACCAAGGAATGGAGACATTCGGGGGTGTACAGTACTTGGGAAAAGGTGGCTAACTTGTTCTAGTGGGATGGCATGATAGGAGATGTGACACTTGTCAAAGGATGAAGAGTGAGAGTAGCAAGCCCAAGGGGTTGATGCAACACTTACCGATCCCTACTCACACTTAGGAGGATGTCACCATGGACATTATGGAGAGGTTGCCACTTTCAAATGGATGTGATGGGGTTCTTATGGTGGTAGACACTAAGTATGCACACTTCATTGCAATGGTGCATCCATACACAGCCAAAACTATTGCTAAACTTTATGTAGATCACGTGATGAAGCTCCATGGGATGTCAAGAAGCATTGTGATGGATAGAGACTGTGTGTTTCATGAGCAATTTTTGGAGGGAGTACTTCAAGATGCATGGGACAGAATTGGCCATAAGTTCAACCTATCACCCTCAAACCGATGGCCAAACAGAGGTGACCAACCAGACTCTTGAGCAATACCTTAGGTGCTTTGTGCACCAATACCCGAAGAAGTGGAAGGAACATTTGGCTTGGGCTGAATTTTGGTACAACATATCATACCACCGATCAATCAAGATGACACTATTTGAGGCGCTGTATGGGAAGTCACCACCGGTGCTTGTAGCCTATAAAGTAGGGAGTTCACCTAATGAGTTGGTGGATATGGAGCTTAGAGAGAGGGATGAGATCTTGAAAGAACTCAAAAAGAACTTGGCATGTGCTCAAGACCAAATAAAGAAGCACTTTAACAAGGGAAGAAGCATGGAGTCCTTTGAGCCGAGAGATTGGATTTTTCTCAAGTAGTTACCAAGGGAGCACAAGGCACTATCCAAGGTAACATTGAGCAAGTTGAGGGCTAAATATTTTGGGCTCATATAAAGTGTTGGAGAAGTGCGAACAACTTGCTTACAAGCTAGACTTACCGGTCGGGGTTCACATTCATGCTATTTTTCATGTCTCATGGCTAAGATTGAAGGTTGGAGATCCAATCAAAGTGGTGAATGAATTGCCCATGGCGGATGAAGAGGGAAGGATGACAATCCAACCTAAGAAGATCATGGAGTATAGGCTTGTGAGGAAGGGTGGCCAAGTGAGAACCGAAGCCTTGGTTCAATGGAGGGGGCTTCCAACCGAAAATGCTACATGGGAAAGTGTTTAGTTTCTCAATGAGCAATTTCCAGAACTTGACCTCGAGGACAAAGTTAGTCTTGAAGGGGGGAGGAATGATGGAGATGCAAGAAAGGTATTCGCAATGCCACTATAAGGGCTAGACGTGTCGAGGCTAGGAGGGTGGCTTTGGGGTGCTTGCATGGCTCGGAGGGTGAGGCTTTGGGTGCACAAAGCAAGGCCACGGAGGACCAACCGCTTGCCACCTAGAGGTTGATCGAGTTGTTGGCAAATCTCTTGAATTTAGGGGATGAGGCAAATCCCTTGATTTTAGGGGATTGAGGGATTTGGAGGATGATGAACAAGTTGTGTTTCTTCAAATTAGGAAGTTTATCCATTTATTATTTAGTTAATTTGTTTCCTTTATTTTAGGAGTTGTTGGAATTATTTTCTTAATTTTAGAAATTTGATTTGTTTTAGAATTGTGATTTCAAAAGAAGTTGTTAGAGGGAATAATTGGAGGAGGGCTAGCCGAACTCTAATACTATTTATTTCGGTTTTGCATTGTAATTGAATATTATGCTATTTTCATTAAAAGTGAAGCTTATACTTTGTCACCTTAATTTTCAAGAATTGAATGCTAGCCCGAGTTAGTCATAATTTTCATCTTCCAACTATTCGGATTTTGGTGTTGCCTCGCGGTAGTCCTTGATTCATCCATCCAACACAACCGTAAAGACTTGAGCGCGAGTGAGACTTTCATCACATGTCCATCTCTTTCTATAAGTAACCAATGAGAGGTAACAAACACTTCATTTGAAGTTTACATACATTTATTCTCATATTGTTACTAACTTAAAAATTGAAGTGCACCCAAGGCAACTAGTACCGTCCTTTTATTATTTCAAGTCATCTGTATGGTTGGTGATGAAACATGTCCTTCACACACATGATAGTTTGTATTGGAAAAATAAAAATAAAAATAAATATATCTATGAACAATTATTTTCTATAAAAAAGAACAGCAGTAATAAACAAATTATATATTTATATTCACCGCGAATTTTAACTTCTTTTTCCTAGAGGCCGATTTCCTTAAAATCTTCTAGTTTTCTGGCCTGTACGTGGTGATCAGTACTATAGCTAGCTTGCACATGCATTCAATTGAAAGTTGACCAATCCGAAAAAAGTACAGTCACGCACATGCATCTGCTAATCAATGATGCTTTCCATACACAAAGTATATATAAATGACTAAATTAACATACCAGCAAAGTTGTTTTCGGCAAGGTACAAAGTCATAAGCATGGTTAAGTTTCCGATGGCCGGCGGTACTCTTCCGGTGAAATTATTAGCCCACACCGACAAATATTGCAGTTGTTTGCAGCTGAACAAAGTGGATGGAAGTCCGCCATTAAATCTGTTATAAGAAAGTTGAAGCCATTGTAAGTTGGGAAGATGATCAAACGTATCCATTGGAAGTCTTCCTGAGAGCTCGTTGGAGTAGAGATCAATCTTTTGCAGGGAAGGCATGTTAAACAAAATAGAAGGCATCGGGCCCGAAAGCTTATTATCTCCAAGATCAATTTGTTTCAAGGTAGATATGTTGAAGAGGGAGGAAGGTATATAACCCGATAATCCATTGAAAGCCAAACCAATCCTTTCTAAGGAAGACATGTTCGATAAGGATTGTGGGATAGCACCTGTGAATCTATTGCCAAATAGAAACAAATCTCGAAGTTTGGATAATAGTCCCAAAGATGATGGGATTTCTCCATTGAAGTTGTTGAACCCAAAGTTCAAGTTTTTCAACCGGTAAAGACGAGACAACTCATTGGGCACAGAGCCTTGAAAACTATTGTTTCGTAGTCTCAGACTAACAAGAAATGAAAGGTTTCCTATCTGTGGAGGAATGGTACCCTCAAGACCCATGTAAGAAAGGTTCAAGCCTATGACTCGGTGATGTTTAGAACCACAAGTGACACCAATCCAACTGCAAACAGATGTATTGGTGGACCAATTGCTCGCTAGAATATTATGATCAGGGTCGGGATGAGAAATACCAGACTTTAAGGCAAGAAGAGCAGATTGATCTGTGGCAATATTTGGAATGGTTGCATAAACTGAGATAGCCATATTGTGACATCGTACCAAAAGCAGTATCACACAAAGGAGGAGGACTCTATCCATGAGTGATGTATCTCACGACCACTTGAGGTAGAGGAATTAGTATTTATATCTATATCTATATATATATATATATATATATATATATATGTGTGTGTGTGTGTGTGTGTGTGGCACTCAAAGTTGATGGAGCAATATTAAAAAATTAAGGTCCTGTTTGAATGTTAAGGTGAGTTGAGATGAATTAAGTTTTTTATAAATAGTAGTGAATTGAGATAGTGGTGTGAGTTTTGTTGAGTACACCTAAGATGAGTTTAGATGTGTTTAGATGTTAAAATGAATTTAAGCTTATTTATGGAATGTTGAAAAAGGTTGTGGGTTCCACGTATAAAGAAGTGTTGAGTTGAAAAAGGTTATAGGTCCCACATGTAAAAAGACTTTGAGTTAAGATTAGTTTAGTAATTTGAGAGTTGAGTATTTGGATATTAGATTCCACTTAAAATTAGACTAAACTGAGTTGATTTCTATCAAGTCCAAGTTCCAAACAGGGCTTAAGAGGATATTTGGACTCCGTTTGGATTGGAAACTCACTTCATTTTAACTCATCTCATCTCATCATTATAACTTTCTCAAATTTTCACACAAAATATAATAAACAATTCAATTTTTTTAAATTCTAAAATAATAATAATATTAAAATATAAGATTTTAGCAATATTTTATTTAATTTTTAATTTTTATCTAAAATACTCATCTCATCTGATGTCACTATCTAAACAGGACCTTAATGTTCCTTTGACCTAAACTAAAGACAATGCACCGATATATGAAAGAAAGACAGGTCTACAGATTACTCCACTTAATTGGGTTAACGTGCATATGGGTGCAAATAATAGCAAAAGAAAACAGGAGTTAATATCCCACCTTTCCAGATCACTCCCAATCAGAGACGATCGAATGATGAAGACTGAAGCAAGTCGGTAGCTATTGACAAAATTGCTTGATTGAATGTCTCGACGGTCAGCAGCAATCAATCGTACTCGCATGGCTGATCTATTCCTGTTTGTCTAATTTCTTCGCAGCATTCAATTCCGTTACGAAACCAAAACTTCCACACAACAGGCCGTAGCTAGATTTTACAGTACTCGAGGAAAACTTATGTGCATGCTAGCTGTTGAATCAACTTAATATTCAAATAATTAGTAGTTTCACACGATCGCATAATCAGTTTGTTCTTGCCTAGCCATTCATGATCTGAATCGAATTCAACGTTTAAGTTTAATTTAGTCATATTCGTTAATGACACTAATCTAGTTCATCTAGTACCATACGTTCTTGTAAAAATCATATTACATATATTGAATATATAAGTCCAACTAAATTGTAATTGTTTTTGAAGATCAGTTTGATCCAAAATTGGATGGTAAATTAAAGAACTAGCGTTTTAATTTGCTAGACATCTCGTGGGATTTTAATTTCGGTTAAGCAGAGATGGAATTACTTGACTCCCGCTAGGGACACGTTGTACGGCCGATCTAATTACTATCTTATATCTTGCCGCATGCACGCTTGTGAAATGTCCCAATGAGTGAATTGGTTCGCTAGGCACCCGTGATACATATATCCTAATCATCAACTCATGAACAAAGTCATATATATTTGACTCCACAAGGTTTTTTGAAACCTGGCTGATCAACTCCGATTTGAGTCCTATCAATACAGACTACATACTATCTTTCTGATTTTTTTTATTAAAAATTTGAAAAAATTATAATGATGAGATGAGATTCGATAAAATGAAATCGTTTTTATATTCAAACGAGGCCTAACTAATTTTGGAGAGTGGGTGAGTTCATGGAGTTCTAATAGAGTAGACTAGGATCATTCATGGGCCAAATTTAGGACTTTTTTTTTTTTGTCTAAAATTTTTCATAACTATAACAATCTCAATTTTTGCAAAGTACTGGACTAGAAGCAATGGTAATTTACTCTTTTTCTAGTCAATAAAATAAATTATAAGACCCAGGTTAAGGTCCTCCCATGGTTTCAAAGTCTTCATGTGTGGGAGATCGATCCCATAATATTCTACAAAGGCATAACAGTTTCGTTTGACTGAAGACTTCCTAACTTTCCACAGAATTGATTTTGAAGTGACCTGAGACCAAGCAATAATCGCAGTTTAAGGATGTGTTTGGATGTTAAAGTGAGTTGAGTTGAGTTAAGTTTAGATGATAAAATATTATTTTTTAATATTATTATTGTTTTGAAATTTGAAAAAGTTGAATTATTTATTATATTTTGTGTTGAAATTTGAAAAAATTATAATGATGAATGAGATGAGATGAATTTAGTTTGGAAACATGTGAAATTAGTGACTAGGTCTTGTTCAGATTTCAGCCTTTAGTTGGACCCCACCTGACAATCCACACGTGAAGCATTAATTTTATGTTCCCTCATCTCACTTTTTTCTTTCTCATTTTTCCTTAAAAATGAAAAATCCTCTCCTTTAGTTGGCTGCAGTCCATTATTTGTCCATTTTTTTCTTTTTTATGCTTGCAGATTTGGTGGGAAAAGTGAGAGAAAAATCTGTTATATGAACAATACTGTTTATGTAGGATTTAATTATTTTATAATTTTTTATAAATATATTTAAATTTATTTTAATATTTAAATACACATAAACTCATTTTAAGTGAATTTTATAAAAATATTCAACTATCTCAATTCACTATTATTCATAAAGAATTGAGCTCAACATCTAAACGCAGTCTTAATCACATAGATATATAAAAACCTGGTAAAAATAATACAACAAATTTCTAGCCATCTTTTCTTCACGTAGAACATCATTATTGGATGTCATGATTATAAGTCATTAAAAAATGTGCAAATAATTTTTATAAAAATAAATTAATAAATTAATATACACCACATTAAATTATAAAATTATTTTTATTATAAAATTAATTTAATGTATTATATAAAATAACATCATTTTGTAAATCTATTTTTATAAAATTTATTTATTTTTTAAAAGTATTATAATCACAAAGATAATTAAAAAAAATTATAAATTATTTACATAGTTTTATACGATATATTAAATTATTTTATAATAAAATTAACCGTACCACGTAGGAAGTCATTGCAATCATGAACTGATAACAGAGTAAAAAGAGGAAACATTCTGTGAGTTATAATCATATATTCTATAAAAATTGAATTATACATTGAGTCTAGCACCACTTATATAGACACATTTTAGTGAGTGCGTAGAGGACAAAATAGTAAACATAAAGAAGTTTGTTATAACAGAAAGGGAATATTTGCTATGTCTAGAGCTGCTGTGTGAGTTGCTGCTGCTGCTGTATGAGATGATGCTTCTGCTGTGCAGGTTGCTGCTGCTGCTGAGCTGGACATTTAAAAGGTAACTGGTGGGCTTTGGCTAAGGGGCATTGAGAACACGTAAAGGAGATATTGGGGAAATACGGCAAATAGCTGGTGCGCAGGATGCGAGTAACCGTTGCAAGAGCCGGATGACCAAGCCTTTGATGCCAGCAATCCAGAGACACTTTTTCACCTGTGTGAGCTGAAGGAGATGCAGATTGAGGAGATGATGGAAAGAGATAGAGACAGTTACGCGTTGGACCGCTGATGAGGAGCCTGTTGGTCCGATTGTCCTTCACCAAAAAATGAGTTGAATGGAATTCGAAATAGCATGAGTTATCAACACAAAATTGTAAAACCGAAACCAGATTTTTTGTCATTGAGGGCACATGAAGCAGATTATGAAGTTTAAAAGAAGTAGAGTCAAGAGAGAGTGAAGAATCACCAATGTTTTGAATTTGTAGCCCGGTTCCATTGCCAACTCGCATCTGCTCATTGCCATTGTATGGTTCGGATGAGAGGTTCAACTGAGATAGATCATGAGTAATATGATGGGTAGCAGCACTATCAGGGTACCAAGTGGAATCAGGTATGGCTGAGGGGGATGTATAATTGGCAGAGAAGGAGCGGGGAGGATCATATTGGTATGCATGATCAAAGCGGAAGTGGCATTGGAGAGCAACATGGCCCTGTTTGTTGCATACCTGACAGGTTGGTCGAGTGTTTGGAGAATTTTGGGTCCGGTAGTTAGGGTTGTGGTTGGGTGAAAACCTTCCTCTATTTGAAGGGAACCTGCCTCGTCCACGTCCATGACGACCGCCACGATAGGAACCTCTTCCTCGTTGATCACGGGAGCTAAAATTAGCCGATGGTTCAAAGGGAGTTTGAGGGCTTGTGCTCCGAGCTATGTGACTTAAACGACTTTCATGAATGAGCAGTAAGTGATAAAGCTCATGAGGTGTTAGTGGACCTGCTCTGGTAGTGATGGAAGTGACAAAGCTTTCATAGTTAGACCCAAGACCATTTAACAGATAAGTAACAAAATCTTTATCAGAAACAGGGGATCCTGAGGCAGCAAGGGTGTCCACTAACATTTTTATTTTGCTAAAATAATCAGAAATGGATTGTTCACCTCGGCTCATATTTGTAAGTTGAAAACGGATTTGAAAATCCTTTGCCTGAGAGATGGAACTGAACATTCTTTCAAGAGAGAGCCAGAGGTCTCGTGATGTTTTAGAAGTAATAACATGACTGATGATGGACTCTGATAGAGATGAAAAAAGAATGCTTAAAATAAATTGATCCATGCGCTGCCATGAAAGATAGGCAGGATTGATCTTTTGGGAAAAGTCACTTGAAGAGGTAAGCATGTATGGAGGGGTGGACTGAGTGCCATCAACGTATGAGTAGAGGTCTTGGCCTCGTAGATAAGTAGATATCTGCACCTTCCAGAGTAAAAAATTTTCATGATTAAGTTTAATAGTAACTAGATGTGAAAAGGAGGAGGGAATGGTAGTGGAAGATGAAGTCGGATTTGTGGTCATGGTAGGAAATGGATCAGAGAGACTGCAAGTCTTAGCAGCTCTGATACCATGATAACAGAGTAAAAAGAGGAAACATTCTGTGAGTTATAATCATATATTCTATAAAAATTGAATTATACATTGAGTCTAGCACCACTTATATAGACACATTTTAGTGAGTGCGTAGAGGACAAAATAGTAAACATAAAGAAGTTTGTTATAACAGAAAGGGAATATTTGCTATGTCTAGAGCTGCTGTGTGAGCTGCTGCTGCTGCTGTATGAGATGATGCTTCTGCTGTGCAGGTTGCTGCTGCTGCTGAGCTGGATTGGCCAGCTTGGATTTATTTGAATGTGTTGTTTCTTGAGTAAGGTTGATATGAACCACTCCATTTCTAATGATATATAATTTATCGTCTGCGTACGGCCACAACAAGGCAATGATAATAGACTATCTTTTCGGTGGCCCCCAACAAATCTATTTTATTTGGGAAGCCACATGCACGATTAATTAATTATCTTAAACAAAGTCCTTCATACTCCGACATTAATTTCCATGATATATTCAGTTTGATCTTGCGGAGTGTGTCTGAAACATTTTTAATATTAATTCTTTGTTCAGGTGACTTCCACAGCAATCCAAAGCCAATCTCATAGAAGATATAAGCTCCTCCATGGAATTATCATCTCTTTCGTTGCTCAACAGATTGCTATCAATAATATCAGTTACCGAAAGTACTAGTAATGATTTTTCTATCCAACTCTTCAAACTCATTTCTTCTGAAAATATGGCATCTGTAAGCCTCTTTCTTGTGAAAGTTTTCATGACTAAAATGCCGTAATTATACACTTTGCCTCTTGTAGAAATAATTCCTTCCGGTCCATACTCTATTAAGTAATAACATCACAACTTATCATGAGCATATACATATTTTCAAGTTTTGATAATAAATAGAAAAAATTCTAGGGAAATGCTAGTTACCCTGCTCCCACATTCCCTTTTTGTATCCCGCTCGACGTGGCCTACACGTTTGCAACAACTATTCATTTTAAAAACATAAGGAAAGGCAACGGAACTAAACACCTCCCGCATGCTCTCTCCTTCTCGCCCATCGACCCGTTTGGCCTCTTCATCTCACTGCCCCACGTCCCTGTTCGGCCCAAGCTCCTCTTCGACCACAACTTCCTTCCCTCCATCTCAGACCACAGTTTTTTTTTCCTTCCCAGACCCATCTACTTTGCCATCTCCAGACCCACCATTTCGCAGTCCCCAGCCCCAGGAGTTCGAGCCCCACCAGTTCGTGGTCCCCTCTCGGCCATCTCTCTAACAGATCCAAGGTCTACATTTTTTTTTCTTTCTCAGTCAATTTCCCTTGCACGGGAGGCCGAATGAACGCGATATTTCTTTTTCTTTTTTTGTGGTTTGTCTGGATTTTTTTTCCTCTTCTAAGCTATGTTGCAATAGTAGTATTGTTAGGAAATGTTACTTATTGTACTAAGGAAGGGAATGGAAATGGAATGATGGAGAAATTTGTGAAATAAGAGATTGCAATTGACATATTTGTGAAAATGCTTGTGAAAACCGAAAAATAGAAATTGAATGGTCTCTCGGTGTACAATGTAATGCAATGGTCACTGCCCACAAACATTGATATATACCATCTTCTTAATTGCAATGGTCACTATTTTTGACATTGATATAGCTCATGCATTGTTTCTCTCGGTGTACACTTTTTTCAACATAGATGTCATCATGTTTATTTCATTATATATTCATCTCTAACTCTCGTATTACAACTATTTTTATAAAGCTTTATTTTAATATCATTGTTTCACATATTGCATATTTGTAGACAATTTGAACGTTGCAATGGATGCCGACATAGAATTTTCAAGTAATGAGTGTGATGAGGTAGAAATTGATAAGGAGATTGGAGGTGATGAAACTATTGAAGAACCTACGGTTGGAATGCAATTCTCATCTGTAGAAGAAGTACATGCTTATTATATGAAGTATGGTAAGAAGAAGGGGTTTGGGGTATCTAAAAGGAATATTAGATAGGATGACGATGAGACAGTAAGATGGTTTTGCTTGGTATGTGCGCGAGGAGGCACATCGAAGAGTACGGTTGCCAATGTTATGAAACCAAGACAAATAGTAAAGATGAGATATAAGGTTAGGATTAATACGGTATTAAATGTTGAAGGTAGATATACTATATCTAAGGTGATATTGGATCACACTTACGCATGTAGTTCGGGGAAGGCAAGATATTTGATATGCTTTAAGAAGGTTGATACTCGTGTTACTAAGATGGTTGAAATAAATTATGAGACAAGAATAAGGTTGTCCAAAAATTTTAAGTCTGTGGTTGTTGAGGTTGGAAGTTATGAGAATGTAACATTCAGGGAGAAGGAGTGTCAAAACTACATTAACAAAACATGACGACTTCGCCTCGGGGTTAGAGGTGATGTAGCTCTATGTAACTATTTCGAAGATATGCAAAAAAGAAATCTGGAGTTCTATTATAATATTGACGTTAACAATGAGATGCGATTAAAGAATGTGTTTTGGGTAGACGCCTGGAGTAGAGCTGTGTATGAATCATTCAGGGATGTGATTATATTTGATACAACATATCTGACTAATGCGTATAAAATGATTTTTGCACCGTTTGTGGGTGTGAATTACCATGGGAAGTCAATCCTACTTGGGTACGGATTTATATCCAGTGAGGACGGAGATATATTCGAGTGGTTATTTCAGTCATGGTTGCAGTGTATGAATAACCAACTGTCAAATGCAATCATTACAGACCAAGACAAAGCCATGAAAATTGCAATATCGATGGTGTTTCCAACTTCTAGGCATCGATTCTACTTGTGGCATATAATGAAAAAGCTTATTAAGAAATTTGGCTCACATTGTCGGTATGGGGAAATCAAGAATACTATACATAAGTGCGTATATGACTCTTTCAGTCAGCATGAGTTTGATGAACATTGGTGCCATATGCTTGATACATTTGATTTGCATGAGAATGCATGGTTAGTATCACTATATAGTGATCGACATTATTGGGTGCCGACCTATGTTAGAGACACATTTTGGGCAGGAATGTCAACCACAAAGCAAAGTGAAGGAATGAATGCATTTTTTGAAGACTACATTCACTCAAGAACTACTCTGAAGCAATTTGTTGATCAGTATGATTTGGCCCTTAGGAAGAAGGTAGAGAATGAAGCAATTGCTAACTTCAAGTCCTTTAACATAGACATTCCTTGCATCAGTTGCTATCCTCTTGAGAAGAAATTTCAAAGTGCATATACTCATGCTAAATCCAAAGAGATACAAGAGGAATTGTGAGGATTTCTATATTTGACTACTAAGGAGATGGGTTGTGAGGATGGTAGATACACGTTCGTTGTTGTGGATGAGATTCAAGTTGGTAATGACTTATTAAAACGTGTAACATTTAATGTGGAAGTTGATCAAGATCCCCTTGATGTGAAATGCAATTGTAAGTTATTTGAGTTTAGGGATATTTTGTGCAGACAGGCTCTCCAAGTCTTAACTCAGATGGACCAACATACAATACCATCAAAATACATCTTGGATCGGTGGAAGAAACATATTAAGTGAAAATACACTTTCGTGAAAAGTGGTTATGACACTACTAGCATCGACGATACACGAAGGTACAATAGGATCCAAAATTGCTTCTATGAACTGTATTCCAATGCTTCAAAGGCTGAGACCAGTTGTGTTAAATTGATTAGTCAGATAGAATAGTTGAAGACATAGTATCTTGGTATCCCTGATCATGATACTAGCAACACAGTTGATTCAACTCTTTCGACGGAGGCTTCGACCCCTAGAGTTCTTAGTCCTTTGCTAGTTCGGAGTAAGGGAAGACCACCGTCTAAGAGAAAAGTGCACCCCGCTGAGAAGAGTATTAAGAAATTCAGTACAAAAAGGCGATTGCACAACAACCAAACTGAGGTTTATTTTTATTAATTTTGTATACTAAATTTACGATTCACTTGGTCTTGAATGTTTTGTTGTTTTTTATTTAATTATTTTTAAATTATAAATTTAACATTAGGATCAACAAAGTCAAGTTTGGACGCATGCGCCGGAATTTTTTGCAACTCCTTCGACTGCTCATCACTCACAGGTAATGTAAAACTAAAATATTTTGATAATATTTTTAGTGAATTGCCATTGACAACATTTTTTTTATGCCCTATAGGACAACAGTACGGAGGCTTTCCATAATATTTTTAGTGATTTTTGATTGGTAGGCGCCATGAGACAAATTTGTACTTGGGATTTTATATTGTAATTTTGGGATATTATTGAACCTGTTTTTGTATTGACGTATTTAAATCATTCATTGTAATCTTGGAATTGTATTGAACCTGTTTTTGTAATCGTCATCTTCGGTTTGGTTTAAACTGGTTTTCAAAATATGAAATTGGCCTTGTTTATTATGCCTCCACCATCAATATTTGAATTCGAAAATAATTTGTATATTTTTAAAATGCAAGACCAGAAACTAATTTTAAAAAATTTCACAAATTTGACATTTATATATAAAAGAATTTATTTTAATAGCGAACTCCCATTTTTTTAAAAAAAGAATGCACATGCATACGTAAAATCCATTAATTAACATTACTAATTTTATTTTGCAACCTCAGTTTTGTGTCTGCTCGTCATGCATGTCAGCTCCCAATGTAAGCAAATCTCATGCGTTCGAGGCATAACAACTCGTACACATGAGATGATTACAACTTTTAAGACGTAATTAGAGTTCTTATAAAGTTTGGGGATGAAAAAGTTGCAAGGCACATAAGCTACTATCTCCGTTAATGGCAGGGAATGCAAAGTGACATGATTGAAGTATGAATTTAAGGTGTTAAGTATCGATCAAAAGCGTAGTTTGGAGGTGCATGTCTTCATAAATTGAGAAGATTGACATGATCTACCCAAACAATCTTGGGACTATAATATCATAGCCAAAAAATTTTGATCCCCACCAGTGATATCTCCTCTGGGCCGGAATCCCATTTCGTTTGTATACTTGTTGAAACTTGATTGCTTTGGTTTTGATTCCCTATTCATGCAAGCTCACAGCTTTAGTATAAACTTATTGAACCCTGGAAATTCTGTGAGATAATAGGAAATTCTAAGGACAGATGACAACAATTACCCTCCTACAACTTATTGGATTACATTGTACACTAAGAGACCATTCAATTTCCATTTTCGGTTTTCACAGGCATTTTCACAAAGATGTCAACTACAATCCCTTATTTCACAAATTTCTCCATCATTCCATTTCCATTCCATTCCTTAGTACAATAAGTAGCATTTCCTAGCAATAGTACTACTGCTGCAACATAGCTCAAAAGAGGAAAAAAAATCCAGACAAACCACCAAAAAAAAAAAATATCACGTTTGTTCGGCCTCCCGTGCAGGGGAAATTGACTGAGAAAGAAAAAAAAAACGTAGATATTGGATCTGTTGGAAAGATGGCCGAGAGGGGACCATGAACTCGTGGAGCTGGGGATGGCGAAATGGTGGGTCTGGGGAGGATGAAATGGATGGGTCTAGGAAGGAAAAAAAAATTGTGGTTGGAGATGGAGGTCAGAGATGAGGTCGGAGATGGAGGGAGGGAAGTTGAGGTCGAAGAGGAGCTTGGGCCAAACGGGATGTGGGGCAGCGAGATGAAGAGGCCGAACAGGTCGATGGGCGAGAAGGAGAGAGCGCACGGGAGGTGTTTAGTTCCGTTGCCTTTCCTTATGTGTAGGCCACGTCGAGCGGGATACAAAAATGGGACGTGGGAGTGGGGTAACTAGCATTTGCCAAAATCCAAACAAAAATAGAGATTGTGCACATATCAGTATTATACATAGACTACTTACACACACACACACACATATTATGTATATTTATATGTGTGGAGAGTGATAGATATGTAAGTTTCAGATAGATCACCTGGTGCCATATAACCGATAGTAGTGAGAGTCATGGTTTGCTTCATAGAATCTCCATCGCCTAATAGTTTAGCCATGCCAAAATCAGCAACATGTGCAACCAAATCTTTGTCTAGTAAGATGCTGCTAGGCTTCAAATCACAATGAACAATAGTTGTTGAATAACCATAATGGAGGTATTCTAGTGTTGATGCCACATGTAACATTATATTTAGCCTTTGTAAGATATTCAAATAGTAATTATGAGAATACAACCACTTCTCCAAGTTTCCATTAGGCATGTATTCCAAAACAAGGGCCTTGAATTCAATGTTGCTAGAAATGTTGATGATTTTGAAAAGATTTCTGTGCCGAGTTTTCCGGAATACCTCACACTTTACATCAAAACTCTTGAATGCCCCTTCCACTTGCAAGTTCAAAACTTTTATTGCAACATTCATCTCATTTGAGAGTGTTCCTTTATATACTGATCCAAAACTCCTTTCGCCAAGTAAATTGTTCAAGCTGAACCTTTGTGTTGCCTGTACAAGTTGCTGGTGAGAAATTATTTTCCATGTCACAGGCGGTAATGGGTTTGCCTCAATTGGAACTTTGGCATTCTGTTTTTTGCATCTAGTCCAGGCCAATACAAGGGCCATTACGAGCAATATTGTTAACACAATTGATGGTAGTACGTACTTTAGTACATGCGCCACAATAGTCTTTTTCTTAAGAGGAGAATCTTCTTTATAGGGGAAACTTGCAGTCATGGAGCACCACAAAGTGCATTATTTGACATAAATGATACAGCTGAGAAGTTTTCAAATGGTCCTCTTGTAGGAATTTTTCCTTGTAGTCAATATAAAGAGACATTTAAATATTTCAAATATAAAAATGCTTATAAGGACTTGGGAATCTTGCAAGCTAACTTGTTATTGGAAAGATGCAAGAACTCCAATCTTACCAATTCTCCACATGCTTCAGGAATTGATCCTTCTAATCGATTATAGGCTAAGGAGAGATTAACCAGATCTGAGTCCTCCGATTGTTGTTGGGATATCACTTGATAACTGATTTCTTGATAAATCTAATATTCTTAGGACCTTCATATTCCCCATCTCTATCGAGAGAGAGCCATCTAGAAGATTTGATGAAAAATTGACCTCCAAGATACACTTAAGGTTCCACAAGCTTAAGGGAACCATAGGAGTTAATTGGTTGAAGGCTAAGTAAAGATTTCTTAAAGAATTCAGAGTTCCCATGCATTTAGGAATGCCTCCAGTGAGCTCATTACTAGCTAAATTTAATTCTACCAAGCTCTCCTTACAAAGATCAAATAGGATGAAACCTTCAAGTTTGTTATTTTGATGGTACAAAGCTTGAAGCTTGAGCAATTTCCCCACTGTAGTTGGAAAAGGTTCGACAAATTGATTGTTATCTAGCAGCAAAGTCGTCAAGCTGCTTAAATTGCCGATTTCTCTCGGAATGTTGGCAAAGTATTGAAGAGAAGTAGAAAGATTTCCAACAGAATTGGGAAGGATGCCATTTATTGGATTATCCGACAAAAGTAACATTTCGAGATGACTGAAATTTGACAAGGAAGAGAAAAAGCTTGATTCTGGAGTAGAAGATTCAACAGTCAGATTATTGCTTGCTAGGTTGAGCAGCCTGAACCTTAAATTACCAAGTGTGTTAGGGATTAAGCCTGAGAATGAGTTGTAAGCCAACTCTAATTCGATGAGCAGTGAAGCATTGGAGATAGAACTGGGAATTATTCCACTAAGTTGGTTTGCCCCAAGATATAGCTGCTGAAGATTTGGAAGGAAATTTCCCATATTTGATGGAAGATGGCCTAAAAGATTATTTAATGTGACTCCAATATACTTTATTGTTGAGATTTTGAAGATCTCAAATGGAATTGGACCAGCAAAACCACCACTTGTGATATCAATCAACTCTAAGTTTTGTAGATTTCCAATTTCACTTGGTATTGCTGCACCTGTCATGCACAAATATGGATGATAATGCATTCAAATCAACATATCATTATTAATATATCCAAGACTTCAAAGATATTAATATAGTTGACTATTAAACAAGCCACCTGGCCTGCTAGCTAGCTGCTGATCTCCCTCAAATATATTAATATTATGGCCTAGTTTTGTTCATAGGGCCACATGCTGACCAACAGTGTTAATCTATGATGTTTCCAACTTGATTTCTAATTAAACTACTATATTGTAGACATGCATGGTACTCGTTTATAAATTAAATATGTATAACTATTAACAAAAAAGAAAAAAATTAAGGCAGAAAGAAGCCTAGAACACCCCCCCCTCCCCCAACACCACCACCACAAGAAATGCTTTAGTTACCATGTATGTATATTGTGGACAAATTACTTTGTGCTCTCATTTAAAAACTACCTTGCTAATCTAGCTTATATGATTGAAGAACATGTTGATTTGCTGAATCCATGTAATAATTGATCAAAACAATACTAAACATACCTTCAAAGTTGTTGTAGCCCAGGTATAACTATGTAAGCATAGTTAAGTTCCATATTTCCTGGGTCACCCTTCCCACAAAATTATTATATGACAACGATAAAATTTACAGTTGTTTGCGTTTGATCAAAGTGGACAGAAGTTCACCAGAAAACGGATTACGAGTGACTGAAAAATATAGTAAGTTGGGATGATTATCAAACATGTTCATTGGTAGTCCACCCGAAAGCTTATTAGTGCCAAGTTCAATTGTTTGCTCTGAAGACATGTTGGAGAAAACAGATGGCATTGGACCTGAAAGCTTGTTCTCTCCGATGAAAATATTTCGCAAAGTAGATATGTTGAAGATGGAGGAAGGTATAGAGCCAGAAAGGAGATTATAACTAAGATTAATTGTTTACAATTCAGAGATATTAGATATTGATGGTGGGATAGTACCTGTGAAACTATTACCAAATAGATACAAATATCGAAGTCTCGATAGTAATCCTATCCATGATGGAATTCCTCCACTAAAATCATTGAATCCAAAGTGCAAGAGTTCCAACCGATAAAGACGAGCCAAGATGTCTGCGTCGAAGCAAACATCGCCGTAATTAATACCTTTTTGCGGCGATTACTTTTCCAACAAAAAAAAAAATCACAATAAGCCTTATTTGTTATAGTTTGGATCAGACCTTGAGAACCATTTAGGGGCTGGTGTATTTTAGCCCCTCATAGTACCAATTATTTAGTTCTAAACTAACAGATCCTAAGAATAATTCTTTGTTGATATAAGATCAGTTTAGTTTACAATATCCAGAGAGAAGTTTATTAAATATATCATGTTAACTTATATCCAGTCTAAAAAAATGAGAAATTCTATTTGCAGTCCCCACTTAAGGATTGTATGTGTTGATCCTTTATTAAATGAGAAAAAACATCATTTTAGGAGGGATATTTTTGTAATTTTAAAAAATTTTAAAGATAAAATTGCCTAAACTTGCATTGCAGGATGTAGCATTGCTCTAAATATATATATATATATATATATATATATATATATATATATATATATATAAATTAGATGAGTGTGAACTGTTATGGAAATAAATGGGTGAAATCGATTATGTTGGATATATAAATAAATAAATATCGCCCATTTATTTTTAAGAGGAAATTTTGTAGCTGGATATAAGCGAAAGTCCTTGACAGCAATTGACAATAAATATTTCTCAAGAAATTAATACATTTAATAGTCTTCTCGCTAAATATAAACCGAATTATAAATGATGATATATTTCGGAGCATTAGACACTGAATTTATATGAGTTATCTATCCATGGTGAACTGTTAGAAGGCTGTGACATGATGCATACATGCAGGGCTCCCTAGTGATCCAAATCGCTTTTGTAGTAAGTACTCTTGTTGTGCCAAAACAGCTATAAAAACACGATCTCTTGTGATAATTTTCAGTGTTTCACTTATTGGTTAATATTGATTTTGTCATCTCCAATCATACTGCTTATGTGGCGCATTATTAGTGGTTTCATATGTTATTGACTTATATGAAGAACAATCACTTAAAATATTGTACCACCGCATGAACAAGAAGTGTGACTGAGGATAATAAAATCAAAGTTGAAGAGTAGTATTAGTACTCTTTTTTACATAAGCTAATGTGGCCAGTAGCTTCCACAACAATAGTATATTTGATGTGTAAAAATATACTTGCAAATGTTTTTTTTTTTTTTTTTTGCTTTTAAATTTTGTTGACACAAAGATATACTATTCTAAAATAGTTGTATACGATATCTTTAGTAAAGAGAAATGTTGGTGTTGTTTATCGTAAATTTTATTATTTTCACTCAATCTATTGATGTGTCATATTTTAATAAGTAGCTTTTTAAATGACTTAAAATGTTTCTAGCAAAATATTAAATGACTTAAAATGATTCTAGAGTATTGGATGTTGTGTTGAAAGAAGCCAACTATTCTTGGTATATGAATACATGGAAGACGGTAGCTTGGCACGTGCTTTTTTTTGGTATGTTTAGTGTTTTTACTTTCTTATTTATGTTGACTTGATAGTATAGGAACATAAATAATGTATAGTAGCTAGCCCATATTAAGAACGAAGTTGATGAACTTGAATTTCCTAGGAAAAGTGCAGGTCCAAAGGAATGCCACTTAAAATTGGAATGCCGTACAAGGCAAAAAATATATGTTACCCACACAACATATTTGACAATTCATCTTGTAAAGTAAGGGTATTTTGATAAAATGATGTTACTTTTACAAATTAGTTTATAAAAATAACCTTCATTTTAAAACATTATTGTGTAGAATATTGTGAAAAGTGATATGTGTTTATCATTTTTCGAGGAGAATACCTATATTAGCACTCGAGTAGCTGGAACGATGTAAGCTGCATCTTTCTCTCTAACCTTCTATTTAGAACCCACCTGCAATTATTTTATTTTCTTTTTGTTTTCCCTCCTTAGTTGTAAAGAGAATTTCAAATTAGGTGTTTGTGAAGAAGTCTCACACACCGTGAAAGCTTATCGAGAGCCGAACTTGTATTATATATAAAGAGAATGTAAGAAGGATGTGTATTATATAGAAAACAGAGTAACAATACTATTTTGAAAAATATATTAAGATGATTCGGTGCTTGATTGTGTGGTTGTCATATTTGTGCTTGATTGTGTAGGCAGATAGGGCATCATTTAAGAAACATGACCCTGTAACTATGTTTCCGTAGATGTTAGAAATTGTTGCAGTGAAGAGCAACATGAAATATCGACCAAATGAAAATTATCTATGCCTTCCAGATTAGGTAAGATTGATCTAAATCCTTAATTATATGCATTTAAGAAAGCTTAGACATGCATGCCAATCTGTTACTCTAGAATCGAGTACCAAAATAAACTGAACTAGCTCAATATTGGAATGAGTTCACATGTCTTTGTTTTCGTGAACATAGTTCGTTGGACACATAGTTTTGCTTCTTTGTGCTTGAGTTTTGAGTTCACATACTTCAAATATATGTATATTTTGTTTATCTTTTATCTTGCACGTTTGGTTATGTTGCTCTCTTCTATTGATACTCTACTTTTCATTTCCATTCCTTCATGTAATGCTCATTCCAGGTCCTTGTTCTACAATAAAAGGGTGATCTCTAATGGAGCAGGTGGATCCAAAGTTGGGCTCAGAGTTCATCAAGGAGGAGGCAATAAGAATGATTAAAGTAGCTCTACCTTGTGCAAATCCATCTCCAACACTTCGACTCACCATGTCTGCAGTAGTAGCCTGCTCGAAGGCCAAATTGTTGCTAATGAAGATATCAAGGATCCAAGCATAGCTGGAAATAAATATAGGCTTAGAGCTTTAAGAGACCAGAATGATCAGATCCAACAAGTAGGGAGTAGTTCAAGTGAAGTTGAGACCCTTATTCATTCA
The DNA here is from genome assembly GCA_029856935.1 of Cyclocarya paliurus. NCBI lineage: Eukaryota > Viridiplantae > Streptophyta > Magnoliopsida > Fagales > Juglandaceae > Cyclocarya > Cyclocarya paliurus. The sequence goes on from CM056951.1 coordinate 20,547,502, forward strand.
TCGGATCCCACTTGGTCTGTAACTTCTACTTTTGTCTACAACCTCTATCCATTCAATCTCGATAGTCTATAATGTTAGCAAAATATTTTTCCCACCATGCAAGATATTTCTTCTAATAATAAGATACTATATTTGCTTCACCAATCCTAACTTCTAAGAGTTTAAGAAACAACTGTAACTTTAAGTCCATGCTTCTTAAAGATTTTGGTTGGGTATGCAAAATAATGGTGGGGAAATCTACTTTTAAGATGAAGATGTAAGATCCTTGTTTTTTTAATCAAATCCTAGAAATGCTTCCTTTAGATAAATTGTATTATGATTTGGAGATTATAATAACTAAATGATAGGAGTTAATGTTTTTAGGCTAAGCACCTAAAGTCTTCTATCTTCTTGTTTTCCTTGACCACATGTTAACATCGAAGTCTATCCCAAAAATGAAGGATAAACAACATTGAAAATTATGGATTACTTTTCATTGGAAATCTGTAATATATATATATATATATATATATGAAGTCACTACCCCTCAACCTTTTGCTCTGCTTTCTGTTGAAATCCTTCTTATGAATTTTTAAGTAGGAAGGAAGGGGAAGACCAGAAACAAAGTAGCAGTAGAAGCAAATTAGGGTAAAATTCATTCGTGAATGTCATAACACCAACTTCGACATCATGTCATATTTGTAAAAGTAAAAGAAATTGAAGATGCCCCTTCATATCATGAAGGGGATTTGTTGAGCATGACAATACAGTGAAATGGAAGAATTGAAGGTTGGACTTAAAAAGGACCTCAAATATAGCCAAATAAAAGAAACATTATGCTTTAACTGGTCTGTCTTAATCTACATATCAGTTTTGCAACCAGATTTGTTTGTAGATGCAACCTCAACTCTCAGGGCACGACTACAGAGTCCTAGAAAAGGGCAATGAAACAACTCTCAACTCTCAAGGCACTCTGTATAGTCATGAACTGCAAATGAGGTAGGCTGAATTGTCGAGAATGAGTTTTGAGAAAAAGTCAAGATTTCAGACTTTGAACCTCTTTACCCCCTGATCATGCAACATTGGGAGGAAATCTACAAAGAATGATACAAGTTTTATAGGCACCAAAACTAGTAGACGTACACAATAATTTTGCTTGGATTCATAGCCTTTTTTATTTCTTTTTTTATAGAAGAAGACGGTACTCCAATTTTATTGATAGCCCTCACTTATGACAGAGGAATACCCTGGTTACAACGAAACACTTGGGGGTTACAATAATCACAAAATCCCAAACCAAGTATTAAACCATTATTCAAATCAATCTAAACAATACACAAACAAACTAAGACCAAACAAAACCAACAAAAAACAATTAACAATAAAAAACCATCACTCTAAATCATATTCTATTATATGGAAGACCCAGTTTATGAGTCCTAATCATAGCTTTGAAACTGATTTACAAACGTACGTCACTACATGCAATCATTATTTGGAAGGTGAAGTATCCTGTAGAAACTTTTGTTTGATCTTCTGCAGTTTAGCTGAAACACTTTTTACATCGATCCTTTGTTCAGGTGAATCTACACAGCAGTTCAAAGCCAACCCCATAATGGAGGACAAACAATTCTCCATAACAGAATAATCACTGTTGTCTCCCAATAAATTGATATCAACAACTTCCATTATTGAAAGGAATAACGAGTCTTCTACCAAACGCTTCAAGCTCACTTCACCCGTAAATACATCATCTGTAGGCTTCTTTGTCATGAAAGTTTCCATCAATAAGATACCATAGCTATAAATGTCGCCTCTTGTAGAAACAATACCTTCAGATCCGTACTCTGTACATATATACATTATAATGAAAAAAATTAATACAAAGAAACAAAAGGAAAAGGTCAATATTTTATCAAAAGAATATGATAAGCTTTTATGTAAGACTGGAATGTGAATCTCACCTGGTGCCATATACCCAATAGTAGCAAGAGTCATGGTTTGCGTGAGAGAAACCCCATCACTTAAGAGTTTGGCAATACCAAAATCAGCAACATGTCCAACCATATCTTCATCTAATAAGATATTGCTAGGCTTTAAGTCACAATGAACAATAGGTGTTGAATAACCCAAATGGAGGTATTCTAGTGCCATTGCCACATCAATCATTATATTTAGTCGTTGTAACATATTCAAATGGCGGCTTTCATGGTACAACCATACGTCAAGGTTCGCATTAGGCATGTATTCCATTACAAGGGCTTTGAAGTCCATGTTACTACAAGCACTAATGATTTTGATGAGATTTCTGTGACGAATATTCCGTAATACCTCACATTCTATGTCAAAACTTTTGAATGCCCCCTCTACTTGCAACTTTAGAACTTTTATTGCAACATTCGTGCCATCTAAGAGTATTCCTTTGTAAACAAATCCAAAGCTCCCTTCTCCAAGTAAGTTGTTTACGCTAAATCCTTCTGTTGCTTGCAGAATTTCTTGATGTGAAATTCTTCTCAATGTTGCTAATGGGGATATTTCTAGACCACCTGATGATCTGACATTCCTCTTCCTTTGTCTTGTTGAGAGTAATGCAAGAAACACTATAAGTACCATTAACCCAATTGTTGGTAGTACATATTTAAGTATATGTGCTGATCCTGTGGCCTTTTTTTTGCATGGTGGAACTTGCAGTCGAGTATCACCACAAAGTGCATCATTTGACATAAACGACGTAGCTGATAAGTTTACAAACAATCCTCCTTTAGGAATTTCTCCTCGAAGTTTATTAAAAGAAAGATTTAGATATTTGAGATATCGAAGTGCTTCTAAGGACTTAGGAATCTCTCCAGATAACTTGTTACCAGAAAGATCTAAGAACTCTAAGCTTACCATTTTACCAAAAGATTCTGGAATTGAGCCTTCTAGTTGATTGGCTGCCAAGGATAGGTTAGCAAGATCTTGTAGCCCACCAATGGTTTCTGGGATAAAACCGGATAATTGATTTCTTGACAGATACAATAATCTCAGGGTCTTCATATTTTCAATCTCTAATGAAAGAGAACCACTAAGATAATTTGATTGCAGGTCGACTTCCAAGAGATATGTAAGGCTCCACAAGCTCAAAGGAACTGTAGAAGTTAGTTGGTTGGAGCCTAGATAGAGATTTCTCAGTGAAGTTAGATTATTTATGCATGCAGGAATGTGTCCAGAAAGCTCATTACTGCCAAAACCAATATCAACCAAATTGGTTAAGTGACAGAGATCAGATGGGATCGGGCCTTTCAGTCTATTACCTTCAAGGTACAGACCTTGCAGCATGCGTAATCTTCCAACTGTATTCGGAATAGGTTCTTCCAGTTTATTGTAGGCAAGGCTTAAAACTGACAAGCTACTTAAATTACCAGTTTCTATGGGAATTCCACCTTTAATACTGCAATTAGATAGATAAAGATTTTGCAGCGAGCGAGAGAGGTTGCCAACAGAATTGGGAAGGATGATATCAAGCGGATTCTTGAACAAATTTAACTCTGTGAGATATATGCAATTCGATAAAGAAGAGAACAAATCCGGAGATTCTAAGGTCATATTGTTGATTCCTAGGTGGAGAAGCTGAAGGAACCTTAAATTTCCTAATGTTTTAGGAATCAAACCAGAAAATGAGTTCCAAGACAAGTCTAGACGAGTGAGCTGTGAAGCATTAGAGATAGAACTTGGAATTGTTCCAGTTAATTCGTTGTTTGCCAAAGAAATCTCCTGAAGATTTGGAAGAAAGAGGCCAATATTGGGTGGAAGATGGCCTGAGAGGTTATTGAATTCCATTGCAAGATATTGTATTGTTGAGATATTGAAGATCCCAAATGGTATTGAGCCAGCAATACTACTGTTTGTGATAGTGAAAACCTCTAGATTTTGTAGATTGTCAATTTCTCTTGGTAATGCACCTGTCACAAAATAAAAAATCAAATATAATCTTATTCAAAAAATTGTGCTTATAAAACTCAGCACATTCCTAATGAAACAACCAAGACTTCATAGAGCTAACAATTTAACAAACACAGTTGACAATAAACAATTATGACCAAGAATCACGTGGCCAGTTGGTTGTTTAGGACCTCAATCATGCAACTTCACTTAGCCACTCACTCCCACTAAACCAACGATTTTGACATCCATATAATCGACCCAAACAAGAGTACTCATCATACCTTTAAAGTTGTTGAAGCCAAGATATAATTCTGCAAACATGGTTAAGTTCCCTATTTCTGGGGGTACTCTTCCTGTGAAATTGTTGTTGGATAATGACAAAGATTGCAGCTGTTTGCAGTTGAACAAAGCAGATGGGATAGCACGTGGAAACCGTTTACCGTTCTAAAATAAGAGATCGAGTTTTTTCTTGTAACCCAATAATGGAAAATATAATCGACCAACCAAGACTATATATACCTTCAAAGTTGTTGTTGTTAAGGTCTAGAAAGACAAGCATGGTTAAATTCCATATCTCTGAAGGTACTCGTCCGCTGAAATTATTAAACGACAACGACAAAACTTGTAGCTGTGTGCACCTGAACAAAGTGGATGGGAGTTCTCCAGAAAACTGATTTCCAAAGATCGAAAGACTGTTTAAGTTGGGAAGATGATCAAACATATCCATTGGTAGTACACCAGACAGCTCATGATTAGCAGCAAGATCAATGATTTGCAGTGAGGGGAGGTCGAAGAAAATGGAGGGTATCGGGCCCGAAAGCTTGTTCCCTCCGAGATAAATTTCTTGCAAGGTAGACATGTTGAAGATGGAGGAAGGTATGGAGCCAGAAAGCTGGTTAATACTACAACTAAGACGCTGCAATGAAGATATGTTAGATAGGGATGGTGGGATAGTACCTGTAAAACTATTACCATGTAGAGCCAAATATCGAAGTTTTGACAACATTCCGATCCATGATGGGAATTCTCTGCTGAAGTCATTGAATCCAAAATCTAAGCTTTTCAATCGGCGAAGATGAGCCAATTCTTTGGGTATTGAGCCATGAAAGCTGTTGTTTCTGATGTTTAGTCTAACAAGAAATGAAAGGTTCCCCATTTGTGGAGGAATTGTACCTTCAAGGGCCATATAGGAAAGGTTTAAGGCTGTGATTCGATGGTGTCTGGAACCACACCTCACACCTACCCAGTTGCATACAGAGGTACTACTGGTTGACCAATTGTTTGTCAAGACATTATGAGGATCATATTGAGAAATACGAGCTTTTAAGGCAAGCAGAGCATGTTGATCAGAGGTAATGTTTATGAGAGTTGCTGCATCAACTAAGTTGGGCAGGTAAGATTGTGCCACAAACAGCGTAACAAAATGGAGGAGAGAAAAATAATAAGCTGTGTCCATGAGAGTAGTAGTATATGTTGGTGAGTTACAAGCTGGATCAGCGTAGAACTCGAGGTTGGAAAAGTGAGGCTTTATATACCAAGGAGATCAGTGCCGCATCCTAGAAATAGTACGAGATCGAGATGATCAGAGGTTAAAAATTTGCGAAATTAGATAGTTTGTCTATGCATTAATTCATACGCAAACGCCAGGTCAATAGACCTCATGCATCCACGCATGCTACCTAATATACAAGAAATCATTTATGTGGTCTATAGACTCTGAGGTCTTCGTCCAACCTCGAGCCATACATTCATGCGCGCAGCCTGACGTTCATTTCCTGTTTTTCGTTTTTCATCTAATGTTATAATAAATCTGCCCAGACCTTACGTCTTCCTTTGCTGTCTAGATGCGTAAGTGAAGGTTCACGCTTGCCCTTGACACAATCTATTATCCACCATACAAAAAGGTAGCAGCTTGATGAAAGAGAACCAAAAACTTGGGAGAAAAAAACGGAAGACGTACGTTAAAGTCATAGCGTAGGGAGAGGGAGAGAAAAAAAGCTCTCCCTTTGAATGTGTAATGGTATTGGTTTACTCTTTGAAAAGTATTTTGCTAGTTTTGATTTACTTTTCAATATAATGTGTGTGTAATATATAGTAGTACTGTTTTACTCTTTCAAATGCTCGTGAAGTTTTGTTTTTTGTATATGTTTATGTATATGCCTCATGTAATTAATTGTATCTACTCCCTATATTAAAAAAAAGCTTGGTAATTAATTGAAATTCTAATTTCTACTACTTCTGGAAATTATCAATATGTATGCATGGACTATGCCCAAGAGGATATTCCAACATCCACCAAGCTACGAACGTTGGGTCGTTGCTCACGTTATATATGCTTTAATGATTAAATGAAAATTTATAAATTAAAAAGTATTTGTATTTGAATAAAATTTGAATTTTGAAATTGAAATGAAAAAAAAAAAATATCATCTTAGGCTGTGTTTGGATGTTGAACTGAGTTGAGTTGAGATAATAAAATATTATTAGAATATTATTTTTTAATATTATTATTATTTTAGAATTTGAAAAAGTTGAATTGTTTATTATATTTTATATTGAAATATGAAAAAATTGTAATGATAAGTTGAGTTGAGTTGTATTGAGATCCAAATGTAGCCTTAATATCACAAATAAATATTTACTCTATTATAATAAAACTATCTTACTGCTACAGTAATTTTTCTTTTTCTCCGTTAAGATTACTTCTTTTCCCGTTTATATTGTAATTAAATCCATTACGTCCGTTTCAGATCAAGTCCGTTTCTTGCCCCGCAACCCAACTATGCATGCACGGTGCCGAGCGAGGAGATGAGTCGACAAGCCTCACGGCGAGGGACGGTGGAAGAGTCGCTTGTGGAGACCAGGAAGCACCTACGCCGATGCCAGCGCTTCAATGGTGTCGATGCTCGTGGTGAAAGGCCGGTGCCGGTGTCGACAGAGATGGTGCTTGTGCGCAGAGAGAAAGTAGGAGCCGCTCGTGGCCGATCGTGGTGGGCAACACATGCAGAGGAGAAAAGAAACGAAGATCGGGCGTAGGAGCAGCAGGAAAAGAAAGAAAAACGAAAAAAGGAAAAAGAGTAAAAGAGAAGGGGGCGAATCATTGATAGAGATGAAACGTAAGGGGCCTTTCCACTTGCAAAGAGGCTGATCTTTTTGTTTGGACTGGTCCATGCGTTTTTTACAGCCCATGTGGTTTTTTGGTTTTTAGATGTGTTTTATGTATGTGGTTTAATGTTAAAAAATAAATAATAAATAATAGGCTATTAGACTTTGTATCTATAGTAGTAGAGTCTCGTTCTTCCTTTGAGAAGAGTTGGAGAGATAGTAATCCTCCTCTTAGAAAGGATGAAGATAATACTTCTCTTCTTTGGAAGAGAGAGAGTAGTTCTGTTTTACAGAGCGCTAATCTCTGTAATGAGAGAGTTTTTTAGAAGTTCAGATAATGTCTGTCACAAAAAAATTTATGTGTAGAGAATGCTCCAGAACAGATGCTCAAGTCCCTCACCGTGCTCCCCTTCATCGACCTCTCACTAGGTGTTGCACCTTGTGTCGCCTCCATCTACACAGAAGCTACTGCCGAGTACTGTATGTCACTCCAGCGGCTTTCCTCTCAATAAGCCATGGCCGAACTCCCCCATTACTTTATGAACATATTGTAATTACTTTGTATATTTATTTAATTACTTTATGCGTGGATGTTAAAATCTTAGTTATACGTTCTTTGAGTGTGGTTGTAGTATTTATTGTGGTGGCAATGATACTATTTTTATTTGTCTATATTATTCTAATATATCTTGACTTTAATTTTGAACTAATCTTCTTGCTTTCTAATGTATCCAAATATGTAATTATTATACTTACCGACCTATCATTATCCAAAGATATTTGCTAAAGTATGCTTCTTCTTTTTTTCTCTATGTATTAAATTATTCATTAATCAAGTTGTTTAAAAAAAAACCCCAAATTATTTGTGTAAAAAACCTGTTTAACCCAACTAGGCAAACGCACTTTGCACGTGCTCTTGACCTAGTGTATATATATATGTATATATTAATATCCATAACAAGTACTTAACATAAATGTAGAAATATTCAAATATCTAGTCATGTTTCGTTTTTAGTTTTCCATTTTTATTCCAAAGTTTCCAATTGCTTGACAACGATTTTGACTAGCTAGCTAACGTATACGTACCGTGTCCCCTCCCGTCCACACACTACTAATCGGCCGGCCAAAGACATATGAGCGATGCTAGTCTACCGCTCAGCATTGACTGTTAGACATACCACTAGAACAAATTCCACGTTTTAGTTTTTTGTTCTTTTCTTTTTAAAATTTTTTAAATATTTTAAAAAAATATATCAATATACTAAAAGTCACTTAACTATTAAGCAAAAAAAAAAAAAATAGAGACATGAATGATAAAAATGAGGGAGCAAACTAATGAGACATACTAGCACTTTTCAAGATATAAATATATATACATGAGTGATCACACGCTAATGGTTGGCCGGCAAAAGATACATATCGTACTCTCAAAATATAAAAAATTAAACTAAACTTTCAAAGTATAAAAAATACACTTTGCAGTGGTGGTAGTTGATGGCATGAGGTGCTCGTGAGGGTGGGTGGGTGGCTGAGGGACGGTGGAGGGGGCTTGAGATTTATTTGCTCTTGGTGGAGGGATTGTGCCGCCTGCTTGGGCAATCGTGCCTCCGACTTGGGGGGCTTGAGGGATGGTGGCAGTGGATGCCAGTGCTCGTGCGGAGCTGATGATTGAGTGGAGCGATGAAAGCAGGGCAGTGGAGATCAGGGGGTTACGGGATGCAGTATGGGCAGAAAAAAGGAAGAGGGGGCGGCGGGATGAGTTAGAGATGAAACCCTAGGGCAGTATTTTTTCTACAGTCAATGTGTTTTTAATATTTTCTATGTATTTGGAGTTGGTGTGTGACTCGGTCTCAAATGTGCTTCCAAGTGTAGAAGTGTCAAGTTGTATCAAGGATGAGTCCAGGATCGTATTTCACAAGGACAAAGGACTATCAAAGCATTTGTGAGATTTCAGTTTAAAGATTATCTTGACTAAAAGAGATGAAAAGTAAAAAAATGCAATGTGTAAAAGTTGAATTAAACTTGTAAGAAATAATAAAACAAACACTTGAGATGCAATTTTCGCCCATTTCTGATTTGAAGTTGGATTTACCTCTAGTTTTATTTTCTCTCAATCATTTCCTCATTCCAAGAGATTATGATCGGTTAATTAAACAATAAGCATACTTTTTAGTTTAATCAAGGTACTTGACAGATTGTATAACAAATGTAAAGTGAAAGAAAGACATCAAAATCTTGTTACGAGTTCAAGTATTAATCGTGCCTTTACGTCTACGACTGATCAAGTTCAAGTACATAGCATTTTAATCCTTTCCATAGGCAAGATGAAATACAATCTATCAATTTAATCACTCAAAATTCCATAACTTTGAAATAAATCCAACTCCAAACAGTCATGAGTTACTCATTGAATCTCAAGCTAAAAATCTAGCCTATCATTTCTAAATTAGAAAAATGCACAAAAATGATGAACCCTAACATTTGGAATTACTATGTAAATAAATTTGCAGAAGAAAGATACTGATGCTCAACGATAATAATTGCTGAAAAGAGAACTAAAAATAATGAAAGTACCAATTGTGCTCCAATTACATCCAAATGTACTCCAGCGGAAGAAACAAAAAATAGAACTAAAATCTAATCGCTGCAATGCAAAAATGAAAGTCTGAAACAAATAAACTAAAGGAAACTGAAAGCAATAAAATAAAACTACCAAAAGAAAGAGTCAAACATCTGCAAAACGGAAACAATAAAATAGACTAAAGAAGCGATAATTTGCTGTACGAAGCGAGAGAGCATAAAAACCAAAGAAGTAAAATAATGGAATAATATGTCGGCTGAAAACCTCCAGAGCAATAAAACATAAAACTGCAGAACGTAAAAGCAAAAGCCAAAAGAATAAAAAATTAATGAATGTCGGCTGAAAAACAAAACAAGAGGTAAACGAAAAACCAAAGAAAACAAATATATATATATATATATATATATATATGCCAAGTCAAAGTAAAACTCCAAATCCCTTTCTTCTTTCTTTCTTTTTGTTGCGTCAACTGCTCTTCCCCCTCTCGTGCGAGTGCCACTAGCCATCATGTGATCGTGCGTGTACTGCGTTGAAGCCCCATGCGTGAATGTTGAGGCCGAACGTGAGTCTGTTGACTGCCGAGCTCCTTATTTCTCATTTTAAAAATACCCTACATCAATTTCTTTCCAAAGATGTTCCTGCAAAAATTAAGATTTAAGTATTCACAATGAGGGATAAAATTGAGATATAAATTCTGATATAATTCTTACAAATTGTAAATCATTTTAAGTGCAAAATATCAGAATTTATCAATAAATCAAGTACTAAAAATTATTGCATAATTAAGTGCTTAATTCGGTTTTTGAATAAACAATTTAATCACTTTAGTAACTTAATAATGCAATTTTGACATTTTATCAGTGTGTTTTGATTCATTCTCCTCCTTTTGGAGGATGAGGGTTTTTGTAATGTTTGTAATTTTATTTATTAATAAAAGAAATAGTTTATTGGACTCATGTCCATAGTAGGAGAACCCCTCCTCTTTTGGAGGATGGGGTGGTTGGATACCAGAGGTGGGGGATAATTTTTATCTTTGTTTTTTATAGAGTGATACTCTCTTATGAGAGTTTCTAGAAGTTAAGAAAATATTCGTTTTAAAGAAATTTGTGTGAGGGGAGGCGTACAACAGATATGTAGTTTGACTTGTATTCAGAGTTTTTCTCTATATTGACTAATCACAGCTGTAACTTCCTTCATGAATGAAATGAAGTCTATTTCCTATATAAAAAAAAAAAGGCACACATTTTTGGTACGTAGTAATTTGAGACTGCAAAGTACTACTGAATTTCGATAGTTTTTTTTTTCTTGCTTTAAATCTTGAATTTCAATAGTTTGAAACTACGTACGTACAATGTTTCAATTTTGATAATCTAGAATGCAAAGTACGTCTTACATATATACACTTGGTAATATGAGGGTGAAAATTTTATTTCTCCCTAAAAATAATTCATTGTCAACATATATATATATATATATATATATATATATATATATATATATATATATATATATGGCGTTAATGGCGCTTTTTATAATCAAAGCGGCCGACCATGGTGATATCTTGCTTTTCATCTTTTATATATATATATAAATTTCTTCAAGAGTAAGATATGTGTTTTTGAGGAGGAAATGTTAAAAGTCGCCTCTCATTTTTTTATTTTTTTTCTGCAGAGAAAAACTGAGGTGGTGTGTTCTATTCCCTACTGGTGCGGACACTGGCAGTAGTACTGGTTTGTGAGCGACCTTATTGACTGAGATGGAGAGATGCAGGAGATGTAGGAGAATTTATGGTTGAGTGAAGAAGTGGGAGCTGAAAGTATTTTAAAGGATGGTGCAATATCCGATGTTCAGAAGAAAGGTGAGCGATGCCTAGTTGGTAAGATTTGCTCTGATCATCATCTTAGCAGCAAAGTGGTGGAGGCAATGATGGCCAAAATATGGAGGCTTAGCAAACCTGCAATGTTCAAGGAGGTGGGTGTGAATGTGTTCATTCTCACTTTTGAAACTCGTGCTGATAAGCATCGAATCTTTGAAGGGAGACCGTGGTCCTTTAATGGGAGTTTGTTCATGATTGATGAGTTCCAAGGCTTTATCCAGCCAAGCCAAATGAAATCTGAATCTGCTTCTTTCTGGGTTCATGTAACACCCAGGTCCGCTTAGTCATTTTTTTAATTTTTTTTTTTGTTAAAAGGGAATAAATGTATGAAATGCCATCAGCTGTAACCCCCATGCGTGTACATTCGGAGTATGCATGCACTACAACCAGCCACCGTGAACCATCCCACGTGCATCCCATTCCTTTCCTCCATCATCTTGTGCTGGCCATCCTCCCTAACGTGAACCCACTTACATACATGATTTCATTTCCTTCATTTCCATGTGCTCACATGTTCCTCCCTTTCCTTTCCACCACCCCTTGTCTTTGCATGTCCACCCCATTTTCTTTTCTAAAGTTTACCACCATCCCTCTCTGTCTTTCCTTCATATCTAGAAATCAACAGGTATTTCTTCCCTTACAGATCAACCCAAGCTATTGCACCTCCTCTGTTCGCCAGTCACGTATCAGATCAACTCGAGGGGAAGAAAACCAACTCCCTTATGTCTAGAACTCTGACCCAGTTGCATCTCATGGCCTCCCCACAACCCATAACCTCCGTTGCATCCAGCACCCCCACCACAGCCTCCACCTTGCGAAACTGCTAGCACCTTCGTAAGCCAAACCTCCAGAGCCCACTCTTGGCCGTTCACCGCATGCAGCTCCAGACCGTCGCACGCCCTCTTCATCTCACAATAAGTTCGGCTCTCTCTCCTGCTCATCTCTCTCTCTGCCTCTCTCGCTCTCGCTGCCAAGGGTAGACAGCTTTGTTGGGTTTGCTCCTTGGCTTCAATCCCACATGGGTAGGAAGTGAAGCAACAACAAGCCTCTTGGCCTATATAAGGAGGCTAAGACTTATTGATTAAGACACACCAAAAACAACAAGTTATCAAGTAATAACTTGTGACTAAATCCTCTATTAGCCTTTTCTTGTAAAAGAGAAAGATGTGAGAGTTAAAGTTTTCTTATTGGGAAAACTTTGTGAGTGTCATTTGGAGTAAGGAGAAAAATTGTGTGATTATAACAATTTTTCACATAGTGTATTTTCTTCTCTGGGTCTGCTGGTTTTTCCTCCTGTTTTGGGAGTTTCCAGGTAAATTCTTGTGTTGTTACTATTTCTCTATTTTTCTTTATATTCCTGCATTTTGTGGATCCTGGGGGGTGAATTTGGGAGGTCCAAATTCCCAACAAGCTTCGCCATACCGCCCTCAGCCACCTCCAGCCACGCCACCACAGCCTACCCTGTCCAACCATCGCACATTGCCTCTCGATTTCCCTTGGGTAAGCCTCTGCCACTGCACACTCTTTTTATTGTCGTCTGTTTATTTCCTCTAAGGAAAATACTCTAGTCATAAAAGAATTATACAAAATAAATCTTACAAACTGATGTGGTTTAATTTTATTCATCAGATTATAAAGTTATTTTTATTGTAAAGTAAATCTAACGAATCAAATGAAACCATATCAATTTTTCATATTGCTTTTATGTAACTCCTTTGTAAAGGTAGCAGTACTCTTACTCTAATAGTTTCCCTTATAAGGAATCTACTACTATTATAAAAGAGGCTATCGCATATCTACAGTGTTTTTAGGGGATTTTTGCTTTCCATTCCTGTCCTTCTTTGATTCTCTTATTTATGTTTATACTACTATTTATACATCAGTTTTGCTTTCTTCTCTCCTTCCCTCACCCCTTTCTCACAAAACTCTATCTCTCTCCTAACACCCCATTTTCCAAATCTCTCTCCAGCTTTCTCTCCCTCTTATTCTTTCTATTACTGAACCACACTACCTCTCTCTCTCTCTCTCTCTCTCTCTCTCTCGCTCTCATTGTTCATGTTGTTGAAGCTGGTTTAAGGATTGCAGTTTTTTTTTTGCAGGTTCTTTTTGTTGTATTCTTCACGAAAACATGCACTGATCGGCTATGAAGAACTCGCTTGTTAGGATCAGAGGCGTGGAGGGAAAGTGGGTTAAGAGCGCTAACTACTCTGATCCGGGCCTCTTCGCATCAATTTTATTGTTATGGGTGATTGGATTAACTCTCTTGTTGCTTAGAATCTTGTAAGACCGTGGAATAGAAGACCGGTCTGATCTAGGCCTCTTCGCATCACCGTTTGGGATGTTGGGTTTCAATGCCTGACTTGAAGTTGGAGCTAACAACTCTCTCATCGCAGTAGTGGGAGTCAATTAGAGCAATCACCTTAAAGTAAGATTTGAAGTCATGGTAGTCGTCTTTCTCCTCATATAAAAATGGTGTCTTTCCTTTATGTGCATGAACCTAGCTAGTAATTCTTCCATTATTTTTATCACCTTAGTGGAAAGAGAGAGAGAGGCATCCAAGTTGTGGTGGAGCAGTTTTGTTGATCTCTAGGCATTATTATTATTATTATTATTATTTTGTTTCATTTCTTTATTTTAATATGTTTATGTAAATCTTATTTGTTTTTTTTAGTTGCTTTTTCGTTTGATTGGAGTCATTGGGCTCAAGGTGAAGACAAAAAAGAGAAAAGAAAGAAAAAGTGAGCATACGGGCCATACACGAAACATGCTGTGGGACCAAATTTCTTGCTTTTGGTAGACAAGCTGCAGGAAATCCAATTCATTGAAGCTACTCGAGTATATTGCCAATCAGGGACATACTGGAGGCAGCTACGCCACAAAAAAATTCAACATTCTTTCTATTCATACTGCAAATAAAATAACATAACTCTTAAATATTATATGCTCATTTCTGTTTGTGAATCTGTATAAAGCACAGTTTAAAAGTTCCTTTGGATTTCCAGCAATCAAAATGAGAACCTGGGTTGCCAATATTATATCTTTCTTCATGAATTATTTTGGAGAAGCCTGCCTCGAGAGAGACATATGGCATATCTAACTGCCTGATTGGCGAGCAGCTATCCTCATTCATAAGTCCAAAGAACTAGCAACCAAACTGGTGGCAAGCAGGAGAGTGACCAGGCCTGATACTGATTGAAAAGTTTATTTAATTGGAAGCCGTTTAGATAGCCGTAATTAGTTTGAATTAGTTTAGTGAATGTTGAGCTATCATATCTAGCTGCCATATATGTAAACATGCCCTAAAAGTAAAGGGAAATATGGGAACGAAATTCGTCTTATTTGTGGATCACCAAGCCTTGCTTTACTTGGTCAACAAGCCAGGTTTGAAGGAATTTGATTGAACAATTGTGACGAGAAGAAGCTTTGTTTGATAAATGCGCAGTGGACCCTCTTTCCATACTTCGTAATGGTGAACCTCCCGACAGAGTAAACTAGGGCATAGTGATCACTGGCCCAAGCAGAGTCGTAAATACAATAAATACGTCAAAGATTCACACATGCGGGCGGTACAGCCGATCCAACCACAACGACGGGCACCACTACATGAGGAATAATTAATTATACAGTATATCTTTCTTTTATAAATTACTTGTTCATGATTACTATTATTAATTCTTTAATTGATTAAATTTTTTTTATAAAATTAGTGTCACTGTTCGAACGTTAACTGGCCATTCAAAAAATGATGATTTACATGTTGAAATGGTTTCAATGGACGTTCGAACGACAAATTACTATCGAATGACAAAGAGATAAACATTATCTTCATCTTGACGAAAGGATCCATTTAGATCCCTTTCGAAATAAATTTTAATAAATAAAAGAGTAAAACTTTAAAAAGCAAAAGCTATCATTCCTCATTTTTAAGGGACACACTAGTGAATTTGTTCTTGCGGAAGAAAATGTATCAAATAATTGTCGTTTAGTGTAAGGGAGGCATGTTATTTTCATCAGGCCAAGTTAAATGATCATGGCCGCCTGGTCCACGAAGATAAAATTAAGAAAATTTGAAATAATTAGGTAGGTCGAGACATCTTTTCAAATAGAAAAGCCTTTAAATGTGGATAAAATTTTCAACTAATATTATCTTCTAATAGTGGTTAAAAATAATTAAGCAAGTAGTGCTAGATATGATAGACTTCAATATAAGCAGTGCTAGATTAGATATGATAGACTTGAGAGATAGAGTTATGGCATATAATTATGGACAATTCTGATATGCAGCATCAGATGCTCATGCAAGTTCTTTTTTTTTTTTAGAAAGAGCCGGTAGCCATATGACAGTGGCCCCGTTCCAAATTTATTAATAGAGCCCTCATTTATGGCGGAGGAATATTGTGGTTACAAGCGAGGTATAGGGGAGTTTATAGATAAGCATTATAAAAACCTCTCAAATATAAAACAAACCAAAAAACGGAAACCAAAGAAACAAAACGACAATAAAAACAGCTAAACAAGCCTATATAAAAAACACCACAAATAAATCTAACAGGCCTAAACCAAGACATGGAAATAAAAACTAAACAAGCCTATAAAAAAACAATAACAGAACCCAAACTAAACAAGCCTACAACAACAAAAACAAGAACAACAAAACTAACGACGGAAAGACGGAAGACCTAAGAAATTCAGCCTCACCATACCTTTTAATAAATGGGGAAAATCTTGGATACCATTATAAGTCACATTCATCCCCTTTTCCCCTTCTCTAGTGAGGAAATTCGCCACACTATTATTTTCCCGATATTGATGAGCGACCACAAAATTAATCCCTTGAAGCTCCTTTTGCAAAATTTTCCAAAAATCCCAAAAATACCATAAAGTGCATTTGCCATTGCGCAGCCAATCAACTACAATTTGAGAATCACTCTCAATAATCACATTGACCAAATGGTTCCTTTTACACAATCTAATACCATCCAAAATAGCTTTCAACTCCGTATCATTATTTGTATCAATCCCATAATGATCCGAAAAAGCCCCTTTAACCGTACCATTCCAATCTCTAATAATGCCGCCCCCTCCTGAACTCCCTGAATTACCTCTGCAGCTCCTGTCACAATTAAGTTTCACCCAGTCCGTAGGAGGTCTACACCATTTAACAATTTTCCCAGGTCTTGTAGAAATACTAGGCCTCTCCAAATTAAAATCTTCTAAAATCTTCAAATTATGCATGGATAAGTTACTAGATGAACTAATGTTATTCGCTAAAGACTTAATCCACAGCCGAACATTTCTCCAGACCGTCACAGCTGAATCATGCTTCCCATCCATTCTAGCCTTGCATCTTCTCTTCCAAAGACACCAAGTAATGAGACAAGGAATTAAGCCAATGAGAGTACCTTTAAAAGAGGATTTTTTTGCATAGGAAAACTAGGCAGCTACTCTATTTTTTTCACTGTAAACTGCGCCTACAAGGGATACCCAAAGCAATACTAGCATAAGATCAGACATCAATAGCCACGACCCCCATAGAAAAAATATGGTCAATATTTTCTATGCATCTCCAATCACAACAATCACACGCAGAGGCAAGAGACACTCCTTTACTTTGAACCCGAACATCCACGAGCAAACAATCAAACCAAACTTTCCACAAACAAAGAGAGATACGTTTAGGTAATAACTTATGCCAGAACCAATCATGCCAAGGTAATTCCTGACCTTTTTTTCTCACCACCTCCCAAGTTGTACTAGTAGAAAAAAAAACCATCATCAGAAGATTTCCACACAAACAAATCCGGACCATGGGTACCATTAGTAGGCATATGTCGAATTTCCTCAACAATATCCTCACCAACCAGCTCCCTAAGAATGCCCTCGTCCCAAGTATTATTAGACCAACAATCTTGAATACGTAATCCCTTATTCACAATATCATCAACCCTTATCGAAAGAGGGCCCGATTCAACCACCGATCAAACCAAAAAAAAGCATTCCCATCCAACAATCGAATAAGTTAAAATGTCTAAATCTAAGATCCAACCATCTAGATAAAATTTTCAACTAATGTTATCTTCTAATAGTTTCTTATGACTCGACCTACCTAATTATTTCAAATTATCTTAATTTCATCTCCATGGACCAATGGCCATGATCATTTAATTTGGCCAAAGATCATCATTAAATGAGCCTAGCCATGATCATTCAAGTTGGCCAATCATGTTCTTGAATGGAGAAACGTTTTGCCAAAACATCGAAATGATAACCAAACCTGACTGCTTGTATGGTATAACCGTATATATATGCATACCTTTCCTGGCCTTTTGTCCAAAAAGGGGACCGCTTCCTATGTACCCAAGTTTCAAATCATAAATTGCAATTGATTTCCAACCATGCAGATAGTCTTTTTTTAATAAGGCATGTTATTTATGTAGTTTGACATTTATTATTTAAACGAGTGAAATTATTGCTCACCGTTCAATTGTATATATATATATATATATTAATTATCTATATGTTTATATTTTTTGATCTTTTGATAAGAATCACAACGCAATTATATATATATATATATATTTATATAATTTACATGTATGTATGTATCTTTCCTCTATGTGTATGAACCCCGCTAGCAATTCTTTCATTATTTTTATCACTTTATTGGAAAGAGAGAGAGACATCCAAGTTGTGGTGGAGTAGTTTTGTTGATGTCTAGGCATTAATTTTTTATTTGGTTTAATTTCTTTATTTTAATATGTTTATGTAAATCTTATTTATTTTTTTACTTAATTTTTCATTTGATTGGAGTCACTGGGCGCAAGGTGAAGACAAAAAAGAGAAAAGAAAGAAAAAGAGAGCATGTAGGCCATATGCAAAACATGCAATGATTTATGTGAACTTTGAAGTGAAACTAGACAAAGTAATGCTTCTGCTCCTTTCTCTTACTGCTCTTCTCTTGGTTTATAAAGTTTGGATAAAGTTTTGAGAGATATGCGGATGTTGGGTACAAAAAGTATTGGATTCTCTAATAGAAAGATTCAACAAGTAATAATTCTGAATGCACTCCACAACCATCCAAATTATAATGAGTGGGATCTCATAAATTGCAATTGATTTCCAACCATGCAAATAATCCTTTTTTAATAGGGCATGCGGTCTATGTAGTTTGACACTTATTATTTAAACGAGTGAAATTATTTAATGGGAACTAAACGTTGATACTTTCATCATATGAAGTTAAATAAACTTCACAAATTATTCATAAGTATAATATGAAGAAAGTGTTTCCCCTTTCTATTATTTTAACTTAAACAAGATATTATCTTAGTGCAAGACATTTGGCCTGGCAATTTCATTTTATCCCAACTTTTATAAGGTAACAAATAATAAATAGTTAACATCTTTTGGATAGATTATTATTATCATTTGATGCTGCATATCAGAATTGCTATTTATTTTCTTTTAGCCGCATGCCTTTCAACTATTTATGTAATGATGCAAGTCAAATAAGTTAAAACACAATCATGAAACATAATTATGTGTAATCATGAAACATAATTATATATGTTTGAGATAAATATATATATTTATTTTTCACCAAGTCCATATTCTGAAAACTAAACATGTTACACGGGTGACTATATCTAAGCAATAATAACAAGAAAACAAT
Organism: Cyclocarya paliurus; assembly: GCA_029856935.1. Lineage (NCBI taxonomy): Eukaryota > Viridiplantae > Streptophyta > Magnoliopsida > Fagales > Juglandaceae > Cyclocarya > Cyclocarya paliurus. The sequence goes on from CM056951.1 coordinate 20,566,639, forward strand.
GATCAAAAGTAATGATGATTGTACAAAGGGGTGAATTTTGACTACATTATTTGTCTTCTCTTTCCCTGATTCTTAATGCCGTTGTGATTTGGATGTGCCAAATCGATGGATGCCGCACAAAATGGTGGTGCTGTCGGAGAAGTGAGTTGTTAATAAGAAAAAACATAGAAAACATTCAACTGGGCCTACGAGCCTAGGCACATAACATCTCCTACTAGTGTGTAAATAAATAAATATATATATATATATATATATATATATATATATATATATAATTATGTTAACCAAATAGAAGAGTAGTGCTATTACCATTTTTGCCCCTTAGTGTATGCCTCCAGATTTATCATTTCGGGTGAGTGGTTTAATGGGTTTGTGTTTTCATGGACTTGCTTTATTAGGTTTATGTTTTTATGGGCTTAGTTTAAATGGGTTTTTTTTTAAGTCTCAAAAATATTATATTTGCATAGATAATATTTTAATAATATTGTTAATTAAAGGAAGTAAACCTATTTTTAAAAAATGAGTTTTTCATGACTTATTTTATAAGATTTTTAAAGTAGTCAAAGTATTCTATTAATTTATAATACGTTGTTGGTATTTTAGATATTTTAAATATTAGTATTTATTGAGTGTCCGTATTTATCATAATACTTATTCGATTATTTTTCTTCAGTACGAATTCGTTAAGTATATATTGATGAATTTAGAAAGTGATGATATTTAGAGTTGAGATCATTTTTGGATTTTTAAATGAGGACTTCAAGTATAAATATGAGATATCTATTTATTGGAGATTTATTTAAGTTACATGAATTTTTATTTAAGTTCAACCTTTTTGGAGGAGAATTCCTGAAAAGTTAAGAAGTGCAAATAAGCAGGGTTCATATACTAGATTTTGCATACGAATAAAATGGACTCAGGTCAATTTTGAAAAAATATGCATGTTTTATTATAAAGAGAAAGTTGAAACAATCTCAGTTATTGGTTTTGCATGACTCATGAAATTTTGTATAAGAATAAAGTATTTTCTGTCATGACTGGTGTAGACATACGCAAAGTTTTGGCAATTTGTTTCTGAACTGTGTTAAAGAGAGCGAATAGGAAATTTTGTGTACAAATTATGTTTTTGTGATTTGATTCTGATCTGTTCTGAAAATATTCTATAATCTAATATGATATAATGTGATTTTTGAAAACCTTTGGCATGACATTCTGTTTCTGTTTTTGTTCCGCTCTGACCTTACCACGGTTGTAAAACTGTGGCCTTTATTTGGGTTGGTACCAACTTTTCTGTTTCTGGTGCACCCACTTTGAAAACAAAGTAATTTTCTGTGCGCACACTCGGGGCTCCGAGAATGAATAAGGGGAAGATTCACATTCTGTTTCATTTGGTTAGCTACCAGGGTTTGCACAATCCTACCACGGGGGTTAAATATGGTCTATATTCTGATATAATAAGATAAGATGTGATGTTTCAGTTATGCTATGCCAAAGGAGGATTTTGAATAAAAATATTTCTGAACTTTTGCTCTGATATTTTTGATAACATGTTCTGACTCTACACTCTGAAAAGAAAAAATATTTTTCTTCTACATTCCAAACTCTGTAAATGCTCCTGTTTGCATATTAGTATATGTTCTCTGCTTACTGAGTTGTTAATAACTCATCCCTTATCTCCAAACATTTTTCAGATTATGTTAATGGTCCTGCTGGAGAGCAAGATTAGGTGGTGTTAGAAAGGTTGGATGTTCATAGAAGAACAAGTACCAGAGGGTACAAATACTTATTTGAGAGTCATAGTTAGATAATTTTTTATTTTCGTTATGATGAGTTAAGGATATTTTCGAGTCCTTGGAGAGTGTTTAATTTATTCTTTTGAGATTTTCTTTGTTGTCCTTGAAGGAACATAAATATTTGGATTGAGCAAGTGAATATGTATATTATGGAGTTCTCTGGATATTATAGTGGTAATATTGGAGTTGCTATTTAGTAATAAAATCTAACTCTCCGGACCTCCGGGTACTGGGTGTTACAGTTCAATTCCATAACATGCCTTTGGTGGGCATGAATCAGGAGTGTGGTATTAACCTAGGCACTACAATGGAATTAGTTGAAGATGTGGATGTAGAGGATGATAACGTCGGTTGGGGTTGTTTTTTGAGAGTGAAGATTAGGTTGGATCTCTATAAACCATTAGCTCGTGGGAGGACCATTACATTGCAAGGAGTGATATACTGGATCTCTATTCAATATGAAAAACTCCCTAGGATCTATTTTCATTGTGGCGGAATTCTGCATCATGCAGCGAAATGTCCAAACCAAACAATGGAGATAACTCCTCAATTTGGCTCATGGTTGCGTGCTGATCTCAGAGGAAGGCGACGTCGTGAAGCTGGTGAGGGAAGATTCAGTTCTTGGGCGACTAGCCATAGCGATGATCAGGGGTAGACAAAGGTGGTTGGTGATGGTGATGGTGATGGTGCTGGTCAGGTCGGGGTCATGCCAGCGAGCTTCACGAGTCCAGAGCCCCCGGTTCCACGAGCTACACAACAAGGGTCACATGGGTTGGGGGGAATGAATCACGCATCCAATGACTATTCTGGAAAGAGAGAGCATCTTGACGACATGAGTGGGGGACAACACGGTATCTGTGATGATAAAGCATTGGTGCAGGAGCAGAGTGGGGGGCCTTAAGTGGGTCAGCTTTGCACGAAAGTGGAGTGGGAATCCAAGAGGAATTAACGGAAATGGGGGTCAAACCTTTGGTTGGCAAATTAGGTAGTGAATGCCCATCGGTCGGTGCTGGAAAGCATGCAAGAATCGCTGATAGGCCCAACGTGGTGGGTCACAATCCTGGGCCGCATCTTACTGAACCCACCACGTTCTTAATGTGGTGATACCTGCACAGGAACTTAGACCCTCAAGCTCAATACCCTCGGTCGGCACATCCTTGAAAGCAACATGGAAGAAGCGAGCCAGAGGTCCAGGTAACATTTCTGATCCCCCAGGCGTGTCTTTGAAGAAATAACGCAACTGGAACAAACAAAATATTGAACCTGTTGATTCACAACCTAGAAAAAAAAAAAAAAAAAAAAGGTAAATTAATTCTGAGTAGCTTTGATGCTGCTCTGAAGGAGGATGGTCGAATGTTACATGACTTTATGAGATCGGCAGAGGCTGTTAACCAGCCCTACCGGAAGCAATGATTCTTCTAAGTTGAAATTCTAGTGGGCTTGGGAACCTACTGAGAATTAGAGTGCTTTATGATTTAATCAGAAGAGAAGATCCTGACATTTTATTTCTTCAAGAAACTCATTTACAAGCTAAAGTAATATATAAGTATAAGTATAGTTTGGGTTTTGATAGTTGTCTAGCTATGTGTAGTGAGGGAAGAAGTGGGGGTTTAGCTTTGTTTTGGAATAAAAGTCTCCAACTCACGATTCTTAACTACTCAAAGTTTCACATTCATGGTTTGGTTGTTATTGTGATGAGTAATGTTCAGGGTAAGGCTACTTGGTTTTTGACTAGTGTTTATGGGCATATGGAGGTTGCAAAAAGACAGGAAACTAGGGATATGCTTCGTTCTCTACAAGTCAGTGAGTGTCAAGGTTGGTTGATGATGGGGGATTTTAATGAGATTTTAAGCAACCACGAGAAGTGTGGTGGTAGACATAGAGCAGAAAGACAAATGAGGGCTTTTAGAAAAATGGTAGATGATTGTGAGATGCAGGATTTGGGTTTTAGTGGCAATCAGTTCACTTGGTGGAATGGTAGGGAAATGCAGTATAGTATTTGTGAAAGACTAGATCGTTTCCTTGCTAATATGCATTGAAAGAAATTGAATTTTATGGCTGAAGTTTACCATTGTGTGGTTCCCTACTCAGATCATGTGCCTATTATTTTGAAGCAGGGAGAGGTTAGAAGGAACTGGTCTAGCAAGAAGATGTTTAAGTTTGAGGCCATGTGGGTAGATGAACCAGAATGCAGAAAGGTGATTGACCAGTCATGGACAAGTCTTATAGGCAGTAGGGAGTTGACAACAATCATGAAAAAAATATAGATATGTAGGGAGAAACTTGCTGTGTGGAATAAAAATAGTTTGGGCAATGTGAAAAAATATATAGAGAAAGCTAGAATGAACTTACACAGATTGCTCCAAGAGGATCCATGTTGTCACATGCGAGATAACCATAGAGATGCCAAATTTGAGTTATAAAAGTGGTTCGAAAGAGATGAACTAATGTTGAAGCAAAGAGCAAAAATCATGCGGCTAGAAGCAGGGGACAAAAACACCCAGTTTTTCCATAGTAAAGCTTCTCAAAGGAGAAAAAGGAACTTGGTTAAGGGTGTTAAAGACTCTGATGGGGTTTGGTAGATTGGTGACATAAGGGATGCTATAATTGTTTACTATTTCAAAAACTTGTTTAAGTCTTCTGATCAACTTGGCCATATTGATTTCTTGGAAGCTCCAGGCCCTGATAGTATGGCTCCTATCTTCTATCAACAATTCGGGGATGTTGTAAGTGTGAATGTGACTGAAGCAGTACTAAATGCACTCAATTCTGACGAATTTTCAGCAGAAATTAATCACACTTTCATCACCTTAATTCCTAAAAAGAAAGCGCCTGAGAAGGTATCTAACTACATACCAATTAGTCTATGCAATGTTTTTTATAAGTTCATTTTCAAAGTTATTGCAAATAGACTCAAAGGAATTTTATCAGAAGTGATCTCACAAACTCAAGTAGCTTTTGTTCCTGGGTGGCTTATTAATGATATTGTGTTGGTTGCTTATGAAATGGTTTATTTCTTGAGGCAGAAGAGGAAAGGAAAAAAATGGATCTATGTGACACTCCGTATTTTAGTATATTTTTAATTGAAGAGGTATTTTAATTAATTTAAATATTGGTTCTCTTGTTTTTAAAATTATTGGATTTCTCGTTGGTTTATTTTATGATTTTTAAATTGTGAAATGTATTTTAATGTGTCTTTCTTATTATTAATTATTGTTTTACATTTAAATTACTCTTTGTTTTATTTTATTCTATTGTTGGACTTTAATTATTTTATTTATTAACATTGAGTTGTAGTATTTTTTTTATTTGACTTCTAATTTATTTTTATTGTGCCTTTCTCTTTTGTTGGGCTTACTAATTTCGGTTTGGGCTGCTTTGGGTTATTTTTATTTTATTTTATTTTTGGCCCAGCCCATTTGATTTCAGCCCACCCGTATGACCCAGCCCAGCCCAGCCCCCTCATTTCACCATGGTTTAGGGCACCTTCTCGGCGTCGTTTTGACTTCAATGGCTTAGGGCACCTTCTCGTCTTTTCTTTTCTTTTCTTTCTTTTCTTCTCCCGATGCGCCGACTCCTCTCTTTTCTCTGCACTACTCTGTTTCATTTCTTCCTTAAGTAAGCCGTGTGTTAGCTTCTCCTTTTCTTCTCCTTCACTTCGATTTTCTGTTTCTCTCTTCGATTCCTCTACCAGTTTGCGGTCTACTGCACAGCTCTTTCCTCATTTTTATTTTCGGTTTCTTCTCTCTAACTCTGGGATTTTTACCGGTATATTTTCGGATTCTTCTTCTTGTTTTTAGCTTATTTTCTTGGTTCATTCTCCATATTTCGGTTCTGCTGTGTTCCTTCTATGTTTCAGTTTTTCATGTATATTTATTTTTTTCTTTTCTTCTCATCTCACCATTGCAGGTTTATCCAAATATATATATATATATATATATAATATATTCCTCTTGCTGTTTTTTTTTTCCTATTCTTTTTGGCATTTTTTTCCCTTTGGTTGGTCTTCAAGCTCTGTTTCTTTTTAGCCCCGTTGTCGTGTTCTATTTCCAATTTTAACCGTGCATTATTTTTATCTGTAGCAGTGCTCTGTTTTCAGCCGTAGCCGAACTTTATTTTTTTGCCCTTAGCCGTGCTTTAATTTATCTGCCCATTTTGCCGTGTCTAGCATGTTCCAACTTTATTTTTTTCTCTAGTTTTATTTCAGTTAACCAGTCCATTTTATTTCAAAATATTACTTCAAAATTTCTTTGTTTTTGGAAGTCTTTCTCATCTAAAAAATTGTGATTTTTGGTGATTTTATTTTGAGTTTATTTTTGGCGTAAAATCTGGTGGTCGTGAGCTTGAAATTTCAAAAATTGCATTTTTTAACCATTGTAAGTTTTTTTTTTTCCAAATAACTTTTGAAATTTAAATATATTTTTACAATAATTAATTTATTGTAAATTTGTTGGACTGGAGGATTAATTTGTTTGTGTGATTAGTTATATGGGAATTAGTTAGAACATTCACATTGATCTATACATATACATATGCAAAGTCATATTTACATAATATGACCTTAAAATCATCTGCATTGATTTATGCATATGCATAAATATAGCTAATTATGAATAGTTATCAAAATTTAGATAACAACTATTTAGTCTCCAAAATATATTTTAATCATTATTTCTCTCTCCTTCCACTCTTTCTCTCTCAATCTTTTCATCTTCTCCTTCCCTCAACAACACAACAAACATTTACATGCATACTCATTTTATTATTATAATATATTATTTTTTTCATTTTATTATATTTTTAATATAATATATAAAAAAATTATATTTTTTATTATTGCATTTGTATTATTAATGTCAAATGTATGTAGTGGAGGCTAATTACAAAATATATATAAATTTTAATTTTAAAAAAAATTAATAATAATAAAATAATATTTTATTTATTTTATTTATTTTGTCTCAAATATACATAAGTCAATGTGAAAATTTTGCTTGAATGACAAAATGATTATGCAAAAGAGATAATTTTGCATATGCATATGCATAAACTAATGCTAATGCTCTTAGTAGTTAGATATTGATGAGTTTAGAAAGTGATGGAGGTATTTTAGGAATGATAAGAATTTTAGGTTTTGAGGAATTAAAATAAGTTATTTTAGTATCTGAGGCTTAAATATTGAAATATCTGTTTGATTGGAAATTTACGGGAATTACGTGATTATATTATAGGTGACGATTATTTTTGCTCGTCATTTTTGAGAAAAATTCTGTAAAGCTAAGAAGTTCAGGTAAGTGAGATTCTTATGCTATATTTTGTATAAAATAAAATGATCTGAGGTTGATTTTAGAAAATATACATATTCTGTTATGAAAAACAATATCGGAAACTACATCAGTTATTTGTTCTGCATTATTCATGAAATTTTACATAAGAAGAAAGTATTTTCTGTCATAACTGGTATAGACATGAGCTTATTTTGACATTTTGTTTCTGAATTGTGTAAAAGAGAGCGAACATGAAGTTTTGTGCATAAATTTTATTATTGTGATCTGATTCTATTCTGTTCTATTATGAAAATATTTTGTACTCTGATACGATATGATGTGATTTTTGAAATCTCTGGCATGACATTCTATTTTTGTTTTGTTCTGACCTTACCACGGGTGTAAAACTATGGTCTCTGTTTGGGTTGGTACCAACTTCTCTGTTTTTGGTACACCCACTTCGGAAACAAAGTGGTCTTTTATGTGTTCTTTCCTGTGTATACACTCGGTGCTCCGAAATTGAAAAAAGAGAAATTTCATAATATTATATTGCCTGGTTTGGCCACCGGAGATAGCACAACCCTACCACGGGGGTTAAACATGGTATATGATATGATAAAATAAAAATGTTCAGTTATATTATGCCAAAGCGTTTTTGAATATGAAAATGGTTTATAAATATAAAAAGTTTGAAAAGTTGATCTGATTTTCTGATAATAAATTTTGAGATATACATATAAAAATAAAATGTTTTGTTTCTGCATACTGAACTTTCTGAAAATGCTCATGTTTACATATTATTATATGTTCTCTGCTTACTGAGTTGTTGATAACTCACCTCTTTTATTTTCACAATATTTTCAGATGATTTTAGATATTTCAGCTAAAACTCAAGACTGTGAAGCATTGGGTGGAGATGACTTAAGAGTAATGGATTAAGAATAGAAAGCTTTTGATGAATATCGGCGATTTTTGTTAAGAAATTTCTTTACGTTCCGATGTCTTGGCGTTTAGATTAATTGATTATATTAAGAAAATTTGTTTAGATCAAACTTCTTTTATAATATTGGAAATTTGGAATCTCTAATTTTATTGTTAAAATATGGGTTTAAGAGCTATGTAAAGAAGTTGATATTTTTGGGGTTACTGTATCGAGGATTTGACATATGGATTTGTGTGGTTAATTAAATTTGAAGTATTTACGTTTGATTTGAAACTTTAGGAAGTGTATTAGCAATGTTGGAGTTGATTATCAGGTAACATGAGTTAACTCTTCAGACCTCGAGACCAGGGCGTTACAATATATGTCTTTGAAACTAGATATGAGCTAAGCTTATAATAGAGTTGAGTGAACGTTTCTTGAGATGGTGATGTTAACAATGGGCTTCAATGAACAATGGGTGTAGCAGGTGATGAGGTGTGTACAATCTGTCTCTTTCTCAATTCTAGTTAATGGAGAGCCTAAATGTCCAATACTCCCCTCACGAGGGTTGAGAAAAGGGAATCCCATATCCCCTTACCTTTTCTTGCTCTGCACTGAATGGTTGATCTCTCTCTTTAAGAAAGCTAAGAGGACAAGGCAAATTGAAGGGTTGGGCATATGCAGAGGAGCACCAAGGCTGAATCTCCTCTTTTTTGCAAATGACAGTGTTCTTTTTTGCAGGGCTGATATGGTCACTAATCTACAAATTCAGTAACTACTTCACACCTATGAGCAGGCCTCAGGTGAGAAGGTGAACAAAGAGAAACCTCCATGGTTTTCAGCAAGAATGTGCCTCATATCCAACAGTAGGAGCTTCTCAGTTTCTGAGGGTGCAAAACCATCAGCAGTATGAGAGATATCTTGCTCTCTCTCCTATGGTTGGTAGAGAGAAGAGAAACACTTTTTTAGACTTGAAACATAAAGTGTGAACAAAAGTGCAAGGGTGGAAAGAAAGATTGATGTCTCAAGGTGGTAAGGAAGTCTTGATTAAAGTTGTTGCCCTCTCTATACTTAAATATACTATGAGCTGTTTTAAGTTGCTTCAACCTTATGCACTAAGCTAGAAAGTATGATGGCAAACTTCTGGTGGGGATAAAGGAAAGAGGACAAAGGAATTAGATGGATAAGTTGAAGAAGATGTGTGAGAGAACTGTGGTCTGATCAGTTTCCAGAATTAACTATCGATGCTCTCAACACAAATTTGTTAGCTCTTGCAATGCAGGTACAATATAAAGGCAATAATGGAGACTTGGAGAAACTATAACACCCCCTTCCCGTAGGTTAGGAATGCCACGTGTTTTTCATAAAATAAACCCGGCAAAATATCTCATATTAAATAAAAAAATAAATTAGGATTTATTTCATAAAACTTTGTCGGTTAAGAATGTCTTCAAAAACTTAAAAGAATAAATTGAATAAAAATTATGTCAAAAAAGTAATTTTATTCTAGAAGGTCTGAAACTAAATTAATTGCTCCTTCTAATCTTGGTCTGCTTGCTCGTATTTATCATCCTCACCTGGGTGGTTTAAAAACATGAAAATAAATTAAAATAAGTCGAATACTCAGTAAGAAATCCATCACAATTTTAACATACTAAATATAAGATTTTCATAAAACTTTTCATGTGATAGCTTAAAATTCATGATTTTTCATACTGATATTTATGTTATGCATGACTGATTTATCTGAATTAACTGACTGATCTGTTTTAACTGACTGTTCTGATTTAACGAACTGAATTGACTGGCCAACACACTTAATCCTGTGTACAAGGTTGTGCACCGGCCCCATATCCCGCGGCCGCGAGGGGAGCCGCTGATAGTATTCTGGCATACTATGGTAGACCACGCTTGAGTCCGTGGCTTGCACATCCACCCTGATCTGAACTGCATTGGTACCATGCATCTGAATAACCATTTGATTAACTGAATTGATTTTATCTTGCACTTGAACTTAAGATAGCTTACGTGTCTTATGACCATAAGATACATAACATAATACATACATAATTATAATTTCTAAATCTGAACATGATGCAGAATGAACTAATCATATGCTATGTTGAATGACATGTTTGCATATAACATGAGTGATAAATAAAATTTGGCTATCAATGAACTGGCTCGAATAATACTTATATATAAGCTAAACTGTGATGATCCTAATTTTGTGATCAAATAACTTACCTCGTAGCGCTACTTCCTAAATCTCACTTCGTAATTCGTCACCTATATAAAGTATTAAACGTCACTAAATCTGTCTAGGAAACCATATTCTAATATCCTACTTAATTAAATTCACACTATAGAATATAATGAATAAAATATTCCGTTTAATATAAAATAAATGAATGTTTATATCTTAAATTATTTAAAATATTAATAGCATATTCTTACTTAATTAAAATCAAAATTTAGAAAATAGTCAAATAAATATTTTGTTTAACACCATAATCAATAAATCTTAGTATTTAAATTACTTTAAAATACTAATAACATATTATACTTTAGTAAAACACTTGGGCTATTTTAAAGTCAGTCATAAAAACTTCAATTCTTAAAATGGATTTACTTTCTTAACATAATTATTTTATTAAAACTTCTACTAAATAGGAAAAGGAATATTAACACAATATTAAGCTTAATAATGTACTTTAAAATATATTTCAAATTCTTTCAAACACTTCTTTATAATAAATGAGTCTTTAACTAATATATATATATATATATTTAAGTAAAAACTCACTTTTAAAATATTAAATCCAACTCAACTTCAAATAACGTAATAATCTCTATAATTAACATATACATAAGTGCAAATTTATAAATGTAATTTAAAATAATTCTCCAAGATACTAGATTAAAAGAAAGGGCATAAAAGTAATTGTGATATTTAGTGAAGGGGCTTTTTGGAAAGTTTGATACAATACACTTAAAAGGAGAATAACCCACGTGAAAACTTGTCAACTTGCATATACTTCTAGTAAAGGAAAACAAGTAAAAGGCATGTGCTACTGGAGAAGGAAGGCCGTGCGAGAGAATCAGAGGCTCACCGAGAAGGGTATACGACGGAGATTGGCTGGACGAGACGACGGTGGCTCTGGGTGGCTAGCAGGGGTCACGACGGCGCAACATGAGGCTCCTCTGAGCACGGTAGTGCGACACTGAGAGAGGGAGCGAGAGTTCTTGAAACCGAAACAATCGAGAGAGAGAAGAGATGGGTGGAGACGGTAGTGGGCTACGGTGTTCCTATTGTGCTTGAACCGTGGCAAACGTAGGAGGTTTGGGTGGTTGTTTCTGTGGAGTTGGATGGCTGAGGAGGCTTACGGGTTTGCCATGCAAGGAATAACCAGTGCTCTATTTTTGGGGGCTAAAAATAGGGGCTTGCCATATGGGATTGTCCGTGGTTTACGGTGGACTATGGCGAGTCTAGGTGGTTCTTCGTGGTGCTGTGGCTGAGGGAGGAGACGTGGAGGAGCTTCCTGCGGAACGGGTGCAAGCAGGGGTTGCGGGCTTCGTTCATGGCTGCTATGGCGTGCCTTGGCGGCTGAGGGCGGTCCGATGTCTTCTAAGGTGCCTAGTGGTGGCGTCAGCAGTTTTTGTGGTAGTTTTTGGTGAGGTGGTTGACTTGGTTAAGGGAGTTGGGTTCTCGGTTTGAAGAAGCTTGCTACGGTGGCTATGGTTTCTTGTGTTTTTTCTTCAGAAGGTCTCGGCCAGGGGTGGTTTTATAGGCAATGTGAAGGGGTAACGTGGTTCATAAGGAGTTTGGATAGAGTTTGGAGTTGGAAGTTGGCTGCACCTAGAAGACTTAATCCTACGAGGATACAAACACTAAGAGGATCGATATACAAACTGAGGGGAAGAGAGGCGTATGTGCATGTGAATGTGAGTGGAACCGTGAGTATAGGTCTAGGAATTTTAATGTTGATAAAACTCTAAAATTATACTTCTATAAAATCTGATGATAAAAATAAAAATAAAAATAAAAATAATAATAATAACAATAGAATATTAATAGTTTATAAGAAAAAAATACATATTAATAGGACTGGGTTGTTACAGAAACTATTCCTGATAGAATAGGGCATGTGGTATAGAAGAAACCAACTGTTACATGAAGATATGAAACTTTTTGCTATGCAGGCGGCAGAACATGCTTTGGCATCCTACAAATCCCATTACAAGCTCATGCCCCTAATGGAAAAAGAAAGTTTGTCGATGGTACCTCCTGACCAAGGATCCCTGAAGCTCAATGTGGATGGGGTAGTGTTTGCAAACTAAAAAAGTGCTGGAGTGGGAGCTGTTCTAAAGATGAAAAGGGTGGTGTGATCTCTTCAGTTGTAAGAAGGAACATGAGATTAATGACCCTATTGAGATCAAACTACTAGCAATTTTAAGAGGTTTGCAGTTATGCATTCCTTTTGGGATATCACAACTTGTTATAGAGAGTGACTCTTTGCTTATGGTGTATGAATTCAGAATGAAGTAGCAACTTATGCAGAGAATGGTGCAGAGTTGAAATATGGCACACTTTCATCACCTTAATTCCTAAAAAGAAAGCGCCTGAGGAGTTATCCGACTACAGACCAATTAGTCTATGCAATGTTCTTTATAATTTAATCTCCAAAGTTATTGCAAATAGACTCAAAGGAATTTTATCAAAAGTGATCTCACAAACTCAAGCAACTTTTGTTCCTAGGCGACTTATTACTGATAATGTGTTTGTTGCTTATGCAATGATTCATTTCTCGAGGCAGAAGAGGAAATGAAAAAAGGGATATATGTCTTTGAAGCTAGATATGAGCAAAGCTTATGATAGAATTGAGTGGAGGTTTCTTGAGATGGTGATGTTAACAATGGGCTTCAATGAACAATAGGTGTAGCTAGTGATGAGGTGTGTACAATCTGTCTCTTTCTCAGTTCTAGTTAATGTAAAGCCTAAAGGCCCAATACTCCCCTTAAAAGGGCTGAGAAAAGGGGATCCCATATTCCCCTACCTTTTCTTGCTCTGCACCGAGGGGTTGATCTCTCTCTTAAAGAAAGCTAAGAGGACAAGGCAAATTGAAGGGTTGAGCATATACAGAGGACCACCAACGCTAGCCATTGAAGGGTTGAGCATATGCAGAGGGGCATGTAGTTTCAAAAGATGGCATTTCCTTTTACACATTCTTCTAACCTCATGCACATTCTTCGACGCCAACCAATTAACTACTGCTTCCACTTTCCCCGAGTCCACTAAAATGCCATCTTTTGAAACTACATGCCCCAAAAATGTGATTCACTCTAGCCATAATTCACATTTCTTCAACTTTGCAAACAACTTCTTATCCTTGAGTGTCTAGAGTACCAATCTCAAATATTCTTCATGCTCAGTCTTGCTCTTGGAGTATATCAGTATGTCATCAATAAAAACAACCACAAATTTAACCAAGAAGTCGTGGAACACTCTGATCATCAAGTCCATGAATATCGTTGCGGCGTTAGTCAGGCCAAAAGGCATGACCAAAAACTCATAATGGCCGTATCTAATCCTGAAAGTTGTCTTGGGTACGTCCCCTACCCTAATTTTTAGCTTATGATATCCCGACTGAAGATCGATTTTTGAAAATACTTGTGCGCCCTAGAGTTGATCAAATAGATACGCTATGCGTAGTGGTGGGTAATTATTCTTTATAGTCCCTCAGTTAAGTTTCCTATAGTCAATCCATATCCTCACCGTCTCATCCTTCTTTTCGAAAAATAAAATTGGGTCTCCCCACAGTAGGCCTAATAAACCCTTGTCTAATAAGTCTTGCAATTGTTCTTTAAGTTATGCAAGCTCTAAAGGAGCCATTCTATAAGGAGCCTTAGAAAGAGGTGTCATGCCTAGAACTAAGTCAATAGCAAATTTCACCTCCCATTTGGGTCGTAATTCCAACAAGTCTCACTACAAGAAATTAGGCATTTTCCAGCGATTTTTAGATCATAGCAAAAAAATTCTGCAAATAGTCCTTATTTGCGGCGATTTTTAATTCACCGCCGAATTCCAATGCAATGTATTCAAAATTTTGATGTTGAATTCACTGTTCACTTATTTGTGGCAACTTTTGTACCTATTGCAGTGACTTTTTTCGCCACAAAAAACTATGGTTATTGTAACGGCATTGTCTTTTCGTCGAAAACAAAAATAGCCGCAAATGAGTTTCTCCATCTTTAGCGGTGAAATATTAGTCATCGTAAAAGTCTAATGCGGCCAATTAATTCTTATTAGCGGCGAATAAAATGCGTTGAAAATAAACCTTTTACCAAATTTATGAAAAACTATACATGACTATTTCCGGCGAATTTTAGTCATCACAAATGAGCATTTCCAACCATTTTCATAATCATCAAAATGAGCTTCTCATCTTTTTCGTCGATTAAACTTATTTGTAGAGATCACCGCAAATAATAATTTTTTGTGACAATTAACTGCTGGAAATCTATAATGGCGATGATAATAGAAAATCGTTGGAAAAAATAAAGAGTTATTTTCGGCAATTTAGTAACCTTTTGTGACGATATATATCGTCACAATTAACTTTTCTCAACACTTCAATGGCAAATAGAAAGGCCTTTTCTATCAATTTTGGAGCACTTGTGACGGACAAAAATTGTCGAAAATAGTAGATTTTTGCGACGATTTTTTCTTATCATTGAAATTGATAAAAAGTGAAGCTTTTATTGCGTCGAACTTAACATGCCCGATTTAAAAATATTAAAAATTATCAAATGTAGTGATTATTGGGGGTATTTGAGAAGATTTTAAGTGCTAGAAAGTGCCTGATTTCTTGTAGTGGATCTTCAGAGAATACCTCTGGATATTCCCTCACGATAGGGATCTCCTCTAACTTCAACTCCTCCTTTGGTGCATCCACCACGGAGGCTAGGAATCATTGACAACCTTCACGCAACAACTTTCCAACCTGAATAAACATATATAATTGGTGGGTGCAATTGCACTTTCGACCCCACAAACGAAATTCATCCATGAGGGTCTAAATACCATTTCCTTTTTAAAACAATCAATACTAGCATGGTGGGAATCCAATATATTCAGCCTTATTGTGTTTCTTTCTTAATTGAGAAGCACTTCTGAACAGCCCAACTGTTTAAAGGAGAAAAACAACCCTCCAATAACCATCATACACGTAAGAAAGTGATGAAATTGCACAATACACAAACACACACTTGATTAAAACCGAAAAGAGAAAAAGACTCCCACAATCTACCCTCGAACTCGTACCCCTTCGGGCCTTTCCCACCGAAACTCCTTCCCCACTTCACAGCTCCTTGAAAGACGCCATAGAAACGTTCCAAAATTGTAGAGAAATTTTCGCAAAACACAAATATGTGAGAGAGAGAGGCAAACAAGCATGATCTTTTGTTGTCACACATTGCAACCATGAAAGGCAGGCAAGAAAGGCCAAGGGTTGAAGGAGATAAATGCATTCAACTTAATCAAAGCGCAAGGACACACCAGTTTTAATCGGAAGAGAACAAGCACTTCAAATATGAAAGTAAACAATACCGCTATTACAAAATATGAAAAGTAGAATAGTACCATCTGAAAACAAGAGTCTTAAGCTTACACAAACCCACCACCCTTGAGAATAACTCTTAATTACATTATAAATGAACCCACAACAATTATAAATGAACCCATAACAATCTCAGGGTAAAAGCAAAAAAGAAAAAGGAAAGCGGCTCCAAGCCTATTTGTAAATTCAACTGCAATTGGTTTTGCTCCCATCGAACCTTGACTCCGATGGGAAATAAGCAGGGGTATAACTGCTCATCCTTCACCTTGCATAATATTTAGAGAAAAGAGGTGCGGAAAAAAAGTGAATCTAATACTCTAGCATGCCCAACCCCTTTACTTTCCTTTTTTTATTGCCTTTTTTATGGTGGTGTCTTATTTTTATATTTTTCCATGGTGAATGATACTTGTGAGGGCTATGAGTTTGGAAGAGGAAGATGGCACGGGAGGGCTGTGAGTTTTTCTTTGGGGGTCGAGCTCCGTTCGTGGCGGATAAGGGGCTCGAGTTGCCGTCAGGGATGAATGTGGGGTCGAGATCTCAGTTAAGGGTTGGGATGGAGTGGAAGACGAATATGGTGGAGGCACAGGAGGGTTGGGTTGTGATGAGTTGATTAGGTGTAGGCATCTCTACAATATGTAAAATAGAAGACTAACATGGAATAATGCTCTTGGAGGTCTGTTTATTGAGTAAGATCAGCCGGACCGGCTTCCGGGTTTTCTCTTGTTAATTCCTTTTCTTCTGGCTCAAGCAATATATTCAACGTTTCAACAACATATTCACGATGTTTGGTCAATATTATTGTTGGCTTTGCCAAAATTAAAAGAAAGATGAACATGCGGTCGTTTGAATGGCATAGTACTCGAGGTTGGAAAAGTGAGGCTTTATACACAAGGAGATCAGTGCCGCATGCATGGCGCATCCTAGCCAAAAATAGTACGAGATCGAGATGATCAGAAACGTACGTTTGGATCCCAAATTAAACTCAACTCATCTCAACTCATTATTACAATTTTTTCAAATTTCAATACAAAATATAATAAACAATTCAACTTTTTCAAATTCTAAAGTAATAATGATATTAAAAAATAATATTCTAACAATATTTTATCATATCAACTCAACTCAATTTAACATCCAAATGTAATTTTAAACTTTGCGAAATTAGTTTATCTGTGAATTTAAGTTAGATTTGGATAGTAAGTTGAAATGAGATGAATTGAGATGAAAATTAAAAGTTGAAAAAATATATTTTTTAATATTATTATTGTTTTAAAATTGAAAAAAAGTGAATTGTTTATTATATTTAATATGAAAATTTGTAAAAATTATTATGATGAGATGAGATGAGTTGAGAATATTTATCAATCCAAACTGAATCAATTCATACGCAAACGCCAGGTCAATAGACATCATGCATGCTACCTAATATATATACAAGAAATCATGTATATTAACTGTATAATTTATAGTTGACGTGCTTCTCCCTGCCGTCAACGTCCTTTCTCAGCAATTTTTTTTTTGAACAATACTTCTGTATTTCGTTTATAACTATCAAGTAATATAACTGTTGTCTCTATCCAGACTTCTTGCAACAAAATCTGGTACATCCTCTATCCCAACTGTTTTTTCTAACAAAGCTAAAGCTGATTTAGCTAAGGTATGAGCCACTTTGTTTCTTTCTCTATATGCAAACTGAATTTTCCAATTTGATCTATTTTGAAAAAAGAACTTTATATAATCAATTAAAGAACCAAAAATAGAACTTTCCTCTTCAAAACTCTGCACTGCCTCTATAACAATTCTTGCATCTCCTTCAAAAATAGCCTTTTGTAATTTAAGTTCACTGCAAAGCTCTATAACCATCCTCAAAGCAAAGCATTCTGCCACCACTGGACTGTCAACATTGGCCTTCTTATCACAAACAACAACTAAAGCTTCTCCATTCTCATCTCTAACTATGATCCCAGCCCCCATTCTTCTTTCTTTCAAGTTTAATGAAGCATCCCAGTTCACCTTCACACATCCATCCTTTGGTTTCTCCCATCTCATAACACTCCTTGTATTGCTATTATGCCCATTCACCACTTGTTTAGTAAGCATATGAGCTGCCTTGAACTCAAGTAAACCTTCTAAAGCTGTCTTCACAAGTATCTTAAGACAGCTTAGCTTCTTCTCAAACACAAACTCATTTCTGCGCAGCCAAACTCTCCTGAATAAAACATCATATCTTCTAACTTCTTCATGCTCAACCTTCCCATTAACTTCCCCCATAACAACAAAAACTCCTCTTTTGTTCTTCCCCATTTTTGCATGCAACCTCCAACCTCAGCCCATATGTCATTGGCTATAGGACAAACCCACAAAGCATGCATAATAGTTTCTATTTCTGCACTACAAACTGGACAGCTTTTGTCTTCAACTACCTTTCTTTTAAACAGATTCTCCTTTGTAGGCAGTAGGTTATTTCCAGCCCTCCACAAGAACAGCTTCGTTACACTTGGAACTTTAAGATTCCAAATGTTTCTCCACCTCTCATCCATTACAACCCCCACTGAGCAATCTCCTCTTTCATTCTTGAGCCTTTCTAGTTGCAGAAAGTAAGCACTGCTGACTGAGAAAGTTCCCTTCTTGGAAGGGCCCCAAATTAATTTATCTTGAGTCTGGCCTCTATGTAGAGGTAAGAATCTGAGCCACCACTTCTTCTAAGAACATTTCTTGGATCCTTCCCTCATTCCACTCCCCATTATGCTTATCAATGAGTTGTTCCACTTTGCCATCTTCCTGCAACACAGAAATAGGAGATTGTATTGAAAAATAAGAAGGAGAGGGTAGCCATTTTGAGTCCTAGATTCTTATCTTACTGCCATGTCCCACTCTCCATCTCATCCCATCCTTAACAAGCTCCTTGCAGACCAAATACTTCTCCACATTAAAGAGGGCAGCAAGCTTAGCTTTGCATTCAAGAAACTTGAATGCCAATAATACTTCTCTTTAAAAACCATGGCAGCCAAAGACTTAGGGCTTTTAAGCAGCCTCTAACCTTGCTTTGCTAGGAGGGCCATGTTGAAACTCTCCAAATTCCTAAAGCCTAAATCCCACTTCCCTGTTCTCAGCAATTTATTGGTCTTTAACTGATTTTTCTGTCCTTCTATCCTAAAAAATAACGTGTACGTGATTTATGGTCTATAGACTCTGAGGTCTTCGTCCAACCTCGAAGTCATACATTCATGTAGCCTGACGTTCATAATAATTTCCTGTTTTTGGAAAGAAGAACCTCAAACCAAACTTGATGAAAGAAACCAAAAATTTAGGAGAAAAAACGATGAAGTTAAAGTCATAGTGTAGCGAGAGGGAGAGAAAAAAAAGCTCTCCCTCTGAATGTGTAATAGTATTGGTTTACTCTTTGAAAAGTATTTTGCAAGTTTTGTTATACTTTTCAATGTGTAATATATAGTAGTACTGGTTTACTCTTTCAAAAGCTTGTGAAGTTTTTGTTTTTCATATATGTTTATATATACGCCTCATGTAATTAATTGTATCTACTCCCTATATATATATATATATATATATATATATATATATATATATATATATTTAAAAAAAAACTTGGTAATTAATTGAAATTCTAATTTCTACTCTTTCTGGTAGTCAATATTGTATGGGCCATGCCCATGAGGATATTCCAACATCCACCAGCTACGAACATTGGGTTGTTGATCACGTTATATTGTTAGTTAATGATTAAAGGAGAATTTTAAAATTGAAAAGTGTTTGTATTGAGTTATCTTTAAATTTTGAGATTGAGATGAAATAAAATCGTCTCATTATCTTAACATCCAAACGAGCCCTTAGTATTGGACACCTGCATATATATATATATATATATATATATATATATATAAATATATATATATAAAAATATATATATTAATATCCATAAGAAGTACTTTACGTACATGTAGAAATATGTAACAGAATAGTAATGGAAAGTAGAATGATTGAGATGAATGGTGATAATTGTATTTCCTCAATGAGCCACGTAGCCACGCTTTCTTCGAGGGAAAGTACCTCTACTAAAGCAATAACAAAATAATATTCCAGATGATTCCCCATTTCTCCCTGTACAGACCAATATACTAGAAATAGTAAATTACTAAGAAGTCCTTACTCTGAATTGGCTCCTAGACCATACAATATTGATTTATACTTAAAACATATACTAAGATAGATGTTGGGCCCGCAGTAAGCCCATGACCCATGTTGCTTCTTTAATTGATAACCCAGCCTCTTACTCCTATTGTATCACAATTCCCTCCCACTTCAAAAAACCTTGCCCACAAGGTGGGGAAAATCTTCACACAGGCGGTGGTGCAACTCCCACGAAGCCTTTTCTGCCTTTTGTCCTTGCCATCTGATCAACATCTCTACCAAAGGTCGGTTCTCGACTTTCTTTAATCTTCTCTATAACACTTCTGCTAGTTTGGACTTAATGACCCCATTATGTTCTACAGGAGGAAGCGTAGTAAAAGGCAAAACACCATGGTTGAATTTTGGTTTGAGCTGCAAAACGTGGAAAACATTATGGATCTGTGCCGTGGGTGGAAGCTTCAGGCGATAAGCCACTTCGTCGATCCTTTGTTCAACTTGATACAGGCCATAATACCGAGGCAAAAGCTTGAGACTTTGGCAACAGTTGATCGACGACTGCGGTATGGTTGCAGTTTGAGGAAGACCCACTCTCCAATCTAGTAAATTATTTCCTTTCTCTTGCTATTGGCATACTTTTTCCTTCTTTTCTGGGCTTTAATTATGTTTTGCTTCAACAAGCCCCATAATTGCTCACGGCTTCTCAAGGTAATCTCTACTTCTTCCAACCGTGTTGTGCCTGTGATATAACTAATTAATTTGGGTGGACTGCTTCCATACAATGCCTCAAATGGAGTTATTTTTGTAGATGCATGCATGCTCGAATTATAACATCACTTTGCCAGTTCGATCCACTGAGCTCAATCCCTTGGTCTGTCACCCACATAACACCTTAAGTAGTTTCCAACCCACTTATTGACTGACTCTGTTTGACCATCCGTTTGTGGATGGTAAGTAGTACTAAAGGCCCTATAATAAAAACAACTATTTCCAAAACCTACTAGTGAAAGTAGGGTCTCGGTCAGATATGATGGAATGTGGCATTTCATGTAGTTTAAATACTGTTTCATAAAGAGCTGTGCCACCACCTTAGCAGTGTTGGGATGAAAAATAGGCACAAAATGACTATACTTGGTAAACTTGTCCACGACAACCCATAGGGCATTAAACTTTCTAGAACTGGGTAACCCCTCAACAAAATCCATTGTAATATCTGTCCACGGTTTTGAGGGAATAGGCAGGGGCTGTAAAAGCCCACTAGGAAGAGAGTTATCTACCTTCACCACTTGACAGATGTCACACTCTCTTAGAAAGGCCTTAACATGAGCCTTTTGGCGAAGCCAATAGAAATCCCTTTTAAGCCTGTGTAATGTTTTGTCAAAACCCATACGCCCACCCATAGGGCTGCTGTGAATTAACTCTAATATTTTCTGACTTAGACCCTGATTAGCTAGTATATACATTCTGTTCTTGTAGAGGAGTATTCCATTTTTCACTGTATAGAGGCTGTTTAAGTCACCAGCTTGATGCTTCTTCCATAACTCCTGCAATATTGGGTCCTCATCATACAAGGCCTTAAAGTCATTCACCCAGTCCCAACTAGGTAGAGATATCATAGATAAGGTTGTTTTAATATCTTCTCTCTACCTAGATAAGGCATCTGTTACAACATTCTCCCTACCCCTTTTAAACTCTACCACAAAATGGTATCCTAACAATTTAGAAATCCACTTCTGTTGCATAGTAGTTCCTATCCTTTGTTCCAACAAAAATCTAAGACTTTGATGGTCAGTTTTGACCACAAAGGCCTAGCCCAATAGATAGAGTCGCCACTTTTGTACTGCTTACACGAAAGCAAAGAATTCCTTCTCATAAATGGACATCCCTACAACCCTACCCTTCAAAGCCTTGCTACAAAAGGCAAATGGCTTTCCAGCCTGCATCAAAATAGCATGAATGGCCTCACCTGAGGCATCACATTCTATAACAAATAATGAATGAAAATCGGGTAGTGCCAAGACAGAGGGTTGTGTCGTTGCATCTTCAAACTATCAAAGGCAACTTGTGCTTCATTTGTCCACTTAAAGCCTTCCTTTTTTATTAGATCTGTCAATGTCCCAGGAATAGCCTCGTATCCTTTTATGAACCTTCGATAGTACCCCGTGAGGCCCAGGAAACCTCTCAATTCCTTTACTGACTGTGGGGTAGGCCAATCTAACAAAGCTTTCAGCTTCTCCGGGTCAACCTGTACCCCCTTCCTCGAAATGAGGTGGCCCAAGTATGACACCTCTTCACACCCAAAGCTACACTTGCTCAACTTAGCATATAACCGGTGCTGCCTCAAAATATCGAATGTAATATTTAAATGGTTCAAATGAGTTGCTACATCTGGACTATAAACTAAACTATCATAAAAAATAAAAATAAAAAAACGAAAAAGAATTTTCTGAGATACGGTTTACAAACCTAGTTCACAAAGCTTTGCAAGGTTGAGAGAGTGTTAGTTGGACCAAATGGCATAACTAAAAACTCGCAGTGCCCCTCATGTGTCTAGAATGCAGTCTTTGGAATGTTCTCGGGCTTCACCCGTATTTGATGGTAGCCCAACCTCAAGTCAAGTTTTGAAAATACCTTAACACCATGTAGTTCATCTAGCAACTCTTCCATAACTAGTTTAGGATATTTATCCTTATCAGTCGCACTGTTTAGTGCCCTATAATCGACATATAAACACCACGTGCCATCCGCCTTCCTCACCAACAAAACAAGTGATGAATAAGGGTTTTGACTAGTTCTAATAACCCTAGAATCCAGCAACCCCCGAACAATATTTTCGATTTCATCCTTTTAGAAGTAAGGATAATGATAAGGTCGGACTAAAATGGGTTTGGTTCTAGGTTGCAGATTGATGGCATGGTCATGGGAACGGGTTGGGGGTAAGCCTTTTGGGGTGGCAAAAATGTCAGGGTAATTTGTGAGGATTTGCTGTACATTTTTTGGAATCTGGTTGGGTTGGTGTGTGGCTATATTTTCAATGAAATTTAAGAGTATCCCTTTGTTTTCCAACTGGCTACATTCATGGATGGACCTTTATTCAATCCAAGTGTCTCTATTAAGTCCTTTCAACTGTACAGTAGCTTGTTTGAATGTAAATTGCATTGTTAGATCTTTAAAGTTTCACAAGATTGGCCCTAATGCTTGCAACCATTAGACCCCAAGGACCATATCACATCCAGCCAACACAAGAACATACATATCCACCAAAAAACTGGCCCCTTGTGTAAAAACATTCACTTCTGCCACCTTGCCCTCACTATCCATCAACTCTCCATTTGTCACTCTAACTCTAATATTATCCTTGCACTAAGGGCATGTGAACCCTTGAAAGTATTGTTGGATTCAGGAAGTTATGGGTACTTCCTGAATCAATAAGGATCACAACCCATTGATTACCAATTTTCCCTTGACCCGCATAGTCTAAGGGTTCATAGAACCAGTGATGGCATGTAGGGAAATTTCAGGGGTGTTTTCAACAATGCACAGGGCCTCTTCTACAAACTGGCCAGTAGATTGGTCCTTACCCTCTTGAGGTTGCTCCACCTCATCTCCGCTTCCAAAATCAAATACAACTTAGGACTATTACATCGATGTCCCAGGTGCCACTTGGAGTGACAGTGGTAGCATAGACCTTTTTCTCACCATAGTTTCATCTGGTTATGACTTATTTTCTGGACGGGTACAATAGATTTTTGGTAGGTAGTATTGGATGTTGTGGGAAAGGTGTTTGGTTGTGGATGGTATTTGGTGGCTGCAGGTTCAGTGTGTTGGTAAAAGGAGGGTCGTGTTTGGGGCTTTTTGTTGAGTGAGACTTTTTCTTCTTGTATTTTGGCTAAGTCATATGCTTGGATTAAATTGTGGAGGTTAAACATTCGTACTGTCAACCGAATGTCATCTCTAAGTCCACTAAGAAAACCACTCTGTTTGTATGGCTCAGATAAACCTCTTAACCGATTCGAGAGTGTCTCAAAGGCTGATTTATACTCATCTACTGAGTCTACTTGCCTTAGTCTAGTGAGTTCCTCCATAGAATCATCATAACTACTAGGACCAAATATGATTAACAAGGCCTTCACAAACTCTTCCCAGCCACACAACAGACTAGATTCATCTAGGTCCCGAAACCAAACCAGTGCCCTTCAAGCCATATGAAATGAGACCAATCTCAAATGGTGTTTTGGTAGTGTGTTATGGAATGTAAAAAAACTAGTTTACCTTGTAAAGCCAGCCATGTGGATCCTTTCCATCAAACACTGGGGAATCAAGCCTAACAAACCGTAGTTGTAGCTCACCTCCATGAGGTACGAGAGGCTGTTGGTCTTTCGCATGAATCGTGTGTTCTGAGTTGCTTTCTTTTTCCTTGTGCAAGGTTGAAGCAAATGCAAAAAACTGCTGCATCACGACATCCATTTGCCACCTCATAGCACTCAACTCCTCATCAATAGAGCTAAACTAGGATTCAGCATTTTTGATGTGAGATTCAGTGGTTCGCTTGAAGGAGGTGAATCCTTCATGAAGATCTTTCAAATGGATTCCTTCAGCCATAGCAGGATCTAGGCTCTAAGATACCATTTGTAACAGAATAGTAATGGAAAGTAGAATGATTGAGATGGACAGTGATAATCATATTTCCTCAATGAACCACGTAGCCACACTTTCTTTGAGGGAAAGCACCTCCACTAAAGCAATTATAAAATAATATTTCAGATGATTCCCCATTTCTCCCCGTACAGGCTAATATACTAGAAATAGTAAATTACTAAGAAGTCCTTACTCTAAATGGGCTCTTAGCCCTTACAATTCTGATTTATACTTGAAACATATACTAAGATAGATGTTGGGCCCGTAGTAAGCCCACGACCCATGTTGCTTCTTTAATTGATAACCCAGCCTCTTACTCTCGTGGCCCATTACTAGGCCCACACTCTTCAGCCCATGACAACTTCTTACCCTAGGGTTCCCTCACCACATTCAGCATCTTCACTTCAGTTCCCTTTTGTTCTTCTTCAAGCCGTCGTATCACAAAATATCTAGTGATGTTAATTCATTTTCAGTTTTCGATTTTTGTTCTGAAGTTTCCAATTGCTTGACACCGATTTTGACTCGCTAGCTAACGTACGTCCCCTCCCAACCACACACTAATGGTCGGCCTACTAAAGATATATGAGTAATGTTAGTGTGCTATCCAGCTTTGACTACTAGGCATGTCCATTAGTATAAATTTCACATTTTATTTTTTTTGTTCTTTTGTTCTCATTTTTTATATATTTTTAAATATTTTTAAAAAATAAAAAAATACATCAATACACTAAAAGTCAGTTCATTAACTATTAAGTAAAATAAAATAAAATAAATACAGGAGTGATCAAAATAATGGAGCAAACTAGCATTTTCCAAGATATATATATATATATTAAAGATTAATATATATGGAGAAATGCTTTTTACGTCACAAACTTAAAGATTAATATATTTTACTCTCAAACTATAAAAAACTTAAACTAAACTTCCAAAGTATAAAAAATACACTTTGCACAAGATTTTACTATTGAGATTTAAGGAATATAAGTGTGGTTGATCTCAGCTGCAAGCTCTTGGCCATACAGCTATAAGGAGGCCACTAGCTGCAGCTGGCCCAAGGCCATGGAGAGAAGGCCATAGCTACGGTGCCCATGGCCGTGGAGTCTAGTGAATGCCCCATGCACTGGTGCATGGCTTCAAGCCATTGCTTCCCATCGTGTGACAAGGCGTGAAGGCGGTGTTCAAGCAGGGACAGAAAATACCGGTGGTCCACATGGTGCGACATGGCCAAGGAGAAAATCGGTGAGGTGCTGTTTCGCGCCATGCGCACGTGGCCCAGTGCCAACGGTCCACACTTGATGGGGGCAGACGATGCCGGCGGACAACTAGGTGGCTGCCGGTGGCTCTGTCATGCCCTGGCAGGACTGGGCCGAGGAGTTCTTAGCCACTGGCAGTCTCATTCACGTGTCATGCTTGAGGTCTCCGTCAGGGTGCGGTGGTTGCGGACTATCTTCAAAGAGATAGACAGCGCCGATGGTTCGTTTGGTGATCGTCGGCGCAACCCTGGCTGCTCCACAGCGGGTTCGTGGCTCATCTAGGCGCATGACACCATGTACCTTCTTGCATAACTCAAACGAGAGGTACGACCCTTGGGTGGAGGCCACCGGCATCAAACAAAAACTACCAGCAATCCACATGGTGGTCGTCGAAGGGTCAACGGGCACCGCGGCGGGCTGGCAACATGCACCCGTGTGCACTTTGTGTGCCACGCATAGTTGAACATGCATGGGCACTATTCACTTAAGTGCACAGTGCCCCCTTCTTTGTACTTGTGTATGCGCCAGTGTTTTCCAAATATACCTTGTACTTAAAGTACACGAAGCAATGGCATTTGCAACCTAAATGGTCGCAAAGTTTGGTTCCCGACCCTACATGCTAGATTTATAAAAAGTGTATTGCACTTTCAATCTTCCATTTCCTGTAATAGTGATTTTCATAAAAATAAAGTTGGAAAGGCTGAAGATACTTATCTAGAAAAATTTCATCTGCTCCTTCGTATATTATTCAGTGCGCCGAGAAATTTTCCTTCTTCCACTTTCGGTGCAAAAACAATCTTAATCCCACAGACAGTACCACTGTTAATGCCCAAAATCGCACAGCCTAGAAGGGAAGAAAGATCCATTCCTGAGAAGTGCTGAGGTGGGCTGGGCCTTGATTGGTGTTATTTGGAGCCCCCCACAGTGGTCTGGTGCGGTTGTATGGTGTTGATGCGTACATCCATAGCGGTGAACAGTATTTAAATGTAGAGAAAATAAGAAGAGATGAACAAACAGATTTACGTTGTTCAGCATTAGGCTTACGTCCACGGGGATTTGGAGAAGAGAGATTCTACTAAAATAAGCTTGTTTACAGTCTCTCATGTCTCACTGTACAATGGGAGCTGTAGATTTACTTGTAGGAAAATATATTCTCTCTGAAGCTTTCAGGTTGAAGAAGTCCCAAAAGTTGGAAGCCATCCCAAAAGTCTCTAAAACTGTAGGCACTCTGCCCTTTTTATCTAACCAGCTTCATGTGTGTAGCTCGGTAGTGTTGAGGGATGTCTGATTTGCATGTCTAACCCCCTCTTTCTTTTCTACTTTCTCCTGACACCTTCACCCCATTGTCCCTTCTTGTCCCATTTCCCTCTCTCTTCCTTTGTCTTCTAGTGATAGCCCCCTGATGGGCAAGATTTGAAAACTCTTAAACACTGTAAAAACATAGTTGCTTAGAATTGCTATAGCCACAAAGATAATTTACAAAATTAAATTTATAAATTAACATAATTTTATATGATATATTAAATTTATTTTATAATAAAAATAATTTTACAATCTGAGTTATATCATGAAGTCATTGCAATCATGAATCACTCCATTTCTAGTGATATATAATTTATCGTCTACGTACCGCCACAACAAATTAAGCAATGATAATAGGCAATATCTTTTCAGTAGGTCCAACAAATCTATTTTATTTGGGACGCCACATGCATGAATCAATCTTAAACAAAGTTGCCTTGTCGATACTCCCACATTAATTTCCTTGATCTGTATGATCAGCTTGAAGAAACTTCAGTTTGATCTTGCGAAGTGTGTCTGAAGCATTTTTAATATTAATTCTTTGTTCAGGTGACTCTGCATAGCAATCCAAAGCCAATCTCATAATAGAAGATATAAGGTCCTCCATGGAAGCATCATCTCTTTTGTTGCTCAACAGATTGCCATCAATAATGCCAGTTACCAAAAGTACTAGTAATGCTTCCTCTATCCAACTCTTCAAACTCATTTCTTCTGAAAATTTGTCATTTGTAGGTCACTTTCTTGTGAAAGTTTTGAGTAAAATGCCGTAACTATACACACCGCCTCTTGTAGAAATAATTCATTCCAATCCATAGTCTATTAAGTAATAACATTACAACTTATCATGAGCATATACATTCAAGGTTTGATAATAAATAAATAAATAATCCAAACAAAAATAGAGATTGTGCACATATCAATATTATACACAAAGACTACTTATACACACACACATATTATGTATATTTATATGAGTAGAGAGTGATAGATTTGCAAGTTTCAGATGTATCACCTGGTGCCATATAACCGATAGTAGCGAGAGTCATGGTTCGCATCATAGAATCTCCATCACCAAAGAGTTTGGCCATGCCAAAATCAGCAAGATGTGCAACCAAATCTTCGTCTAGTAAGATGTTGCTAGGCTTCAAATCACAATGAACAATAGTTGTTGAATAACCATAATGGAGGTATTCTAGTGTTGATGCCACATCTACCATTATATTTAGCCTTTGTAAGATATTCAAATAGTAATTATGAGAATACAACCACTTCTCCAAGTTTCCATTAGGCATGTATTCCAAAACAAGGGCCTTGAATTCAATGTTGCTACAAATGCTGATGATTTTGATAAGATTTCTATGACGAGTATTCTGGAGTACCTCACACTCTACTTCAAAACTCTTGAATGCCCCTTCCACTTGCAAGTTCAATACTTTTATTGCAACATTCATCCCATCTGAGAGTATTCCTTTATATACTAATCCAAAACTCCATTCGCCAAGTAAATTGTTCAAGCTGAACCTTTGTGTTGCCTGTACAATTAAGTTGCTGGTGGGAAATTATTTTCCATATCACTGGCGGTGATGGGTCTGCCTCAATTGGAACTTTGGCATTCTGTATTTTGCATCTAGTCCAGGCCAATACAAGGGCCACTACGAGCAATATTGTTAACCCAATTACTGGTAGTACGTACTTTAGCACATGCGCCATAGTAGTCTTTTTCTTAAGAGGAGAATCTTCTTTACATGGGGGAACTTGCAGCCTTGGAGCACCACAAAGTGCATTATTTGACATAAATGATGCAGCTGAGAAGTTTTCAAATGGTCCTCCTATAGGAATTTTTCCTTGTAGTCAATTGAAAGAGACATTTAAATATTTTAGATATAAAAGTGCTTCTAAGGACTTGGAAATTTCACCCGATAACTTGTTATTGGAAAGATCCAAGAACTCCAAGCTTACCAATTCTCCACATGCTTCAGGAATTGATCCTTCTAATTGATTGTAGGATAAGGAGTGTAATGCCCCGGTCTCAAAGGGGTTGGAGAGTTACTCATCGTCGCTCAAAATCATGTCTCAATCATATAGTTATAAACTCCAAAGTTTTTAATAACACATACAACTTACTATTTCAAATCCACTACTCCAAAATGAATAATCTAAAACACCACAAAATCTCAAAATAAACCTCAACCTTCCAAAATACCCAATCGACAAAGCAAAGCAGAACTATAAAATCAAATGCTCAGATAACCAAATTACCCACTTTGTACTTATTCCAATATGCTCACATAGCCTTATACACAATTTCTAGTCTTGATCCCAGTTGTATCACCAAAAATTATCTGAAAAATGTTATAGAAATAAGGGGTGAGTTATCAATAACTCAGTAAGCAGATAACATATACTAGTATGTAAACATGAATCTTTTCAGAGAGTTCAGTATGTAGAAACAAAATATTTCATTTTCATATGCAGATCTCATAAACGAGTTATCAGAAAATCAGAGCAACATTTCAATCTTTTCATACTCAAAACCCAACTCTTCATATTTAAAGACACTTTTCATATTCAAAAACCAACTATTCATATTCAAAAATCCGTTTCATATTCAAAAATCCTTTTCATATTCCAAAAAATCAATTGTTCATGTTTAAAGATCCGTTTCATATTCAAAGTCCATTTTCATATTCAAAAACGCTTTGGCATAGCATAACTAAACATGTTCATCTTATCATATCATATCATATCAAATCATATACCATGTTTAACTCCCACGGTAAGATTGTGCTATCCCCCTCGATAGCCAAACCAGGTAGTATCATATTGTGAAACTTCCCCTTTATCAATCTCGGAATCCTGAGTGTGCACATAGGAAAGAACACATAAAAGACCACTTTGTTTCTAAAGTGGGTGCACTCATATCATATCATGTTGGTACCAACCATATCACGTGAACCAGTATCATCATATCAGAACCATAATCAGAATCAGAATCAAAACAGATAAGTATGCCTAAGGTTTTTCATATCCATATCATATCAAACCACGTGTTGAACATATTCATATCATTTCCATTTGATCATAAACAAACCCAAATCATTTACATCTCGTACGTACAAAAATTCACACATATCGTATTCGTTATTTTGCACATTTAAGAAACATGTCAAATATTGCTCGTCTATATTATTCATGTCAAAAATATTTTTTTTTCTCTTTCATATGTATCTCATGAGTGAATGCAAAATATATACTGAGGTTTTTTTTCACCTTTTCTTTTCAAAATAACATGCATATTTTTACAAACCAACCTCAGTTCATTTCTTTTTATGCAAATCTAGTATAGGAATCCCACTTACCTAAACTTTTTAGCTATTCAGAATCTTTCCATAATCGTGCTGAATGAATGTCAATAGTCACCTATACAGAACACTAAGCGTTATTAAACTTCTAAAAGGACTAGCTAAAACGCTTCATTTACCTAAATTCATATTCCGGAAAATAGATTTGATAACTATCTAGTTATCAGAAATATAATAAATATATTATGATAAAAAATAATCTTAACTTATTATAAAATAATTTTATCAGATATGGCAAAGCAACTTAAATTCATTTCAAAAATTAACTTAATCATATTTAAAACTCATTGTCGTGGCTGGTGGTACCAAACTGGGTTGAGGACCAGGTGATGGGGTTGCTCTGTTTTGATGGAGCAAAAACAGGGACGAGGCAGTTTGGGCTGTTTTTATGGTGATTGGCCTCAGGTGCTGGCTGGGTAACATGGGTCATGGTGCAGGGTGGCATCGTAGAGGGGAAGATGCATGCAGAATGTTGTTTGCCGTGTATGTAGTGGCTACTGCTACTGTGTGGGCTACTGGCTTCGGTGCTTGGTTCACGGCAGTGGCGTTGCCTTATGGTCTGGGACCATTGGCTTTGGGGGGCAGGGGTGAGAAACTGATGTGAGGGAGAGGGAGAGAGTCTGATGAGAGTGAAGTTTCTGAAAGTGAAGAAAAAAAGATATGGTTGTGAAGTTGAAGAAAAATTGGGTGTGAGATTCGGAGCAAACAAAAACTGAAAAGCAGAGACGGAGAGAGGAAGAAACTGTCGGAGGACAAGAAAAAGAAAGGAAGACAAAGGCTTAATGCCTTACCTGAAAACGACGCCGTAATGCTCCTTCGGTGAAAACTGGTCTGGGCTTGGGTTTTACAAGGAGAGATTAATAGGTACCAAACACAGAGTATAAACGCTAGGATAATTATTCTCTTCGGGTGAGAATGTACCACAATTGTTGAATGCAAATACTTGATGATCTATTAATGAAAGCCTTGGCTGCTTTAAATAAGCAAAGCCATTTTCAAAAGAACCGAAATAAACGGAAATTTATCAGTTTTTCACTAGAACTCTTCTACATAAACAGAGCATATCCTATGGAATTAAATGACGTAAAACTGTAAAACTTGTATCAAATTGTAAAACTGTAAAATTGTAAAACTTGTAACTACGGATCCTTCTATATGTCAAACTCTCGACCGATCTATAAATCCTCTTGTACGTAAACTTCTCGACCGTCATGTTCCAATCCCCTTCTATTTCTGTATTGTTCTTTATCTGTTTAACGGCCTCCTCTACACGTATGCACTATTCTTTACGTCCCAATTCATCCCAAATATTTGGGATTTGGTTTACGGCCCCTCTCAGATTGTCGTGGCCTATCAGAGATGAACTAGATCTTTGAGTCCTCCGATTGTTGTTGGGATATCACTTGATAACTGATTTCTTGATAAATCTAATATTATTAGGACCTTCATATTCCCCATCTCTATCGGGAGAGAGCCATCCAGAAGATTTGATGACAAATTGACCTCCAAGATATAGTAAGGTTCCACAAGGTTAAGGGAACCATAGAAGTTAACCGGTTGAAGGCCAAGTAAAGATTTCTTAAAGAATTCAGAGTTCCCATGCATTCAGGAATGCCTCCGGTGAGCACATTACTAGCTAAATTTAATCCTACCAAGCTCTCCAAATTAGAAAGATCAGATGGGATGGAACCTTCAAGTTTGTTATTTTGAAGGTATAAAGCTTGAATCTTGTGCAACTTCCCCACTGTAGTTGGAATAGGTCCAGCAAATTGATTGTTATCTAGCAACAAAGTCGTCAAGCTGCTTAAATTGCCGATTTCTCTAGGAATGTTGCCATTTATATTACAATGATCTATTCCAAAGTATTGAAGAGAAGTAGAAAGATTTCCAACAGAACTGGGAAAGATTCCATTTAGTGGATTATCGGACAAAAGTAATATTTCGAGATAACTGAAATTTGACGAGGTAGAGAAAAAGCTTGACTCTGGAGTAGAAGATTCAATGGTCAGATTATTGCTTGCTAGGTTGAGCAGCCTGAACCATAAATTACCAAGTGTGTTAGGGATTAAGCCCGATAATGAGTTGTAAGCCAACTCTAATTCGATGAGCAGTGAAGCGTTGGAGATAGAACTGGGAATTATTCCACAAAGTTGGTTTCCCCCAAGAAATAGCTGTTGAAGATTTGGAAGGAAATTTCCCATATTTAATGGAAGATGGCCTGAAAGATTATTTAATGTGACTCCAATATACTTTATTGTTGAGATATTGAAGATCTCGAATGGAATTGGACCAGCAAAACCACCACTTGAGATATCAATCAACTCTAAGTTTTGCAGATTTCCAATTTCACTTGGTATTGTTGCACCTGTCATGCACAAATATGGATGATAATGCATTAAAATCATTATTTATATATCCGAGACTTAGATTATGTTTGGAATGAGATGAGAATTTTGTGTTTTGTTTTAAAGTTTAAAATATTATTTTTTAGTTTTAAGATTTGAAAAAGTTAAATTGAAATTTGAAAAAGTTATATTGGGATTTGAAAAAGTTGGATTATTTATTATATTTTATATGGAGATTTGAAAAAGTGTAGAGATGAGATGAGATAAAGATGAAAATTTTGAGTAAAACTTGTTTTCCAAACCTATCCTTAAAGATATTAATATAGTTGACTATTAAACAAGCCACCTGGCCTGCTAGCTAGTTGCTGATCTCCCTCAAATATATTAATATTACGGCCTAGTTTTATTCAGAGGGCCACATGCTGACCAACGGTTTTAATCTATGATGTTTCCAACTTGATTTCTAATTTATAAACTTACTGTATTGCAGACATGCATGGTACTCATTTATAAATTAAATATGTATAACTATGAACAAAAAAGAAACAAATTAAGGCAGAAAGAAGCCTAGAACACCCCGCACCCCCAGGCCCCAACACCACCAAAAAGAAATTATGTTTTAGTTACCATGTATGTATATTGTAGACAAATTACTTTGTGCTCTCATTTGAAGACTACCTTGCTAATCTAGCTGATACGATCGGAGAGCATGTTAATTTGCTGAATCAATTTGTTGGCATCCATGTAATAATTGATCAAAACAACACTAAACATACCTTCAAAGTTGTTGTAGCCAAGGTTTAACTCTGTAAGCATGGTTAAGTTCCATATTTCCTGGGGCACCCTTCCCATAAAATTATTTAATGGCAACGATAACATTTGCAGCTTGCATTTGAACAAAGTGGCCTGACGGAAGTTCACCAGAAAACTGATTACGAGTGACTGAAAAATATAGTAAGTTGGGAAGATTATCAAACATATTCATTGGTAGTCCACCCGAAAGCTCATTAGTGCCAAGGTCAATGCTTTGCACTAAAGACATGTTGCAGAAAACAGATGGCATTGGACCTGAAAACTTGTTCGCTCCGATGAAAATATGTCGCAAAGGAGATATGTTGAAGATGGAGGAAGGTATAGAGTCAGAAAGGAGATTATAACTAAGACTAATTGTTTGCAGCTCAGAGATAGGATAGTACCTGTGAAACTATTACCAGACAGATACAAATATCGAAGTCTGGATAGCAATCCTATCTATGATGGAATTCCACCACTAAAGTCATTGAATCGAAAGTGCAAGAGTTCCAACCGATAAAGACGAGCCAAGTTGTCGGGAATAGAGCCACTAAAAGAGTTGTTTCTGATGTCTAGACTAACAAGAAATGAAAGGTTGCCGATGTCTGGAGGAATGGTGCCAACAAGACCCATGTAAGAAAGGTTCAAGGCCACGACTCGAAGATGTTTGGAACCACAACTAACACCAACCCAGTTACAAACAGAGGTGCTCCTCGACCAGTTGCTTGTCAAAACATTGTGAGGATCATGAGAAATGTGAGCCCTTAAGGCAAAAAGAGCAGATTGATCCGTGGTAATGTTGGGAGCTGCTGCATTAGCAAAGCTAGCCATGTAACATTGTAACAAAGGTGTGACACAAACGAGGAGCAGGAAACAACTTGTGTCCATGAGTAGTATGTTGATCGAGGGACGTTCTAGGATTATTGTGGCACTCAAGGAAGGATAAGGGGAATTGAAATACACTGCCTTTTTGTGTTTCTTTCTTAATTCCTTTTCTTTCGGCTCAAGCAATATATTCAGTCAATATTGTTGGCTTCGCTCAAATTAAAGGAAAGATGAACAAGCAGTCGTTTGAATGGCATAGAACTCGAGGTTGGAAAAGTTAGGCTTTATATACAAGGAGATCAGTGCGGCATGGCGCATCATAGCCAGAAATAGTACGAGTTCAAGATGATCAGTTGAAAGTTAAAAGTTGAATAAAATATTATTTTTTAATATTATTATTATTTTAAAATTTAAAAAAATTAAAATTTTTATTATATTTAATATGAGAATTTATGAAAATTATAATGATGAAATGAGATAAGTTGAAAGTATTTTTCAATCCAAATTGAGTCGATTCATACGCAACCGCCGGGTCAATAGACGTCATGCATGATGATACCTAGGAGAGGTTTAGGGGTTGAGATGAGAATTTTATATTTTGTTTTAAAGTTTAAAATATTATTTTTTAGTTTTGAAGTTTGAAAAAATTGAATTGAGATTTGAAAAAGTTAAATTATTTATTATATTTTGTATGAAAATTTGAAAAATGTGTAACGATGAGTTAAAATGAGATAAAAATTTTTAAGAATTCTTGACCCCAAACCTACCCTAGTATACAAGAAATCGTGTATATTAACCGTATAATTTATAGTTGACGTGCTTCTCTCTGCCGTTATCGTCCTTTCTCAGCAATTTATTGGTCTTTTAACGGATTTTTCAGTCCTTCGATCCTGTCCTCAAAAATAATGTGGACGTGATTTTTGGTCTATAGACTCTGAGGTCTTCGTCCAACCTCGAAGTCATACATTCATGTAGCCTGACGTTCATAAATTCCTGTTTATGGAACGGAGAAAAGGAAACCAAACTTGATGAAAGAGAACCAAAAAATTAGGAGAAAAAAACGACGACGTTAAAGTCATAGAGTAGCGAGAGGGAGAGAAAAAAAGCTCTCCCTCTGAATGTGTAATAGTATTGGTTTACTCTTTGAAAAGTATTTTGCAAGTTTTGTTATACTTTTTCAATGTGTAATATATAGTACTAGTACTGGTTTAGAGTGAGTTTGGATGTTGAAGTGAGTTGAGTTGAGTTGAGTTGAGTTGAGTTGAGATGATAAAATATTGTTAGAATATTATTTTTTAATATTAAAATTGTTTTGAAATTTGAAAAAGTTGAATTGTTTATTATATTTTGTATTGAAATTTGAAAAAGGTATTATGATGAGTTGAGATGAATTGAGATGAGTTGGGATAAGTTGAGGATCCAAACGAAGCCTTACTCTTTCAAAAGCTCGTGAAGTTTTTGTTTTTTGTATATGTTTATATATATGCCTCATGTAATTAATTGTATCTACTCCCTATATATATATATATATAAAACTTGGTAATTAATTGAAATTCCAATTTCTACTCTTTCTGTAATCAATATTGTATAGGCTATGCCCAAGAGGATATTC
The DNA here is from genome assembly GCA_029856935.1 of Cyclocarya paliurus. Lineage (NCBI taxonomy): Eukaryota > Viridiplantae > Streptophyta > Magnoliopsida > Fagales > Juglandaceae > Cyclocarya > Cyclocarya paliurus. Next base: position 20,602,518 of record CM056951.1, read on the forward strand.
CAACATCCACCAGCTACGAACGTTGGGTTGTTGATCACGTTATATATTGTTAGTTAATGATTAAATGAAAATTTTAAAATTAACAAGTGTTTGTATTTTAGTTATTTTTAAATTTTGAGATTGAGATGAAATAAAATCGTCTCATCATCTTAACATTCAAACGAGCCCTTCGTGTTGGGCCCCCAGTAAGCCCATGACCCATGTTGCTTCTTTAATTGATAACCCAGCCTCTTACTTCCATGGCCCATTACTAGGTCCATGCTCTTCAGCCCACGACAGCTTCTTACCCTAAGGTTCCCTCACGACATTCAGAATCTTCACCTCAATTCCCTTTTGTTCTTCTTCCAGCCGTCGCATCTGGTAAATTCTTTCATTTTTTTTGCTATCAGCATACTTTTTCATTCTTTCTTGGACTTTAATTATGTTATGCTTCAACAAGCCTCATAATTGCTCACGGCTTCTCAAGGTAATCTCCACTTCTTCCAACCGTGTTGTGCCTGAGATATAACTAATTAATTTGGGTAGACTATATTCGTATAATGCCTCAAATAGAGTTATTTTTGTAGATGCATGCATGCTCGAATTATAGCACCATTCTGCCAGTTCGATCTACTTAGCCCAATCCCTTGGTCTGTCACTCACATAACATCTTAAGTAGTTTTGACTGCTTCAGTTTGACCATCTGTTTGTAGATGGTAAGCAATACTAAAGGCCAGTTGGACTCCCTGTAATAAAAACAACTCTTTCCAAAACCTACTGGTAAAAGTAGGGTCTCAGTCAGAGATGATGAAATGTGACATTCCATGTAGTTTAAATATATGTTTCATAAAGAGCTGTGCCACCACCTTAGAAATGTAGGGATGACAAATAGGCACAAAATGACTATACTTGGTAAACTTGTCCACGAGAACCCATAAGGCATTAAACTTTCCCTTAGCTGCTGCACATGTTGTCGTACTATCATCATTTTGTCTCATTTTCAGATCGATGTTGTATTTACTTGAAACAGAAAAAGAAAAAGAAAATAGCAGAGTATATATAGATCCTTTAGAATTAATTTGTAAGATTATTATAATATTTTGGAAATGAAGACGTTGTAAGTACGTACCTGATCACTTGGTAGTTTTTAATCACTGCTAATTAAGAGGGTACCAATTATTTAGTTCTAAACCAACAGATCGGATCCTAAGCATAATTATTTGTTGATATATGATCAGTTTAGACTGTTTAGTTTACATCCAGAGAGAAGCTTATTAAATATATCGTGTTAACTTATATCCAGTCGAATATATATATATAAAAGAAGACTATCAAATGTATCAATTTCCTGAGAAATATTTATTGTCAATTGCTAACAAGGACTTCGGCTTATATCCAGCTACAAAAAAATTTCCTGTTAAAAAATAAATGGGCGATATTTATTTATTTATTCATATATTCAACCTAATCGATTTCACTCATTTATTTTCATAACAGGCCAGACTCGTCTAAAATATATAAAATATTATATATTTTATATTGATGCGTTATATTTTAAGCAACTTTTTAAGCGACTTAAAATGTATCCTCCGATTTAATTATTCCAGCAAAATATTAAAAATCTATTATCTGCATGCAGAAGCAACAAATCCTAATAATAAGTTTTGAACTTGTTGCCAATTAATGGCTCGAGTCTTGGACTTGGTCCAACCGGTAACCATTCTATCTTGCCGGCAATTATTTGATTCCCAGTAGGCAAAATATTAAGAGTTATGATAAACTTACAATCTTTTACAATTTATTTTAAATAAATTAATGTAATAGTGTCACTTCATTAAAAAGTATTTTTAACTTTACATGGCTACCCTTTATTTTTTATTTTTAGTAGCGTAATAAAATAGTTATAAACTTTAATGTTTATAAAATAGGTCCATGGAAGACAGTAGCCTGGCGCGTGCCTTGTTTGGTATGCTTAATGTTTTTACTTTCTTATTTATGTTGACTTGATATAGCTAGCCCATATTAAGAACGAAGTTGATTAACTTGAATTTCCTAGGAAAAGTGCAGGTCCAAAGGAATGCCACTTAAAATTGGAATGTCCTACAAGGCAAAAAATATATATTGGCATTGTAAGAGGTCTGGCTTACTACTTGCATGAGGAATAGACAATAGAAATTGTTAATAGGCACATAAAAACTACAAATGTGCCACTACTGGATGGAGAGTTTAACCCAAAGATTTCTGATTTTGGTTTGCCTTAGCTCGACGAAGAGGAAAATACCCATATCAGCACTCGAGTAGCTGGAACGATGTAAGCTGCATCTTTCTCTCTAACCTTCTATTTAGAGCCCACTTGCAATTCTTTTTATTTTCTTTCTGTTTTCCCTCCTTAGCTATAAAGAGAATTGCAAATTAGGTGTTTGTGAAAAAGTCTCAGACACCATGAAAGCTTATCGAGAGCCTTGTATTATATATAAAGGGTATTTTATACAGAAGGATATGTATTATACAGAAAACAGCGTAACGGTACAATTTTGAAAAATATGTTAAGATGATTTGGTGCTTGATTGTGTGGTTGTCATATTTGTGCTTGATTGTGTAGGCAGATAGGGCATCATTTAAGAAACATGACCCTGTAACTATGTTTCTGAAGATGTTAGAAATTGTTGCGGAGAAGAGCAACATGAAATATCGACCAAATGAAAATTATCTATGCCTTCTAGATTAGGTAAGATTGATCTAAATCCTTAATTATATGCATTTAAGAAAGCTTAGACATGCATCCCAATCTGTTACTCTAGAATCGAGTACCAAAATAAATTGAACTAGCTCAATATTGGAATGAGTTCACATGTCTTTGTTTTCGTGAACATAGTTTTGCTCCTTTGTGCTTGAGTTCTGAGTTCATATACTTCAAATATATGTATAATTTGTTTATCTTGCACGTTTGGTTATGTTGCTCTCTTCTATTGATTCTCTACTTTTCATTTCATTCTTTCATGTAATGCTTATTCCAGGTCCTTGTTCTACAACAAAAGGGTGATCTAATGGAGCAGGTGGATCCAAAGTTGGGCTCCGAGTTCATCAAGGAGGAGGCAATAAGAATGATTAAGTAGCTCTACCTTGTGCAAATCCATCTTCAGCACTTAGACTCACCATGTCTGCAGTAGTAGCATGCTCGAAGGCCAAATTGTTGCTAATGAAGATATCAAGGATCCAAGCATATATGGAAATGAATATAGGCTTGGAGCTTTAAGAGACCAGTTTGATCAGATCCAACAAGTAAGGAGTAGTTCAAGTGAAGTTGAGACCCTTATTCATTCATCAGATCCCACATGGTCTGGAACTTCTTCTACTTTTGCCCACGACCTCTATCTATTCAATCTCGATAGTCGACAATGTTAGCAAAATATTTTTCCCCACCATGCAAGATATTTCTTCTAATAAAAAGATCATACTATATTTGCTTCGCCAAGACTAACTTCCAAGAGTCTAAGAAACAACCCTAACTTTAAGTCCATGCTTCTTAAGGATTTTGGACACATACATACATATATATATATATATATATATATATGTATATATATATTAATGTACGTACATGTAGTTAATGGATATGAATATATATATACATAACAAGTACTTAACGTACATGTAGAAATATGATCTAGTGATGTTTCGTTTTAGTTTTCGATTTTTATTCCAAAGTTTCCAATTGCTAGACAACGATTTTGACTAGTTAGCTAACGTACGTCCCCTTCCGGCCACAACAAGGTCACTCAACTCTTTCACATCCTAGACTGTTAAACACACTAAGAAAGCTTGTAATGCTGTAGCTCATGCTTTGAGCCGTGATGCTCTTAGCATACATGAGAGGACCATCTTGACGGATGTTATAACTGACTGTATTCAACACTTGCTATAATCAGCAGCCTTAACTGGTATAGGAGAGCAGCTTGACTCTTGAAGGAATAACTTTATGTAGAGCCTAACTGAAAGTGACATAAAGCCATAACTTTATGCCTTCCATGTCTTATGCTGTGCTGTATTCTATGTTTTCTGTAAGCTTTGGCCAATTTTGCTGAAAGCTATTGATGAATGAGATTAGATTTTAATAAATAAATAAAATAATCCCCTTTACTTAAAATTTTACGATGATACAAAAATTTTCTTAGACTTTCATTTAACACTGAATATAACTCGTGTTATTTTAATATAAATGCCTGGTATATATTCCTAATTTAATAAATATATTAATAATATCTTTTGTATCTTAAGTTATGTCTTTTGTTTGTGTAATAAATATATATAGCACAATATAGATTACAAAAAAAGTATCAAAATGTATTTAATGGCTCTAACACTAGTTCGGCCTTTCAAAAATGAATTTATGTATCCCATAAGAACAACAACGAGTTTTGTTTTTTTGTTTTTGTTTTTTTTTATAATCTTCATAGAAAAAGTTCATTAGCATTTAACTTGAAGTGAAATGGAATTCATACCATCATGCATATCATAAACTTCAAAAGCTCAAAGCTTTGAGTCATTCCTTATCAACACAAGTAAAGCTTGATTTTGGATAAAACTCTACAAAAAAGAACACATAATGATTATTAAATGTTAAAAAATAATAAACATTATGAAAAAACTTAGTAAATATGTAAAAAGGAAATGAGTCCATTACCCAATTCCGATTCAAAACTTTCAACATTATCTAATGAGGCATAAAGATCAATAGATATTGAATCTTTCAACCAATTTTGCGTATAAACGAGTGCCTAAACTATTCTTGGAGATAACGAACTATGAAATGGGTCAACCACACGACCCCTTGCACTGAAGGCTGACTAGAAAGAAACAATAGAAATAGAAATGATTATCACATCTCGTGCAACTCTTGCCGCCAAAATACGATACTTTACTTCATTAATCTTCCACTAATCCAAAATATCAAAATTTAGAGCTCGTGCCTCACGACTATGCTCCAATTATTGATTGATCTCTAATTTGTTCATCAAATTAGATTCAATGATTTCTTCATCATATTCAACCTAAAAACTCTATTCAGAATTATAATCATTCATGCTATGATCAATTGAGAAAGGAGGCTCAAAATAAGGAACAACTCCATATATTATTTTGAACTCAATCATCAACTATTTCACTTTTGTAATCATTTCTTCTACTAAATTACCACCATATTTGTGTTGAACCAAAAATGCAAAAGACTAAATTTGCATTTGAGACCAAGAACAACAACAATGAATATTATTAAGTAGTCTTTTCAATTGATCCCCATATTTATCATACTTCTCTCCATATTCGCCACCATGCATCTTAATACTGGATACTGGATCATTACTTTGACTCATTTTTTATAAATGTGATTGGATGCTGCAAAGTTTATGGAAATAAGCATTAGATGTGACATACAAAGAGCAAAAAGTCCCATAGTAGCATCATAAAAAAATCTTAAAAAACGTTACCAATACCCTAACTCTCTCCCAATCACTAGAGTCTAGAAGGCCCAAGTTCACACTATAATAATAATGAGAAAATAAGCATCATCCTTATCCAATCACAAAAATGGTTTTTAAACGTTTATGCTACTTCCAACGTGAGATAAGTTGACTTTCATCTTGTGGAACATCAAGGTGCACCAATTTTGAACAACCAATTTTCTCATTCTCTATACATTTTTTGAATTTTTTCATTCTTGCTAGAGAAGATCTAACATACCTAATTGATTAAGCACCCTTGTGATTGAATCATCACAATCTTTTAGCCCATCATTCACAATGAGGTTCATAATATGAACACAATACCTTATGTGAATATACTTCACTTCCAACAAACGACCTCCTAAGAACTTCCTCAAATACTCGATAGCAACATCATTTAAGGAAGCATTATCAATTGGAATAGCAAAGATTTTGTCAATATCTCAATCTTGTAGGCATGAATCTACATACTTTCTAATTGTGTCTCCTTTGTGATTAAGAGTCATACAAAAGTTTATTATTCTTTTGTGCAATTTCGATTCACAATCGATAAGTACAGTAATACACATAATTAATTTCTGAATCGATGTCCATATGTCAATGATTAAACAAGGATATGAGAAATAAACCATATATATAAATTCTTCAGATGGGCAAATAATTTTGCTAAACGGAGCGGTGCATGAGCCACACGCGTAGCCTAAAGGGAGCACGTGTATTCCACGTGCCACCACTCAGGGTGCCCTTCTGCTACCAAGCGCAGCTTTTCTAGGTCTAGGACCACCGGCTACTTTAGACCTAACCATCCGCCATACCACCAGGGTGGTGCGTGGCCCGCAAGCACCATCACAGCCGCTGTTTGTATTTTTTTCCTCCAATGCTGAAAATGCAGATCTATATCTTTTCAAGATGTAATCCGTTATTTTTCCATGTATTTTTAATTTATGTAATGTCTTTTATTTTTAATTTCTGTAATGTCTTAGATGGAATGTGGGGTTGGTTTAACCCTACTCTATCTTAAACGGAGTATGGTTTGGTTAACTCTATCTTAGACAAAGTAGTGCTGTCTCTCAGACTTTAGGTCTGTAGAGGTTTGCAGTTTGGACTAGACCATGTCAATCATGGGTGTGTACTGGAGAGCTATTAATGTTGTAGTTGGCTTGTAATGTATGTTTCAAATCAAATTTGTAATGTCCGTTATTAATTAATGCAATATGATTTTATAAAAATATATATATGTATGTATGCATGATAATGCCAACTAAAATCATGATATACAAAAATGAAAGTCCAAACACATCTTGGTCATCATCAACTAGCTAGGAAATATTGAACAAAGTTTCCATCCCAAACCAAACTTGAATAACTTACTAGTTATTGCTAGTAGCCTACTACATTAGTACTCCACCCTAATATCTGATTTTTCTTCTGTGGTACCCATTTGAGACTTTCTTTTTCTGAAAAAAAGATTAATCATAGGATATTTGGATTTTAATTAAGGAGTTATATAGTGTACGTAATATTATACCTATTCTAGGTATTTATAACAAAAAATTGAGAATGCTAACCTAGGTGCTACTTAGCAAATGGATCAAATCAAACTCACAAACAGATTGGGTGTAACGCCCCACACCCTGATGGATCAGAAAATTACTACCTGTCACTTACAATCATATCTCCCAAAACTCAAATATCATTCTCAAAGACTCCAAAAGACAAAAACATAAACTCATCTACTTCAACTTAAAGCATAAATTTATCCACAAGGTCATTAATATGATAAATCCAATAAACACAAATCTACATTTCCACAATCTATAGTAATCCCAATCATAACATTCAATTAATTACACAAATCTCAATAATTCATAACAAATTGAAAACCCATATACCAAATAAAACTTCTCTAATTGACTAACTCAAAAATGAGTAGCACAAAAGCTATCCCAAGTGCAGGAGCATGTCGTGTAATAATTAGAAATAAATTCCTAAATCGTCTCTTCAGGGAAAGTGCTTAAAAATCAAATTTGTGTAAAATGGTGGAAATAGTTACAATGAGAGAATAAAAATAAAAGTGATGATATGTACAATGAATGTGGGAGTGCAAGGGAAATGAAAATTTACTAGTCATGGACTAGATTCATGTTTGTTGGTTTTGAGTGGATGATAAAAAGTAAGAAATTAAAATGCAAGACAGTAAATTAAAATTGCTGAAAATTAAATAACTGAAATGTAAGGGGACAATAAAATTTAAATGACATAAAAGTAAATTGCAAAAATTAAAGGTGCAGGAAAATTAAATGACAGTAATTTAAATTGCAGGAAATTAAAAGTGCGAGGAAATTAAATGACATAAATTTAAATTGCAGAAAATTAAAAGTGCGAGAAAATTAAATGACAATAATTTAAATTGCAAGAAATTTAAATTGCGAGAAAATTAAATGACATAAATTCAAAATTAAATAAGAACATGAATTGTAAGGAATAAACTTGATGTTTGGAAATGGAGACTACGTTCTCCAACCCAAAAATCTGAACTTCCAATTAAAATAAACTCTCAAAAATAAAATGGACTCTCAACATTTATCAAAAAGAACTGAAAATTTACTCACTAAACAAACTCAAAAATGGAAATGAAGACTTACAAAAATAAAGTTGACTGAGCCATAACCTAAAACGGACTAAAACTGATGAATGAATTACACTTAACTAAAAACTGAACAAAAAATAAAGACTGACTACAAACTCACTGAATGTTTTATTCTGAGAACTCTAGATTCTCACTCTAACATCTAACTCTTACTTAACACTAAAATCTATTCTAACTCTCCCTGACTTCTCTGTCCATTTACAAGCCCTTATATAGGCTTCAAAAGCCTCTGCATTGAATACACCCGTGCTGTCCATGTCCCACATGAAAGGTTTCGCGCCCGTATTTTTTTATTTTATAGATGAAAAGCTCTCAGCCGCCCACCGTTTTCTCTTTATTTTCTGTGGCGTTTTCCTTCTTCTTTGTTTGCCTCAGTGTGACATGCCGTGTGAGTGGTCAATCCCCATGAAAACAGCTACACCAAATTTCTTCATTGCTATCCGAAGCTCTCGTTTCGTGAGTTGGCCACTGTGTGCATGCATATATTTCTTCTGTCTCCTTCCGTTCTCATTTTCTGCATGCTACTTCTTCCTTTTTATTTCTTCTCATTTTCAGCACAGTGTTTTGTTTCGAGCGAAAGTGAAGCTGGTCGAAGAGCTTTGTGGCGGGCAGTGGTGGTGCTTCTACGTCGTGCATGGCTGGTTCGTATAGGTTGTATGCACGCTGTGGACGTACGGAGAAGCACTGCAGAGTGGAGGTGCTGCTAGGCTTCGGATGGCGGGAAGCACTTTAGTGCTTTGTTTTAGGATGCTGCAAACAGAGGATGGTGCTGCTAATGGCTGGGAACGGCTATGGAGAGGACGTGCGGTGATGCTTCTGGACGCCGTGGAGAAGCGGTTCATGGCCGTGCTCATGGTGTTTCTGTAGATGGGCGGCAACGTAGAGGATGGCTGAGCAGTGCGTGAAGATGCTGTGCTACGACTGGTGGTTCTGAGGGACGTTGGCAGTGAGGTAGAGGTGCTGGAGGTTGAAGATGACAGAAACGACGTGTCGTTTTTGTCTATGGACAAAACGACACGTCGTTTAGAGGACCTGTAAAAATAAAAAAATAAAAATAAAAATAAAAATAAATAAAAATAAAACTTAAACAAGCAAAATAAATAATAAATAATTAAAGAAACAAAAATAAAACTAGACAAAGAAAATAAATAAATAAAAATAAAATTAGACAAAAGATAAAAAAATAAAATATTAAAATTGTATTGTGCATAGAGAGAATATTATCAAATTAAATCACAAGTTATAAAATCAAGCATAAATTATACTTTTAATCAATTTAAATCACAACTTGGATTTATGCCTCTTAATCATTTTTTTTTATCTAAAACCAATGATAAAATAATAAAATAATTAAAAAAATGTTGGTTTTAAATGTATAAAATATGCAATAATGCAGCTCAATCACTAATCATCAATAGTACCCTTAGGTACTCAATCTTTCTATATTTAGCTAGTACAATCACTATTTCTGGTCCCTAGCTGAACTGTCAACATCATCTGAAAATATTATGAAGATAAGGGAGTGAGTTATCAACAACTCAATAAGTAAATAACATATATTAGTATGTAAATATGAGCCTCTTTAGAGAGTTCAGAATATAGAAACAAAATATTTCAGTTTCAATATGCAGATCTCAAAACATGTTATCAGAAAATCAGAACGACATTTCAAACTGTTCATATTCAAGGACCCTTTGGCATAACTTGATTGAACATCTTCATCTTATCATATCATTTCATATCATATCGTATCGTATCGTATCATATCGTATCATTATATCATATCATATATCATATTTAACTCCGTGGTAGAGTTGTGCTATTCCTGGTGGTCAAACCAGATAGTATCAAAATGTGAAACTTTCTCTTATTTATTTTTTGAGCCCTGAGTGTGAACACAGGAAAGAACACGTAGATAAACCACTTTTTTCAAAGTGGATGCACTCATATCAAAGATGTTGATACCAATCATATAACAGAATCAGAATCATCATATCAGAAGAAGAAACAGAATCATATACAAAATCAGAACAAAATAAAAAATTCATGCCAAAGGTTTTCTAGATGCATATCATATCAAACAGAGTGCTGAACATATTTATATCATTTTCACATAATCAAAATGGATTTAGAGCATCTTCTTAACACATGTACAAAATTTTCAGATTTCATATTCGCTCTTTTTTATATTTCAGAAATAACATATCAAAATATTATTCATGTCTACACTAATCATGTCAAAAAATATTTTTCTCTTTTTACAGATTTTATGAGTAATGCAAAACACATAACTAAGGTTGTTTTTCCATTTCTTTTCAAAACATGTCATGCACATTTTCATAAACCAACCTCAGTTCATTTTCCTTTTATACAAACCTTAGGATAAGAATCCCGCTTACCTACCTCTTGCAGCACATTATCTACGGTTTGAAATCGTAATCTAGCCTTGTCACAATAACCTAATTCAAAAATATTTATTCACACGTTAAAACTCGCATACTAGAATATTTCACCTTCACAATAATAGAATAGAACAAGCTCATAAATAGTTAAATACAACAACCAACCACCACTCATTTACTCCCGGTATGCAAACCACTCAACAATTTCATAGAATATACTATCATGCAGATCATAACCAGCCCTCAACACTACATTAGCCACTCTCCACATGTTACACAAACCAAATTGGAATGTAATACCCAACCAACCCACAAGTCAAACTCAAACATCCACACGACTTGCCACAGTTCCAGCTCGACACACTTCATCACTCAATCAGCCAAATAAACCACCCTAATAGCCAACATCAACTCAAAAATAGCTTGTATACAAATCCCAAAAACTGCTAACATGGACTCAACTGTCAGTATAAATCTCCAACACAACCGACATATAGCTCAAAATAGCCAACTAGTAACATACTAATCCGAGCCTGCACATATCAATCTAATAGAATCAACCCAATAGCTACAACCATAGACCAAAACTGGACAGCCACATAATACCACATATCTCATAACCAACATTAACCCAAACAGCAAAATGTACATCCAAACAATCTAACATTAACTCTAATAGTTAGTATATAACTCAAACAGTAACAAACAGCCACTCCTCAAACCCCGAGCGTCCACTTAACACCTTGCATGTCCAACACAATTTTTCCAACCTCAAGACCAGTCCAACACAATAAGCCCGCTTACAAAATCTCACGCAACCACCACATCAACAACACGCTATCCACACTTCATATCCAACCAAGAAATCACAATTTCACAATTCTTAATACACAACAAAGTCAACAACGTCTTCCAATAGGTACCAATATACAGATCACTTTTAACTAAATAATAAAAAGGCAGTACTAGCGCTCTAATTATCTTACCAAATTTTATGTGTTTAATTCAATAAAACACGATGGTGAGGAAAAGCTGTCTAAGGCTTAGTTCAGTGCCTTGTGATACAACATAATGGTGTTAGTCGAGATTTGTATATGAGGTTACTGCATAACAAAGTGAGAGAGGGGAATCTGAAAATTTAGAGAGAAAGGGAAAAAAGAAAAGAATAAGAACAATGGAGTTAACGGTGAGGGGTGCTTACCGATGTTCGACCCAAAATCCGGCGAGAGAATTTGACGGTAACCACGACCCTCAAATAATGGTGGTGTTGCATAGCTATGCAATGGAAAGGAAGAAACAAAATTAACCATAGAAATAAATGTATGCATCTCGGGTAGAGAGACGAACACAGAGAGAGATCTAAAACTTTGTGTGTGTGTGTGTGTGTGAGAGAGAGAGAGAGAGAGAGAGAAATAGAGAACAATGTAGAAGACCTAAATTTTCTTGGGTGAGGAGTATCATGTGCAAACCGAGAGTTGAGGAGTGTATTACCTGCGTGAAGGGGAGATTAGCGATGACGTCCTTAGTGACGGTGCTGCACGGCAGGGATGTGGTGAAGTTGCTTGGTGATCGTTAATTTCTCTGGTGATAGGGCTCGTCGGCCACACGTTTCCACCGCTCATGAATGCACGATACCAAGAGTTTCAAAAATTTTGTAGGAGAGGGAGCGAGATTCTGTTACGAGTGAAAATAAACAAGAGAGAAATTAAACTAATAAAACCTAAGTAATGATGTAATTGCATATGCATAGAGATTGGAGGAATTCTTGGTAGAGAAAAATGGGGAAGAGATTAACTGCTCAGACGTGAAGGAGGAGAAATCAGGAAAAAGAAACTGAAAGGAGGAAGAAAACTCACCTAGGTCGTGGGCCTGGGCTTGGGTCGTGGGCTTGGGCTTGGGCTTGGGCTTGGGCTTGGGCTTGGGCTTGGGCCTGGGTACTACATCCTCCCCCCATTAAAAAAATTTTCGTCCTCGGAATTCGCTACCAGCCATCAATACGTTCATTGAAGAGATGTGGGTATTTGACTTGCATCTCTCCCTCAAATTCCCACGAAACTTCTCTAATAGCATGATTGTTCCACAACACTTTAACCAAATGTATGGTTCAAGTTCGTAGTACTTGTTCCTTCTACTCTAGAATTTGCACTGGTTCCTCAGCATAAGTCAGATCTTCCTGAATCTGAAGTGGCCCATAGTCAAAAATGTGGGTGGGGTCGGGGATATACTTCCTCAACATAGAAACATAAAATACATTTTGCACCCCCACAAGTGTCGATGGTAGTGTCAACCTATATGCCATTGGTCGAACCCGACCAACAATCTCAAAGGGTCTGATATATCTACGACTCAGCTTACCCTTTTTTCCAAATTTCATAACTCCTTTCATTGGTGCAATCCTCAAGAACACTTTGTTTCCCACCTCAAACTCTAACTGACGACAACAATTATCTACATAACTCTTTTGTCGACTCTGGACTGCTTGCCTTCTAGCTCGAATGATGTCTATCTTCTCTGTGGTCTTCTGGATGAGTTCTAGCTCCAAAATTTTTCTTTTCACCCATTTCATCCCAATACAAGGGATATCTGCACCTTCTACCTTATAATGCCTAGTAAGGTGTCATTCCAATATCAATCTGATAACTATTATTATAGGCAAACTCGACTAGCGGTAAATGTCACATCCAAGTCCCCTTGAAGTCCATCACACATGCCCTTAACATGTTTTCTAAAATTTGAATAGTGCTTTCTGAATGTCCATTCATCTGAGAGTGAAAAGCAGTGCTGAAATTTAACCTAGGGCCTCCTGTAGGCTTCGCCAAAAGTTTGAAGTGAAACGAAGATCTCTATTCGACACAATGGATACCGGTACCCCATGCAATCTCACTATCTCCTGTACATATAACTCAATTAGTTTCTCCACCTTATAAGAAAATTTAATGGGTACGAAGTGAACAGTCTTCGTCAAGCGATCCACGATCACCCATATTGCATCATGTTCGCTCAATGTCCTTGGTAGGCCTGTCACAAAATCCATGGAGATATGCTCCCACTTCCATTCTAGAATCTAAAGTGGTTGCAACAAACTGGCCGGTCTCTGATGTTCTGCCTTTACCTGTTGGCAATTTAAGCACTCTTCTACAAATTTTTTAATTTCTGTTTTCATACCATTCTACCAATAAGACTCTCTAAAGTCCAGGTACATTTTGGTGCTCCTTGGATGAACTGTGTAAAACGAACGGTGTGCTTCCTCAAGAATTACCCTTTTTAGTTCATCATTAGCAGGCACGCACAATCTACCTCTAAACCTTAACACTCCATCCTCAAAAAATGATGAAATCAGATTTATTACCTTGGCTTACTTCTTCTACCAGCTTCACTAATCCTAAATCCTCTCAGCTTTAATTCTGTCTACCAAAGCTGGTTGAATGATCAAACTGGCTACAAAATTCTGTTGATCACTGGTGATAACCTCAATACCTACTCTTTCTAAATTCCTTAACAACTGGTGTTGAGTGGTAAGAGTTGCAACTGTTGGTCACATTGACTTCCTACTTAGTGCATCGTCTATAACATTAGCTTTACCAGGGTGATAGTTGACGATGCAATCATAATCCTTGATCAACTCAAGCCATCTTTTTTGCCTCATGTTTAATTCCTTTTAGGTGAAGAATTATCTCAAACACTTGTGATCCATAAAAACTTCACACTTTTCTCCATAAAGATAATGTATCCAAATCTTAAGTGCAAAAATGACTGCTGCCAATTCTAGATCATGCATGGGGTAATTTTGTCCGTATGACTTCAGTTGTCATAAAGCATATGCTATGAATTTCCCTTGTTGCATTAATACACAGCCCAAACCCAATCTCGATGCATCACTGTAAACCACAAATCCTCCCCTGGCAATGGGAACCGTTAAAATAGGGGTTGTCACTAACCTCTGTTTCAACTCCTGGAAGCTTTCTTTCACATTTTGTTATTCACTCAAACTTATTATTCCTCCTAGTGAGCACAGTGAGAGGAACTGTTATTTTGGAGAAACCATCAATGAATCGACCGTAATATCCCGTCAATCCTAAAAAACTTCTAACCTCGCACACATTCTTCGGCACCACCCAATTAACTACTACTTCCACTTTCCCCGAGTCCACTAAAATGCCATCTTTTGAAATTACATGCCCCAGAAATGAGATTGAATCTAGCCAGAATTCACACTTCTTCAACTTAGCAAATGACTTCTTATCCTTGAGTGTTCCGAGTACCAATCTCAAATGTTCTTCATGCTTAGTCTTGCTCTTAGAGTATATCCATATGCCATCAATAAAAACAACCACAAATGTATCCAAGAAGTCATGGAACACCCTGTTCATCAAGTCCATGAATACTATTGAGACTTTAGTCAGGCCAAAAAGGCATGACCAGAAACTCATAATGGTCGTATCTAGTCCTGAAAGCTGTCTTGGGTGCATCATCTTCCCTATTTTCAATTGATTATATCCCGACCATAGATCAATTTTTGAAAATACTTGTGGGTCCTGGAGTTGATCAAATAGATCCTCTATGCATGGTAGTGGATATTTATTCTTTATAGTAACTCGGTTAAGTTCCCTATAGTCAATGCACATCCTCATCGTCTCATCCTTCTTTTTCACAAATAAAACTGGGGCTCCCCACGGTAATAAAAATCCCTGTCTAATAAGTCTTGAAATTGTTCTTTGAATTATGCGAGCTCTGAAGGAGCCATTCTATAAGGAGCCTTACAAAGAGGTGTCGTGCCCAGAACTAAGTCAATAGCAAACTTCACCTCCCGTTCGGGTGGTAATCCCGACAAGTATTCAGGGAATACCTCTAGATATTCCCTCACAATAGAGATCTCCTCTAACATCAACTCCTCCTTTGGTGCATCCACCACGCAGGCTAGGAATCCTTGACAACCTTCACGCAACAGCTTTCCAACCTGAATAGCATATATAATTGGTGGGTGCAATCGCACTTTCAACCCCGTAAATCAAAATTCATCTCCAGTCTAAATACCACTTCCTTTTTAAAACAATCAATACTAGTGTGGTGAGAAGCCAACCAGTCCATACCCAATATTACATCAAACTCGACCATGTGGAATACTATTAGGTTAGCTATCATTATTCTCCCTTCAATGGATAATGGGCACCCCGATAGAACCTCCTCACAGATTACAGAATTTCCTGTTGGGGTCAAGACAACTAACCTATACTTCAGCTTTTCAGTTTCTAAAGTGCAAAACTCAGAATAGTCCATAGAAAAAAGAAAATGAATGTGTAGCTCCAGAATCAAACAACATAGTAGCATTGTTGGAAAACAAGGTAAGGGTACCTATGATCACGTTCAGCATCATCCATGAATTAAATAACCATTGACTTAAGATCGGACATCATGTTAATTTCTTAGAGAAAATGAAAGAAGTCGTCCTTGCGATCACGTCATTTCTATTCTCAGCCTCTCCAAGCATCAGTGCAAAAACTCATGCAGGCGCAATTGTGCGCTGATTGTTACCTCGCACTATCCCTTTGGTCCTAGGTGGTGGTGGTTTGGCAGTTCTATTGATGTACAATTACAAAGGGTTGTCCCTGAGATAGTGACCCTGCTTGCCACAACAGAAACATAGTCTTGCCTCCTTCCTGGACTCTCTAGCATGTACTGGGTTACATGTCCTACACTGATATGCTTTTTGGTTGCTCTGAACTGGCTTCTTACCAGAGCTATTGCCTTCATTCCTATTTTTCCATGGGCCTTGGTCTATTGCCTTCCGAGCCTTATTCTCCTCATCAAGGATCAGAAATGTGGCAAATTGTGACAGCTTAGTAAATCTGGCCACGTACTGGTGCACTGTCATAGCTCTATGCACCAAATTGGCAAACTCCATGGCCCTATCATCTCTGACCAAGCTTGGGAAGAAGCGTTCCAAAAAAATTTGCTTGAACTGGGGCTAATTGACTACTTATATCCCTTTAGCTTCTTTAATAGTTCTCTTAAAAATTCACCATCTTTTTGCCCTTCCTTTCAGCTTGAAGGCGGAGTACAACACCTTCTGTTCTTCAGCACAATTTAGGACACGAAATATTTCCTCAATGTCCTGAATCAAGTCCTCTACTAAAGTTGGGTTGCCCTGCTCATCAAGAGTGTGAGGGTGCATTCGATTAAACTACTCTATGGTACATCCACCCTCGTCACTTGTTGCATTCAAGTCTGCAATGTTTCATACACAGCGACAAGCTGTCATCCTGGAAGATCCACACTTGATTAAACATTTCACACGAGTATTCAAAAATAATAATGGTAATAATAATTTAAACATAATTGTATCTATTAAAAATGAATATATCCAATAGTTTGAGCAATTCTTGATCAAAATCTAAACCTCACAATCTATCAGTTCATACTTTAGAGTTTACCAATTCTGAAGCCTAGTATTCTTCAAAACTATGTACCTATAACATTAGAACCCACCTAAGACCTTAAATACCATGAAAAAAGTTCTCCAATATTTCACAAAACTAAGTCCTCATATATCATATAACTTAATCTCTAAAATCTGCAATTTCTGAAACTATAAGTAGTAATGTAATCGTCTCCTCCAAATCTGAAAATCACTTCCTAAAACCACAGATATCCAACACCTCATATGATATAGTCTGCAAAACCCCAAACCTGGCTCTGTGAAATCACTGAAATGAGAAGAAAGAAATGAGGAAGAAGAAGGGTGCGTGCGGGTGTTTAAACCCTAGAGTGAAACGGCATCATTTGCCTTCTGTTTCCCTTATATTTTTTTCAAACACTAAGTTCCAAAACGACGTCGTTTCACTCATTTAAGTGAAAAGATGTCGTTTCATATAATTATAATTTTTCAAAAAACATTTAAACTATTAGTCGGTTCAGCGGTTCGGTCCAGGCCCAAATCGGGACCGAACCTTTCGACATCGGTTTTGGCCAAATTCAACTACCGGCCGACCGATTCTACGTCGGTTTTGAGCTCCGGAGGCCAATCTGAGTCTATCCCTGTCATTTTAACGGTTTCTTGTACAGCCCTAATAATGCAATTGGAGCTCCATTGAAACATTATAAAGAGGAAGAACTTATCCTTCCTAAATAATATGGAATCTCATATACCACCTACTCTTATCATTTTCATATGAGGTATTTCATTAGGATCAAGAAGAGATCATAAAGATATAATATAATATATATATATCTATTATATGAATAAAAGAGGCTATCTATGAATGAATAGTGGATTTTTTACTACATTTTTTTCCCTTTTTGCCCTTCTGTTTTAGTGGTTTTCCTTTTTTATTCCTCTACTTTGCTTTGATCTGTTCACATATTTACGTTTTTGCCCCTCCTTTTTGTTTACTTTCCCTTTTTGTCCCTCGTTTTACTTTTGTTTTATTCCTATTTTATGGTTGTGACCCTTAGTCCCATGATCAGTAATTTTTTGACAACTTTTTCTTTTCTTTTTTGTCCCTTTGTTTTATTCGCATATTTACGTTATTACCGCTCTTTTTTCTTTGTTTCCCAATTTTTTCCCTCGGTTCCCTTTTGTTTTATTCTTATTTTTACGTTTTTGTCCATAAATTTCGCCGACTTTCCAATATTTCACACAATTTAGATGAATTATTATTGTAATCTGCTAATGTGAAAATATTTTACTTTTTAATATATCTTTTTTTTTTCCTCCAGTCGGTCGCTACGTTCAAGGGGCATACGTGCCATGCACGTACCACCCTTACCAGTATGTATATATATATGTACAGATAGGTTTTGAGCTTTGCTTTCGGTGTTTGATGGAACTCGTAGAAGTTCATCATTCCTGACACGCTTTTCCATCTTCCCAAATCTGTCTAGCTAGAAGCCTTCCATGCACACAACTAAAAAAGTAATACAACCAGACAATATGCAAATATTTATTTCAGCCAAAGAATTGAGACGACCAGGGATAGAACATATAGTACTCAAACAGATATATCGAAATAAAGGTGTGGTAATATTCAAGGAAAATTAATTAAATATAGAAAATGCTAGTATACTGCTCAGCTTTGTCCTTCATTTTGACCATTCATGTATTTAATTTTTTAAAAATATTTTTTAACTTAATAGTTAAGGAATTAACTTTTAGTATATTGATGTATTTTTATATTTTTTAAAAACTATTTAAAGATATTTAAAAAATATGGAAAGAAAAATATAAAATATAAAATATATATTAATGGGCACGGCAGCATCACTCATTAAATATATAGTAATTAGTTGATGTAGTTAATAGTTAAATAACTTATGTTCTTCTATTGTGGAAAAGCTGGCATGCAGTAGGTAGGAGCTAGCTAGCTAGCTAGTTGGTTTTGTCACATAATGGTCGGTAGCAAAGCAAGCATGCATAATTAATTAAAAGCATATACAACAAAAACTGATCCAGACCACAAGACAATATATAAAGCTTGTATAACACTTCTAGCCTTATCCTGCCTAATTTTTTTAAGAACATGAGTTACATGATGTACGTAGTACTTCTCTCTAGCTAACACTTATATGCAAAGAATTGTTCGAACTCAACAAAGCTGAAGAATCTGGTCTCATCTCAGGTTTACCTATACAAAAGCATCATCTGCACATTAACCATCTATTCTTCGCAGATGATTCTCTCCTCTTTTGCAAAGCCAATTCCTTAGAGTGGAGCCAACTCTATCATCTGCTGGACACCTATGAGAGAGCTTCAGGCCAGAGACTCAATAAGGACAAAACATCTATCTTCTTCAGCTCCAACACCAGAGAAGAAACAAGAGACATAGTCACAAGCATCGCAGGCATCAGAGGCACTAATTCCTATGAGAAATATTTGGGTCTCCCAGCTCTAGTTGGCAAATCAAGGGCCCTAGCTTTCAGAGGCATTCTAGACCGTATACAATCTAAGCGAAAAAGCTGGAAGATCAACTTGCTTTCTCAAGCAGGAAAAGAAATATTACTCAAGTCAGTGATCCAAGCCATCCCAACCTATAGCATGGGGATTTTCAAACTACCTAAGAAGCTACTCCAAGAGCTTAATAAGTCTATAAGGTCCTTCTGGTGGGGACACCAATTGCCTAAACAGAAGATTCACTGGGTGTCTGGAACACAGTTGAGTAAATCAAAGAAGTCGGGAGGCCTAGGACTTAGGGATTTCGAAAGCTTCAACTGTGCTCTACTCGCAAAACAAGGTTGGAGGCTTATCTCTAATCCCTCATCTCTTGCTGCCCAGGTGCTCAAAGCGAAATACTATAAGAATGAATCTTTCCTCACAGCAAAAAAAGGTCACCAATCCTCCTTCCTGTGGCAAAGTTTCTTCTATGCAAAACCCCTACTAGAGGAAGGTCTCATATGGCGTGTTGGTAATGGCGAATCTGTGGAGATATGGAATGATAAGTGGCTACCTCAGGCATCCACCTATAAACCACAGAGCCCCCTCAGATTTCTGCCTGCTGATTCAAAAGTTGCAATACTTATAGACAAGTCTACCAACCAATGGAATCTACCAATGGTGGAAGCCATATTTACTAAGACAGAGGCAAAGTTACTAAGGAAGATACCTCTCAGTCCCTTCTCAAGACCTGACAAGCTGATATGGAGATGTTCTCCTTCGGGCCACTTCACTGTCAGAACTGCATATTATCTTAAACTGGAGATGGAACAGCAGCAAAGGGGTCAGTGCTCCGAGCCTCTTAAGGAGGCAGTGCCGTGGACCAAACTCTGGCAACTTAAGCTACCCAATGCCACTAAAACTTTCCTCTGGAGAGCCTGTCTTGATGCTATTCCTTCCAAAGTTAATCTCCTAAAAAAGAAGCCATCACAGATGAGATCTGCCCACTTTGCAAGCTCCATCCAGAAACAGTTATACATGCTCTATGGACCTGCCCCTCGGCTCAGGATGTTTGGAGCCACAGTGCTAAAAAAATCCAGAAATCCAACTCATTTGCCGAGTCATTTAGAGGCTTAATGGAATTGTTTCTTGAGATTTTAGACGAGGAGGAGATGATGGAATTTGCTCTCATCGCATGGAAGCTTTGGAAACGTAGGAACGAGATGGTCTTCAATAATGTCTTCCTCCATCCCAATTCTCTGCTCCAGTCGGTCACGTCCCTCATGGAAGACATTAGACAGACTCATCAATCAACTACCCAATTCCCCGTTGCAGGTACTTTCTCTCCCCAATGGGAAGCCCCCTAGAGGTCACCTGAAGCTTAATTGGGCTGCTGCCCTTGATAAAATCAACTGCAAAATAGGGATCGGGGCTGTGCTTCGGGATTGGGAAGGCAAGGTGAGAGCTACCTTAAGAATGAATTGCCCACTGTTCCCAGACCCTCTACTAGCCGAGGCTTTTGCTGCCTTTCAAGCCTCACTCTTCTGTAAATCACTCGGGTGGCAGGATCTAATTTTAGAAGGTGTGTCCCCAACCCTAGTCAACTACCTCGAGGCCAAGTCAAGCTCAGATTCTTATGTTGGTATTCTGATCAGGGACACCAGATCTACCTTAATTCCTTCACCAACTGGTCTGTGAGGCATATCACGAAAGCTTGCAATCACCTCGCTC